>JAFEMH010003960.1:0-235829 GCA_022495995.1 Adenophora triphylla var. japonica
CTGGGAATCAAGCTCTTCACCTCAAGGAAATGGGCAGCCGAAGCCGAATAAACTTGTCCTATCACTCAAGACAGACTCGAGGTCGAGCCACCGGTTGACGAACTCCCACTCGCTCTGGGGCGCCGACAACCACTGGCCTACGGGGAAACCCCTTTCGCTCTCACATGATCGAGGCCACGGCACCGAGCTCGCATTCCCATCGCTAGAGTGACTTTCTTCAATCAAGCAAAATGATACAACAGATTGATCGACTCGGATCTAATCGACGAGAAGCGAGAAACACCTCTACCTCCGAATGGTCAACTACAAACAAATAACTAAGAGTTACCACGGCCAAGAGCTGTCAAGGCAAGGTCGTTCCAAGTCGAGATTACGTGCTGAGAAAGATTGAAGCAACGGGTGTAAGGACCCAAAGAACAAGCTATCTCCTAACCGGGAAGGTCCCTATGTAGTCACTCTCGAGTCGTCCAAGGAAGGAACTTACATGATAGCCCACCTCGAGGTGACGAATTGAAACATCTCGCATGCTACTCACCTCATCAAATACTACTTCTAGTTTTCTAGCTTCAAAGTTCGAGCTTGTATTAAGTTCTAGTTTCAAGTCGATGTAAGCATATTTCCTACTTCAATAAAAAGTGCGCTTCATTCCATCAAGCATAGTGTTACATTAACATCAACAAGCCTCGACTCTTAGTCAGCTTCGCTCCAACAAAGCTCGACTCTTAATCGCCCTTTGTTTATTTAACAAGTCCGACTCTTGGTCGATCTCTTGTTTTAATGAGCCTGAATTTCAGTCGCTCATCTTAACTCGACTTCTTAGGCTCGCCTCATCTTAGCTCGACTCTCTTAAATGCCTTCGTTTCTTAACAAGCTCCGATTCTAAATCGCCTTTGTTCACTTAACAAGTCCTACTCTTAGCTCCACTTCGGTTCCAACTAACTCGATTCTTAATCGCTCAAAGGGTATGAAATGTTCGACTTATGGTCAATCTCGCTCACTAAAAAGTCAATCAAGTCCGAGGCCGACTAAACCAACAAGATCAAGTCACCACTAGGCTCAAATTCACTCATTCATATTATCTACATCTAGCTCGACATATAATATGGAATGAAAAGCATACAACATTCTCGAAAACAAAGTCGCTTAAGCATAGACATAAGTCTCCCAAAACGGGCAAAGACTTAAACAAAATTAATTTACAAAAATATTTTGCCTCCCAAAAAATTGGGCCAAGGCATTCGAATAATGTCAAGCCAAAAACAAAAATATTGTTTGGAACTTGTTCATTACAAATTTAACTAAACGCTTTCAGAGTCCCGCCGTCGACGCGCCTTGGTCGTCGCAGCAGCCGACCCTCTTCATCTCCTTGTTGTTGAGGGCTCAAAGGTTTACCCGACTCCGAGAAGACCCGATGGTCGAACTCACCCTCCTCCTCCATGTCCTCCTCGCTTCATCCATATCGCCAGCTCTTGTAAAGCTATGTCAAAGGTCCTCGGGGCCAGCCTGAGCTACCCAAGGCTCACAATGCTCCTCTTTATCTTTCTGCAATATGGGCTAGAAGTCATCCTCATTATGAGGGCACCAAATGCACGAATCCTCCCCTCGATAGACCGCCATGTCATACGAGGAGCACAATGCCGTTAGAGCTATATGGAAGGAGGATTCTAAGGCCGCGGTAAGAAAGCCGGCTGAAGCTAAAGAGGAGATTAATACTGGGAGCTTATCATTGCCAAAAGCTAGGGATTCCCGGAACCGGGCAAACGTCGTTACATGGCTCGTCGAGCCTGGGCCGACCCCGATTCCAGAGTTTTCCTCGACCAGCTCGCTCAATGGGCATATGCTCCTCAATATGACATGGCAGCCTAGAGGGGGCCATTCATCGGGGTGCCTCATAATGAGGATGACCTAGCCCATATTGCCCGAGAAGATAAAGAGGAGCATCAGTGTGAGCCTTGGGCAGCTCCGCAGCTGGCCCCTGTGACCTTTGACATAGCTTTACAAGAGCTTGCCGACATGGATGAGCAGGAGGACACGAGGAGGAGGGTGAGTTCGACCACTGTGTCTTTCTCTGAGTCGGGCAAACTCTTCGAGCTCCCTCAACAACAAGGAGATTTAAGAGGGTCGAGTCGCATCGACGACCACTGCCGACGTCACCAGACTCCCGAAACGTTTAGTTAAATTTGTAATGAACAAGTTCCAAAACAATATTTTTGTTTTTGGCTTCAACATTATTCGAATGCCTTCGCCCACTTTTTCGGGAGGCAAAATATTTTTGTAAATTAATTTTGCTTAAGTCTTCGCCCGCTTGGGAGACTTATGTCTATCATAACCCACTTTTTGTTTTTAATGTTGTATGCTTTTCATTCCATATTATATGTCGAGCCAGATGTAGATAACGAATGAGTCAATTTGAGCCCTAGTGGTGACTTGATCTTGCTTGGTTTAGTCGTGACCTCGTACTTGATTGGATTTTTTTTCGTGAAACGAGATTGACCATAAGTCGAACCTCGTTCATACCCTTTGAACTCGATTAAGAATCGAGTTAGTTGGAACGAAGTCGACTAAGAGTCGGACTTGTATAGTTGAACAAAGCCGATTTAGAATCGAAGCCTTGTTAAAACGAAGCCGACTCAAGAGTTTCGAGCTAAGAGAGATGAACTCGACTAAGAGTCGAAAGTTAAAGATGAACTCGACTAAGAGTCGAGCTCATTAAAAACAAAGTCGACTAAGAGTCGGACTTGTTAAATAAAACAAAGCCGATTAAGAATCGAGCTTGTTTGAACGAAGCCGACTAAGAGTCGAGCTTGTTGATGTTAATGTAACACTATGCTTGATGGAATGAACCGCACTTTTATTGAAGTAGGAAATATGCTTACATCAACTTGAAACTAGAACTTAATACAAGCTCAGAACTTTGAAAACTTCGAAAACTAGGAGTAGTATTTGATGAGGTGAGTAGCATGCCAAGGATGTTTCAATTCCGTCACCTCCCGGCGGGCTATCAGCGTAAGTTCCTTCCCGACGACTCGAGTGTACTACATAGGACCTTCCCAGCTAGGAGATAGCTTGTTCGCCGGGTCCTTCTACCCGTTGCTTCAATCTTTCTCAACACGCAATCTCCAACTTGGAACGACCTTGCCTTGACCTTCTTTGGTCGTGGTGCAACTCTTAGTCATTGCTTAGGCCAGTCAATTCATTCCTGAGGTAGGTCAAGCGTTTCTCGCTTCTCGTCGATTAGATCCAGTGTCGATCACATCTGTTGGTATCATTTTGCTCCTTGATTAGAAGAAAGTCACTCGGGCAAGAGGGAATCTCGAGCTCGCAGTGCCATACGCCTCTCGACCCATAGCGTAGCAGAAAGCAAAAGGGGTTTCCCCCGTAGCCCCCGAGTGGTTTGTGACAGCCGAACCGCCCAAAGCAGCAAGCGGGAGTTCGTCCAACTAGCTTGTCATGCTGCTGACCTACGAGTCTCCCGTCTTGAGTGATGATAGGGACAAGTTTATTCGGGCCGGTCGCCTTGCCCATTTCCTTGAGGGTAGAAGCGACGTAAGATTGCCAATGTTTCGATTCCCACTCGTTCATCTCTCGCCGAAAGCTCGAGAATTTGCAGCCTCCGTTGTTCGATACTATGGCTCGAGGGAAACCAAATCGACACCAAATAAAAATCATGAATGAAATTGATAGCATTTTTCCTCTCGTGATACGAGCTAATGGTATTGGCCTCAACCCATTTGGGTAGAAGTAGCTCTACGGCCACTATCACGTACTTGCAGCTTTCCTCTAAGTGAGGGAAAGGGTCCAATCGTGTCGACGCCCCACATATCAAATGGCCAAGCCGCGATCACAGTGAGTCTCGGCTTCCGTTGTAGGCACATGGGGAAGGCGTTGGCAAACCTTTGGCATTGATCACATTGCTGTAACAAAGTTAGTGAGTGCCGCCCCTCATGTGTGGCCGTGAGTATCCCAACGTGGATTAATTTTGTCGCGCAAGAGTCCCGGCCCCCGGTGTCCACCACAAATTCCAGACTCAGGCGCACTTCGTGTATCAATAGGGCTGGCACTCCTCTTGGGGATGGATGCACTTTTAGCAATGGCCGAGTATAAGATCTCCCGAACAGTCTAGCCTCTCAATGACATTATTATCTCTGAAGCTCTCTTTCTTTTTGATAGTCTCGAGCCTCTCTTTCTCGGCTCCTTCCGGCGCCTCGCCACTTTCTAAGTATGCTTTTCATTTCCTCGATCCAACACTTCTCCCGAGTCCAATTTCTTGAGGGATCATCTATGCACCGAATTTTTACTCCTCTCATAAGACCGGATTTTCGAGAAAGGAGATAGGGCTCGCCACGCTGCTCATCCGAAGTAGTCCGCCTTTAGAAAGGAGATCGCCTAGCTCGTTATCTTCTCTTCCAATCCTTTGAATCTCCCCCAAAATTCTAAGTCCTTTATTAGTTCCTTCACCAGGTCGCAGATTTGATGAGAGTAGAACTAAGCACTTCGTACTCGCCTCGACTGTCTGGATTACTAGCCACCGTGAGTCACGTGAGGCCATGATCTTAGTCACTCCAAAACACTTGGCATACTCGAGATTTAGTCGCTATCAAGGCTTCATATCTCAAATTTGGTTGTTTGAAGGCTAAATTTGAACCTTGGGGCGATTCCTCGTAAAATCAGCCCCGCACTGCTCGACTCAAGACAATTCCACTTCTCCACCGACATTTTTGGTTGCCGTACCCATCTCGAATAGACCTTCCAACAATCGACTGTGCAAAGTTATGGCGGGTACTTGTGACTCGGCTCTTTCCCTTGCCCTTTTCTTTTGGAGCTCGCTCGCTCGTCATCTTCCTTGGTGAACGTAAGCTCGACTCAAGAAGTCACCGTAGCTTCGAAGCCAACGCCTTTCGAGGTCGTGATACTCAATGTCGATCCTGAGGGCAATTGACCAATTGAGTAGTCGACCCGAACTCTCCCGCCAGCAGCATTTTTCTTAAAGGAGCATTGGTAAGAACCACGATTGATGAGCTAGAAAACAAGCTCGCAGCCTTCCTTGGAAGCCACGACTAGAGCATAAGTGCGACCTTCTCAAAGCATTGTAATACCTCGCTTTCCACATCTCGATAAAGCTTTTCATTGATATAGTACATTGGCATGTGCTTCAAGCCCTTCATCCTCTCTAATCAATACCGCAGCTGAATCGACTTGTCTCCCCACAGATAGGTATACAAACAAAGTCTCTCCAAAGTGGTTCTTTGCTACTTAGCAGGTGGAGTAGCCGAGGTAATCCTTGTGGGGCTTAGCCGTTGGAACGACGAATGACATTCTGGCCGTCCATTCAAAACTTTTCGTCCCCTCAATGCTTTCAAGAAGGGGAGAGACCTTTCTCGCCGACTTTTCTGATATGAAGCGACCAAGCAGCCGGCTACCCTTCCATTAAGTCAGCCGCATCTCCCGATAGTGGCGCGGAGCCTTCATGTCGACTAAAGCCTTTATCTTCTCCTCGGATTAGCTTCTATGCCCTTTCGAGATACACTATGAATCCCAAGAACTTGCCAAACCGCCACTCCAAACACACATTTACTTCCAAAGTTGAGCTTCATGTCAAAGTTTGTCTCGTAAATTGGCGAATGTCTCCTTTAGGCGTTCGACTCACGTGATCTCCCTACGCCTTTAGTTTTAATGACCATGTCAGCCAACGTAGGCCTCCATATTTCGACCAATCTCGTGGAGGCAAAGACTTTGTTCACCATCCTCTCGATATGTAGCTCCCGCATTCTTCAATCCAAAAGGCATCATATTGTAGCAAGATGCCCTCCAACAGCTCGAAATGCCGCTTCTTCACCTACATGTCATCCTCGTGCATCTTTATCTCGGTGGTATCCCGAGGTAAGTATCCAGAAACTCGAGAGTGGAATGACCAAAGAATGGAATAACAAAATCAAGCTTGTCAATTCTGAAAGGAAGAGGGATAGCTATCCTTTCGGGGCAAGCTTTCAGGATCAGAGTAGTCAAGTTTCTGCCCACACATCCGCTCTACTCTGCCATTCGATTTCTTCACCATGCACCACGTTGGCCAACCACGTCAGAGTGAAGTGGGCCCTCTTTGATTATACCCGCACTCAAAAAGTTTTTGTACCTCGCTTTGATAGCCTCTTCCCTTGTCGCGAGCAAAACTTCTCAAATTTTTTGGGGTCTCGGCTTTACGGTCGGGCCGACTTCCAGCCTCCGTGAACAAATGCACCTCCTCCTTGATTCCCCTCATGTCTTCTACCCTCCATGCAAAGACATCATTACTTTCTTCGAGTAGCTCAATGATTTTTGCCATCGCTCTCCTCGATCGATAGCCGCTTCCCAATCCGAATTTTTTGATCTGGGGTAAGAAGGGTCAAGGTGATTACACGAACTCTAGCTCATCCATGCAGCCTTCTAGCTCTCCTCGGTCCATCTCTCGAATTGTAGAGTCTCCACTATGATCTCCCCGACCTTTTGTCTTTCCGCGCCTCCCAAGTGTGGAGCCTCATCAAACTATCATCATATCATCAAGCTTGTCTCGCAACCTTGCTGGTAGGGGCCCCCGAGTTGGCTTGTCTATCCGGGAGGGACACAGTGTCTCCTATGACGACTTGATCGACCATAATCCCACATCTCGAATCGACCTCAAGTGGGTGTTAGGAGTGACGTGTCGACTCAAGTATGACCTCGTCATTTGAGCGAGCAGGCCCACTCTACCACGCTTCGGTGATTGTTGACAATGTAGTTTTGGTGATCGACCGAGATGCACTTCAAGTAACCACTGCAAACAGCCTCACCCTAGCTCCCTTTTCTTTCTTTCTCTTAGAACATGATCTCGGTGAGTAAGCACGAGCCGTACTCAGTACGCAACCCACTCCAAGAGCAAAGGGGGAACTTTACTTCCTCGCCGGTGAGGAATTGATGCTACCATTCCAAGAGCGACCCGTCCAGGAATTCCAAGTATGGCTAAGCATAGTCACTATTTACATCAATTACGATAAATTGTACCTTCGAGACAATCCCAGGGGGTGCCGCCTGTGTGTCGACGTCGAAAGCACTATCTCGGCCTTTAGCATCAACTCGTGGTTGGTGAAGCCCTCCAACTCCGCCATCATATCTCTCCACACTGCTCATCATTAAGCACTCCATCTCCTCGAAAGTTTTATAAAACAAAAATATCTCTTGCAGCCCTCGCGTGTCGACTTCAAGAGTCCGCTCGTCGTACATCCATCAATGAGACCCGGGATGACGAGAACTTGCTCCCTAGCCGCCATATTGGTTGCCACTCCATGGGGTAGAAGCCGATTGCTTCATCTATTATTTCTCTCCTCGGAGGCACATGCTGGCCTTATTGGAAGCCGGGAATATCTCAGGCTTCACGGCCGTTGCTGCTTGCTTCTCGTTCGCTGATGACCCCTGTGTTCCGCCTAGCCGCCTAGGTCCTTGTTGCCCACCCGCCGGCCGCTTCACCTCCCCCAGCCCTTTGGAGTGTCTCTTCACATAAGCTTCTTCGAAGTCTCCCCCGGTCGATTACTCCAGCCCTTCCTGGATGCATACGCTTTTAATCCCAAGCAATCCTCTCGCAGATTGACCAAATGCGTTCTTTGTGGTAGTCGCCAGCATTTGCCGTCGCTGCCCCGCCTAAACTTGTTGCCTGGATCTCATTCGGGACTGGAGGAGCCAAGGCCAGAGACAAAGATTTAAAATCTCGCCCGTACTCACCCGTGAGGTGGAGTGAAAGCCGGCACCTTCTCTCGCGCCCTAGTTCTCGTTTCTTTCCATTTTTATTGTTCCCCCATTCTTGTTGGAGTCCTTTTATCGTCGCCGACTTCAACCTCGGGGCTCTTACCATTCTTCTTTTCTTTCCTTTCCCTCACCCGTAGAGCGACGTTGTATACCTTCCTCAAACAACTCCCGTCGGAAGTTGTGACCGTTTCTGACTCGGTGGAGCTCGTGAGTCCATGTCTTCCTGCAGGAAATACCACTTCGGCTAGCAATTTATTACCTCTCTGGGTTCCTCGTGGGAGGTCTTCCTCTATCTTATCAACCATCTCTTTGAACTCAAAGTGAAATAGCTCATCGAGCTTTCATTCTTACCCCCTCGGCACCAAGTTATTCAAATCAGCTGACTTTGTTATCTTTCGAGCTCCTGCAAATGAGAAGCGATCTAAGAATTTCTGTTCTCCTAAGCATGCCCAAGCGGTGATACTACCAAAGAACAAACTATCAACCAAGTTATAGGCCGTTCCTCAAGAAGTGTGCTTAGGAGGGCTTTGCACATTACGCTTCGTCATCCTCATTGGCTACAAAACACATATTGCGGCTTCCAGACTGGGATATGTGGCTCTTGGCATTCGTGTCGACCCAGCAGTACTTCTCCGTAAAGAGGCAACCCAGCAGAAAGCAGGAGCAGGTCGACTATCTCCGATTTCTTTGGAAAAAGGTCGAAGAGCAAAGTCAATTCGCTCAACCTTTCATCCCATCTTTTTCTTCTCCTCCTCCACAGTCAAGCTCAAATTTCTTTTTTTCATCATCAAACCATTTCTCTAGCATCGGGTCTCTCATCTCCCGGAGGGGGAGCAAAGCATTCGACCTCCTCGGCCTCACTCACTCCTGGGAGTCACCCGCTCTACTCCTCCCGTCCTCGCGTGAGAATTGGCTCTCTCCGATCTAACCTGGGGATCTACGTCTGTTACTTTTTCGAGGCGACTGCACCTCTCGGCGGCTCAACGGCGAATGAGCGGCGACCTCCTGTGGCGCCTGCGTCTTTCCTTCTTATAGGCTACTCACGCCCATTTACGCCTCTTTGAGACCACGATCTCTGAGTTCGTGCCTGAGAAACACACGCTCGCTTCTATTGGCTGTTAACCTTGGCGAGTCCTCAAACCGATTTCGAGCCTCCCGTCTCTCCCTCGTCGCTGAGGCTAGCTCTTAAATCGTTACTCGGCACAAATCACAACTCGCCGTAACCTCCTAGACTCTTCAATGCCCGAGCACTCCCGGCTATCTTCTAACATCAGAATGCCACAAAGGTGACTAAAATCTAACTTCGAGCCGGAATACCAACCATGGTACGCACACCTCCATGGCTATTAACTCCGTAACGAGTATAAAGGCTCTATAAGCATCATTACTACCAAGCCATCGACATGGGACAAGAGGACAAAGACAATATCCAAAATTCAAAAATATGTAAGATTCAATATAAGCTAAAGCTTCATAATGAAAGGTCCTTCCGTAATACATTCTCCAAGTCCTAACATCTGGCAATCCCCGCCTTCACATGTTAGAGCGTGTCAACCTAGCATGTAACTTCTCCTTGAGGAGGGGGAGTTGAAGGCAAAGATGAATTTCCAACGTGAGAATCGTTGTTGTTGTTCACTGCATCGATGCCCAGTAAAGCCTCGGATACGTGTCCTCGAAGTCACCATTGTTGCGGGTATAGCACAAAGATATCGAGGTCAAGTTGAAGCACGTTAAGAAGACAATTGTGAGAGGAATTGTTATCTCATTCCATTGAAAGAACACGTATATATATACACGTACACACTAGAATATGTACAGCCAAACTAATGCTATTCTATACATGAACCTATGAATACATGAATCTCGGCTAATAGCTAACACCCCCTCAAGCGAGACGTCCATAAGGAAGTTGAAGCTTGATGCATAGAGACTGAAACCGAGGTTTAGGTAAGCCTTTGGTGAAGACATCTCGCAAGCCGGTCTTCGGAAGTAACAAACTTGAGACGAAGAAATCCCCGTGTAACCAATTCCCTTATAAAGTGATAATCAATCTCGATGTGACGTGTGCGAGCATGAAAGACCGGATTGCGTGCCATATGAATAGCCGAAATATTATCACAATATAAAGACGGGGCGGGAAAGAGGTAAACGTAATTCCCGAAATAGAAAAGAAAACCACCGTAGTTCTGCCGTGGTAGTAGCAATGGCGCGGTACTCGGCCTCACGGCTAGAACGAGATACGGTTGTTTGTTTCTTAGATGTCCAAGAAACTAAGTTCGGACCAATGAAGACACAAGCACCAGTGGTTGAACGACGATGCATCTGGATCCCCAGCCCAATCGAATCCGAGTAGGCACATAATGTTAAATCCGGCGAGGCCTCGAAAAGTGAGGCCCACATCAATCGTGCCTTTGACGAAACGAAGGATACGTTTGGCCGCCATGAGATGAACAAGACGAGGTTGATGCATATACCGACATACCCGATTAACCGAGAAGGCAATATCAGGTCGGGTTAACGTAAGGTATCGAAGCCCGCCCACCAAGCCCGGGGAAATTACATTGCATCCTAAAAGATCCCCGTCATGGCTAGACAAATGAGAGTGAGGAACTGTAGGAGTAGTCATAGGTTTACAATCGACATGTGAAACCTATCAAGTAGATCAAGTGCATAACGAGGTTTGTCGAAGGTTGAGAGTAATGGAGATCGAGTAGCTTCAATACCAAGAAAAAGCTAAGATCACCCAATCCGCGACTATCAAAAGTAGTACATATATAATCAATCACGAGACTCAACATCGGTAGAGGATGAACCGGTGATGATAATATCATCTACATACACGAGGACAACAGTAGTGGAACCTTGAGAATGTCGGATAAACAAAGAGGAGTCGGATCGACTATTGAGAAAACCATGTTGAAGAAGAAACCCGTGTAAGCGCCCAGGAACCAAGCACGGGGACCGCGAGTCCATAAAGTGCCTTTCTAAGCTTACACACATGAGAAGGAGCTTGGGAGTCAATAAACCCCGGAGGTTGCTTCATATATACTTCTTCCCGTATGACACCATTAAGAAAAGCATTTCGGACGTCTAGTTGTTTGATATCCCAATGACGAGAGTGAGCAATAGCTAGAACAGACTGAATCGTAGAAGGCTTAACAACGGGATGGAATGTTTCATCGTAGTCAAGCCCGCTTCACGACTAAACCCTTGAGCCACGAGCCGAGGCTTTATACCGTTCGATGGAACCATCGGCTTTTTCGCTTGACTTTATAAATCCGGCGACAACCAACTACATTCATGGAAGGGGTGAGATGAGACCAAAGACCAAGTGTTATTTTTATGTAGAGCGAGAGATTTCTTCCTCCATAGCCGCTTGCCAATGTGGAAAAGTGGATGCTTGTTTGAACGTGCGAGGCTCAAAGTAAGAGAGTCTTTCTGTACCGCTAGAAAACTCTCGGGCAATGAATACGGAGAGGTTGCACGAAGTAGACTAGCAAGCGATCTCATGCGAAGAGGAGGAGTAGAGGAATCTGGCGAAGGATTATTAGATAAATCTGGAACCGCAATGATTTGAACACACTCGGCGGACTTCTTGATGTTGTTCTTTGGTGTTTGGAGAAGCGATGGATCGGAATGTACAAACAACAGGAGAAAGGCATTTGGAGGGGTCTCACAGTTGTGCGGTAGAAAGAAGCAGCTGGGCCTGAAGAGGCAGGAGAGAGTACGCAAGTTGGAAATGAAATTGGGCTATTGTCAAGTGGACGAGCCCTGTTTCGGCATGGCACTGGCCGAGAACAGGCGACCCAAGAGTGTTCGCTGGAGCAGTGGGGACAGGAGGTACAGGCCGTTGGGCTATATGGACATGTGAGCAAAGGTCCATTGCCGTTGTTTGAGCTTGAGGAGGCCGAGATGTACCTACGTGCAAGAATTATTTGTCTTTCCGCTAGATTGCCATGGAAAATGAAGCTCATCAAATACCACATGGCGAGAAATATAAACTTTGTTATTTCGTAAATCCATACATCTGTAGCCTTTTCGCAAATTATCATATCCGAGAAAAATACAATGTATTGACTTTGGCATAAGTTTATGAGCATTAGTAGGTACCACATGTGGAAAACATGAGCACCCAAATACTTTTAAAGTGCGATAGTCAGGTTTACGCAACAATAATCGTTCATACGGAGATACAAATTTATGCCGACGCATGGGCAACCGGTTAATGAGATGAGACAAGAAGTGTTAAATGCTTCTAACCAAAACTTGAACGGGAGATTTGCTTTGGCTAAAAGACATAAACCGGTTTCAACTATGTGACGATGTTTGCGTTCAACAACACCATTTTTGTTGAGGTGTATAAGGACAAGTTAGTTTATGTTTTATCACCGAATTTTTGAAGAAAAGAAGTAAAAATTCGGCTTGTAAATTCACCTCCCCCATCTGTTTGGACTGTTTTAATAGTATGAATGGCAGAAATACGACTAGATAGTTGATTTTCAATCTGAGTTTTAAACGTAGCAAATGTTTGAGTAACATCAGATTTATGAAATAATGGAAAAAGCCATACATAACGAGAATAATCATCAACTATAGAGAAGTAAAAACGATGTCCATTCATTGAAAGAACCGGAGCAGGGCCCCAAATATCCAAATGCAACATATCAAGAGGCTTCAAAGAATTAAAAGTCCTAGGAAGAAAAGGAGAAGTGAGTAGATTTGCCTAAAGGGCAATGGTGACAACATTGTTGTTCACTTATTTTACTACTTAACGGCAAACTAGACCGTCGACACAAAAACTTAAGAATGGGGGTGGAGGGATGGCCTAAACGAGCATGCCATACATCCTGACTCGATCTTTCTCCAAGAAGAGCAATGGGACTGGTAGAGGACTTCGAACTGAAGGAAAGTTCATATAAGCCGCCGGAATTATTGCCCGAGATAAGAGTCTCCCTCGTACGGTTGTCCTTAACACGAAAACCACATGAGTCAAGTTCAAAATAACAATCGTTATCTTTAGAAAATTGACGAATAGACAAAAGTGGTTTATGAAGTTTAGGAATATAAAGAACATTACGCATACTGAACGAACGATTATTTAGATGTAGCATGAATTTCCAACATGTGATATATGCAACTTAGAACCATTACCAAAAACAACCGTATTTTTACAGAATACGGTTGATAATCGAAAAGGAAGAGGGATCCGCCGTCATATGATTTGTAGCCCCGGAATCCAAAACATATGATTGAGAGTAATGCTTGAGTGCCGGCATTATCGGGACACATACGAGCCATATGTCACGGTTGATAACACCATTGGCGGATTACATCAGCGTCCGTAGCGTAGCTGAAATGCACTTGTATAAGGGAGTAGGGAGAATACCACGACCACGACCAGTGAACTACCCCGTGCACCATTACCCACGACCCCCGCCATTATGTTGACCTCGGCCACTATTCGATGACCAATGAAATGGCCATTATTCGATGTCCGAAATTTTGCCCTTGCCGGTTGCTATTGCCACGATTTCCATTATTCTTGTTGCGACCATTATTGTTGTTACCGCGACCACGTGAACCACTGAATTACCACCACCTCGTGAGGCATGTCGTGGGTTGTTTTTCACCAATAAGTGCCACAGGTTGCAGAACCGCACAAAGAAATTTACGTTGTAGCATCTCCTCCCCGAGAAGTAATTCGAGACATGTCATCTAAATTAAGAGGCCGGGCGAGCATGAATCGCCGCCGTGGATGTAAGAAACTCTTTAAACTCCGGACCAAGACCACCCAAGATCCGCCGAATAAGAACACTATCCTCGACGGAGCTCCTGCCGCCGTAAGAGCATCCGAGATAGTGGAGGCATGAAGGAGGTAATCTGCAATAGAAGTGTCGGAGCCCTTCTTTAATTCATGCAATTTCTCATTGAGGTTATCCAATGCGTAGAGCGGAAGTGGCTCCGAAACGCTTGGCAGAACAGCCCATGCTTTCGGAGTCGTGTCACAAGAATTGAGATACGGTTGAACCGACGGTGTTACCGTCCCCTTGATCCATCCACGGACCAAGTCGGTGCCGAAACCCACGTTCATGCCGGGGTTATCGGATCCATCGGCAAGCTTGGCCGCCAGGCTGATTTTGATCGATTATGTAGAGAAGCTTGTGAGTGCGGAGTAGGGTTTTGAACAAGGTACTCCGAGTTGACGTAATTGTCTTTGGTAAGGTAGGTTTGAGCCATGATAGCATTTGGGTTATAGAAGACCGGGAGAGATGAGGCTGTTTGTCGGTGTGGTTTGTCCGAGAGAAGTCGAACCGGAGATAGGGGTAGATTCCATTATTGACAGAAAGAGAGAGATCTGGCCCAAAAAATATAAAGAGAGTAGCGGAAGCAATCGATTTTGGATCGATTAGGCTGATACCATGTAAGAGCAGGTATAGCACAGCATATAGAGAAAAGAAGAAGAAGACAATTGTGAAGGAATTCCTTGTTATCTCATTCCATTGAAAGAACACGTATATATATACACAGACACACTAGAATATGTACAGCCAAACTAATGCTATTCTATACATGAACCTATGAATACATGAATCTCGGCTAATAGCTAACAGCAAGAACCATTTAAGTTCTAGATTTAACATGATCTCAAAACGTGATGAGAATATTACCAAAGGACCCTCATTTTCAACTTACCATTCCATAGCTAATACAAACATCATATACTGCCTATCATTGAAATCAATATGGTCCCTAGGCTTTAGTTGCTGAAGAAAAAGATGGGACTCACCAGTCTGTGTAGCTCTTTATTAACTCGCCACACCCATGTCAAACATGATCTGCACGGGCATGGGTGTGGGATCTGGGTCAGACTTCTCAAGTTGCAAACTCATAATTTCAGTCGTATCATTCAATTTCAAATAATAAGATATCAAACTCTCAACTATTCTCATATAGATCCCCATATTTGAATATATTTCACTAAACCTGTATCATATCCAGAATGTATAATCAAACTCTCAACTATTCTCATATAGACCCCCAAGTCCTTGAACATAGGCCAGCCCTGAGTGCAAGTACATATATGCTCTTGCTTGAGGAATCAGATAGCAGCGGAAGCATGTCATAGTAATTATCCTCGAATACCGTGGTTAGGATCGTGGGTGCACGCTGAAACAATGGCACCGCTAATACGAAGTCATACTCACATTGGTGCTCTCATTTTAGCGGAAGAATTTCTTATCTATGAAAAATAGGCCTTGGGTACAGGATGCGAGCAAAGTGGAGGTCAGCTTGTCGCTGTACTAAAGAGATTCATGGAGCACAGGATTGTGTAACTATGTTCCATAAAGTTGTTTTCATTTTGGAGTATATATACATCATTTAAAATCAGGGTAGTGATAAAATGAAGGTTAATGACAGCTCACATTTGGTCACTATATAAATGACTCACCCCACCGCTAACTTGCTTTGGATAATTTCAAGGATATTACAGGCTAAAATACTCAAGCTGAATATTGTCATCTGTCCTACTGGCCCGTCTGTAACTCCTGTGATTCTGGGACAATGAACACAAAAATTGTGTCCATAAGACTTCCAAAATTTGAGTCATGGAAATCATTATACAAGCCCACAATATATACTGGATAACTGACAGACAGATACAACTACACAAAGGTTCGAAGTAGTAATATTTGGCTGAAGAAACTGAAAGGGAAATATACAAATAAAAATTTATTAGGGTGCCAAATCACATATGTCCAAAAAGGACTGTTATTAACGAGCATGATGAAACCAATACCTAACAAGTCTGATACTTACGGCCCTTGGAAGAAATCCCAATGAAACATTTTCACTTCTCTTTTTCAAGCATCTCAACAGGAGGGTCTAGCTTTCAAATTAAGCAACTAAAGTGATTCAAGTAGCCAGTACTAAGTACAAAAACATGATACATGGGTATTTACAATATATATTCAAGTTGAGAATTAAAAAAAAATTAATACTACTGAACTATATATATATATATATATATATATATATATATATATATATATATAAGAGCAAATGGTGTTCAGATGTTTGTTCCGCATCCAAATTAAGACTACAGCAAGGTTGTAACTTGAAAGCATATACATCTAGCGAACCAATAAGCAAAGACAGGTAGATTATTTGCCCTAAACTGCAGTTCGACAGGATCTGCTAGTACTACTCTGTATCTGTAAGCTTTTCGTCAATAAAAATTGATTACTAACATAATTGAGGACTACATAAGCAATATTGAACACCATAGCTATCGATTACCTCAAGAATATGTCGCGTATGAAGATTTCTAGGTTTGCGGTTTGCGTTGAACTGCGCCAATAAGAAGTCGCCGAAATCCTAATTAGCTAAGAATTCTAGGAGGAATCGGAAATCAGAAACGATTTGGATTTGATTTGCGATTTCCGTATGAAGATTTCAGAGTTTGCGTTGAATGTTTGCAGTTTGCGACTTTGAACTGCGCTGGCTGAAATCCTAATTAGGTTAGAATTCTAAGAGAGGAAAGGAAATCAGAAACGATATGGGTTTGGATTTGGATTTGGCTTTGGATTGAGCGGGAATTTTTGGAGGGAGGTCGTGAATTTGGGAGGAGAATTTGGAGAAGGCGCTTGCTGGAGTTGAGAGATTTTGAACGTAAAAATAAAAATTAAAACAATATTTAACGGGTAAACCACGGTCAACCATGGAACCGGCGCAAATAATAATTAATTGCCACGGTTAAAAGAACCGTGGTTTATAGAAAATTATTTGTCACGGTTGACGGACCGTGACAAATAAAATGTGACAAAAACACATTTTTCTTGTAGTGATAGACAAAGAGAAAAAACCGTAGGAGAAAATTCGTTTGATGATCTTCTTGATGTTATTCGAGTCGTGTGTGACACACTCTCCTTAAGATAAATTTGCCCCCTCACCGAGTTATGCTTGAGGTTGTTTTGGACGTTCGCCTCCCGGGATAAAACGGAAGGACCGGACTATTCTTGCACACTAGAATTTCCGGCGAATCTTACTATGCTTGGACAAAATCACCATCTATAGTATAAATAAGAGAATTTTTTCTCAAATAATCACTTTTTACTTTTATATTTACCAAAATGACTTACTGTTCAAACTATTGCCCGGAGTGTCCCTTTTTTTGAAACTCGTTACACCGTGTAGCGAGTTTGACGGTTGGGAAATTAATTAGGGCAATTAATTAACCTAAACTCGCTACACGGTGTAGCGAGTTTGGTCAATCCAAATTAAACTCGCTACACGGTGTAGCGAGTTATTTTTATTCAAATACCTCCAAAACCGTCTTCTTCAAACCCTTTTCTTTCTTTCTCAGTCCATCTCTCCCTTTTATTTCTTTCTCAGTCCATCTTGTTGTGGATATGGCCCTCCGCTACCAAGCAAAACCCTACAAGAACGATAATAGCACACAAACAAGGCACAAGAAATTAAATCACGAAAGAACACAGAAAATTGTTTACCTAGTTCACCAATATGTTTGGCTACGTCTGGGGGCACTACCAAGCCAGGATCTTACACTATGATATGTTATATATTGTTACAATGAGTTTAGGGGGCGGAACTATACTTAAATATATGCTAGGGAAACAAACCAAACCCTAGATGGACAAGAGAAACCCGAAAAACTTGCCTAAACCCGGCCCAGGAATTTTTCCCCCTGTCGAGTGCGCGGCCGCCCTCAAGCACCTGCGTGGTCGCCCTTGAAGATTTCCTTTGATCCTTAATCTTCTGTCCAAGAGCGCGGTCGCCCTCAAACACCTGCGCGGTCGCCCTCGAAGATTTCCTTCGAGCCTTCATGTTCTTTCCAAGTGCGCAGTCGCGCACCATCACCTGCACGACCGCGCAAGACCCCAGAAACACTGACGAATTTCTTCCCTTTTGCTCCGAAGTCTAACCCGGTTGGTCCTTTATCCCAACAATCTCCCACCTAGAGATCAACCGCACATATAAGCCCCGTATCCGTTCTCCAACTCATCCTTGGTGTCCTCCTAGTGCTCACCTCGATCATGGTAGTGCCATCCTCCTCTCCTACTCTCCAAGCCCAATTGAAGCTTTGCACAGCTTCAATTTCTCAAGGTTTACAACCTTTGTCAACATGTCAGTCGGGTTCTCCGATCCCAATATCTTCTCCAGCCTTAAGATCTTCTCTTCCAAGAGATGCCTGATGTAGTGAAACCTCAGTTCAATGTGCTTCGTCCGAGAATGAAACGCCGGATTCCTAGCCAAATGAATTGCACTCTGACTGTCACTGTAGAGAGCGTTACCATTTCGCGTCTTCCTAAGTTCACCCAAGAAGTTCTGCAACCATACCATCTCTTTACTCGCCTCTGTCACTGCCACATATTCTGCTTCTGCAGTCGACTGAGCCACGATCTTCTGCAGTTTAGAAGCCCAGGAGATTATCGTACCACCCAATGTGAAAACATAACCCGTAGTACTTCTCCTCTTGTCTAGATCGCTTGATGCCAAATTCGCATCAACATAGCCCACTAACACGACCTCCTTGCTTGAGAAGCATAGAGCCTTACCAGCAGTACCCTTTAAGTAACGCAGGATCCATTTAACCGCTTCCCAATGTTGCTTTCCTGGATTGCCCATGAACCGGCTGACTACTCCCACTGCATGTGCAATGTTCGGCCTTGTACACACCATTGCATACATTAGACTCCCCACTGCTGAAGCATATGGAGTCCTCTCCATCTTGTCACGCTCCTCCTTGCCCATAGGTGAGTCCTTCTCAGATAGCTTGAAGTGCATACCCAATGGTGTCCCTGTTGGCTTCGCCTCTTCCATACAAAACCTTGCCAAGACTTTCTCAACGTATTCTGCTTGTGAAAGAACCAACTTACCCGACTCCCTATCCCGGTCAATCCGCATGCCCAAGATTTTTCTGGCCTCCCCCAAATCCTTCATCTCGAACCGTTCTGACAACTGAGCCTTCAATCTGTTTACCTCTCTACTGCTAGAGCCCGCTATTAGCATGTCATCCACATATAACAGCAAGATTATGTACCCATTGTCCGTGTTCTTGAAGTAGCAACAATGATCCGCCTCACATCTGATAAAGTCAATATCATGCATGAATCCATCAAACTTTCTGTACCACTGCCTAGGAGCTTGTTTAAGGCCATACAAGCTCTTAGTCAATCTGCAAACCAGTTCCTCGCTACCCTTCGACAAGTAACCCTCTAGCTGTACCATGTAAATTTCTTCCTCCAAATCCCCATGAAGAAAAGTCGTCTTTACATCCATCTGTTCCAGCAACAAGTTATCTGCCACTACTATCCCCAGAACCATTCTGATAGTGGTCATCTTCACAACAGGAGTGAATACCTCGGTGTAGTCAATACCATACTTTTACTGAAACCCTTTTACAACCAACCTTGCCTTGTAACGCTTACTGCCGTTTGCTTCCTCCTTGATCCTGTAAACCCACTTGTTATGCAATGCCTTCTTCCCCTTAGGTAGTCTAGTCAACTCCCAAGTTTTGTTGGCCTTCAATGAGTCCATCTCATCATCCATCGCAGCTTTCCACTTATTACGAAGTGTACTACGAACAGCTTCCGCATAACATTCCGGTTCCCCACTATCTGTCAACAATAAATAGTAATTGGAAGGAGTATACATGTCAGGCGATCCACGCAACCTGCTGGATCTACGCAGCGGAATATCCGGTTCAGGAGTATGTGGTTCATCTTCAGTGACCTCCTGACCATGGTCATCATGAACCGTCTGCTCCCACCCGAGTCTGGAATATCCACCTCTACAACCTCCGGTTCTGAACTAATATCATCAGATGCCCCTTTCTGTCCTTGTACAATACCTGTTCATTGAATACTACATCTCGACTACGAATAATTCTATGATTTTGGTCATCCCAAAACTTATACCCGAAGTCATCCCCGCCATACCCAATAAACGTACATTTTACAGACTTTGCATCTAATTTAGTTCTCTCAGCAGAATCAATATGAACATATGAAACGCAGCCAAATATGCGAAGAAAGGACAGATTTACCTGCTTGCCACTCCATGCTTCCTCTGGAATTCCATTCCCCAATGGTACCGATGGTCCCCTATTGATCAAGAGAGCCGCCGTGTCAACTGCATATGCCCAGAACGTCTTCGGAAGTCCACACTTCAATCTCATACTTCTTGCCCGCTCGTTCAATGTCCTGTTCATCCTCTATGCAACCCCGTTGAGTTGTGGTGTACGCTTTGGAGTCTTCTCCATACGAATACCATTCGCTGCACAATATTCCCTAAACTCATCGAGCTCATACTCCCCACCATTATCTGATCTTAAGAACTTAAGCTTGAGTCCCGTCTGATTCTCCACCAAGGCCCTCCATTTCTTGAATACCTCGAAAGCTTCATCTTTCCCCTTCAAAAAATAGACCCAGACCTTCCTTGTTGAATCATCAATGAAGGTCATGTAATATGACGCACCACCCAATGAAGTTACCGGAGATGGTCCCCACAAGTCAGTGTGGACCAGTTCTAACTTTGCTTCCCTCAAAACCCTACCAGTCCTCAAAAAATTGTTTCTCCCCGTTTGCCAAACACATAATCTTTGCAGATCCCCACATTGACTGTCTTCAAACCCGATAGTAATCCCTTTGAACAAAGTACTTTCATCTCCGTCTCACTCATGTGACCCAATCGACAGTGCCACAAATCAGTATCACCCTTGGCTGCCGCCATCGCAATACTATCCTTGGTGTTATTCGCCAAATACAATGTCCCCTCCTTATTACCCCGAGCAATCTCACAATCCTCCTTGGTAATAACCCAGTTCCTGCAGCCGAATGTTACCTTGTAACCTTCTTCGTCCAACTGCCCAACTGATAATAGGTTCTTTTTCAAACCCGGAATGTGCCTGACCCCGTTCAGATGTAAGATCTTCCCGTCCGATGCTCCTATTCTGACATCCCCCTTCCCCTTGATTTCCAAAGGCTCGCCATCCGCCAGATAGACCTTCCCGAAATCACCGGAAGTATAATTCTCCATCTCTTTTGCATGCCCTCAAGAGTGGAATGATGCCCCCGAATCCAGCACCCATGATTCTAGTGCACTACTAACACTCAGAACCAGTACATCATCACCTTCGACTGTCACATTCACCGACTTGCCCCCACGATTGGGACAATCCCTCTTGTAGTGTCCCAACTCCTTACAGTGATAGCACTGAACTGATCCCTTTGCGACCCTTGGCTTGTCTCTGATCTCCACGGTCTTGCCCTTACCACCCGTCACGTTCTCCCTAGATTCAGTTCTCCCTTGTTTGCTAGTACCCGACCTTCCCCTGCTAGTAGTAGCTAAGGCCGATCCCGAAGCAGTCGATGTCCCCAACTTCTTCATGCGGTTTTCCTCGCCCAAGAGAAAGTCTTTAACATCATCATACTTCAATTTGTTTTTACCTGCTGAAGCATTGATCGCTGTCACTGTCCCGCTCCAACTTCCTGGTAAAGACGCTAGCAACAAGCACGCGTGAACCTCATCATCGAACTTGATCTCCACCGCAGTCAATGAGTCTATAACATCCATAAACTCATCGATGTGCTTAGCTAAGGATCCTCCCTCTTGCATCTTGAGACTACCCATCTTGCGTATCAAATCGACCTTGTTTGCCGCAGGTGGTGTTTCAAATCTCTCAGTAAGATAATCCAATAGCTCCTTTGTGGTTTTTGCCTTCTTGATAGTCTTCGCAATCCACTTTGACAATGTAGATCTGACCACCCCTAGGGCCTTCCGATCCATGAGATCCCAATCTTCCTGCTCTTCGTCTTCCGGTTTGACACCCTTTAGAGGCTTATAGAGTTCTTTGTTATACAAAAGATCCTCTATCTGCATCCTCCAAAATCCGAAATCGGACCCATCGAATTTCTCAACCGCCTGTTTGTCCTTGCCCATTCTTGATTGCTTGACAACACCCAAACGCTCGATAAACCAATCTAACGATTAAACCCTGATCTTGAACCAAGGCTCTGATACCAGTTGTTGTAGATATGGCCCTCCACTACCAAGCAAAACCCTACAAGAACGATAATAGCACACAAACAAGGCACAAGAAATTAAAGCACGAAAGAACACAGAAAATTGTTTACCCAGTTCACCAATATGTTTGGCTACGTCTGGGGGCACTGCCAAGCCAGGATCTTGCACTATGATATGTTGTATATTGTTACAATGAGTTTAGGGGGCGTAACTATACTTAAATATATGCTAGGGAAACAAACCAAACCCTAGATGGACAAGAGAAACCCGAAAAATTTGCCTAAACCCGGCCCAGGAATTTTTCCCCCCGTCGAGTGCGCGGCCGCCCTCAAGCACCTGTGCGTTCGCCCTTGAAGATTTCCTTTGATCCTTAATCTTCTGTCCAAGAGCGCGTTTTCCCTCAAACACCTGCGCGGTCGCCCTCGAAGATTTCCTCCGAGCCTTCATGTTCTGTCCAAGTGCGCGGTCGCGCACCATCACCTGCGCGGCCGCACAAGACCCCAGAAACACTGACGAATTTCTTCCCTTTTGCTCCGAAGTCTAACCCGATTGGTCCTCTATCCCAACACATCTCTCATCTATCTCTCTCAAATCTAATTCATCTCTCTCAATCCAAAATTTATAACTGTCAAAATGGATCCATCGCTCCCCCGCTGGTATCGTGGACGACAACCTCTTCCTGGTCATTCCGGTCAAACCTCCAATCGTCAATCTAATCTCTCTCAAATCGAACGAGATTTTGAATCTCCACCGCCTCAAATCAAACGAGAGTTAGAATCTCCACCGCCTCATAACCTTGCTGGTCCCGCTGGTGTTGCACAGTCCGCCGTGCGTCGGCATCACACCGGAAAAGCTCATGTCTCTCAGGGATCCCCCCCCCTCAGTCGACCCAAGAGGCCATACGTAGAAAGCTTGAAGAGCCGGTGGAGGATGAAGATTTCCAGGGCAAAGCTTGGCTTTCTGCAATGGACTATCTCACTGCAGAGGGTACTTATTATCCGTTGAGAATGATCAAGGAGAAATGCAAACAACATGACAGGGTGGAACAGGTATAATATTTTACATTAATTATAGTTAAGGTTGAAATTTACAAATAATTGGTCATTATATTTTTGTTCTATTAGGTTGTTGTTGTTGTCAAGGAGTGCACATCAACTGGTCATGGCTCTGGGCATGTGACTTTGAAGGATCCTACTGACACAATTGAAGCTTACATTGCTGACAAAGTGCTTAAGGAAAGTGAGGGTGAAAGTGACATAGGTGTTGGTGCTGTTCTTATACTTACTCAGGTATGAAATATTTTCCTTGACATTACACTGCCTAAGGATATATTCCTTAACATTTTGTTCTAAATGTTTTGTTTTGTTGATCTATTAGGTTGTTGTTTGGGCCGTCTCACGCTCAAAAAAACTACTTAACCTTACAATTTCCAATGTTCTAAGGTCTTCCCTAAGGATTGTTAATTTCATCTTTGGACATGTAATATTTGAATTTCTGTCGAATTTAATATGTACCTGAATTTATGTAATATTTTTCTATGTGATCGGGATGTGATCACTGAAATTTTTGGATTTATGTTATATTTTCTATGTGACCGGGATGTGGTCACTGAATTTATTTATGTAATATTTTCCTATGTGGCCGGGATGTGGCCACTAACTTGACAATATTTATTTTTTGTGATGTTATTTTAGTTTTTTAAAATTATTTTGTACAGTTTGTGTTTGGTTTTGTTGCAATTGTTCTTGACATATTTTTTTAACACATAAAAAAAATATTTGAAACAAAAACTTAATTCAGCAACATGTCATCATTTATTTTAAAACATGTAAAAAAAAATATTTTAAACAAAAACATAATTCAGCAACATGTCATTATTTTTTTAGCACATGTAAAAAAAATTTTGATGTTAGTACGAAGCTATTTTGAGCAATAATTTGAAGCTGATTTAATTGTTCAAATTAAAATTTAAAAGTTGTTATTGTTACACCATTATATGTACTACAAGTAACAATTTTTAGATATTCATTATGATAACAAAATTAACCTATATTTATTGCTCAAAATACCTTCGCGAGCGAAAAAAAATGGAAATAAGAAATGTTGAAACGAAGGAAATTATTGGGGGGACAATCTCTGGCTTAAACTCGCTACACCGTGTAGCGAGTTTCATTAAAGTTGAAATCGCTACACGGTGTAGCGAGTTTAATTCAACTTTAGTGAAACTCGCTACACGTGTAGCGAGTTTCAGTCAGAGAAAGCACTTTTCAGCTACAAAGTTCAGTTTTCAAAACCCGTGAGTAAATGAATTCACGTGAATGTAATCCCTTTCTCTCAATCACCTTTCTCTCAATCACCTTTCTTCAAAATAAAACTTCTTCACATAATTTTATTTCATCAGAATTGTTGAAGATCAAGAATCAAGGTAAATTAACATCATCTTAATCATTGTTTTCACTTGTGTTTAGATATAAAATTTAATTATTTAACTGTGTTTTATTATATTGTAGATATAAATGTTAGAGTTTTGTTATGTAGGTTTTAACACTTTGTTTCGTAATGTTGGGTTAAAGATGAACGGGGGTCCAATCATTTTTATGTGTTATTGGGGAGGTGATGATGAACAACCGTTTGATGGTCCTCATTTCAAAAAAGGGCCAAAATGTGCAATAAGGGGTAATTGCCGATGGAAATACAATGAGTTGATTGATGAGTTATATAAAAAGGCGAACTTAGATCGGTCTCAATTTGATTTGGAAGTCATTTACAAATGCCCTCATTCTTTTGATAGCGAGATTGGTGAGTACTTTCCTTTCCGTATTGAAGATGATGCGTGTATGGATGTAATGTTCGATCAGTTTGCTAAATTTGGGGGGATTGGAAATTTGCAGCTGTATGTGGTTGTAAAATTGATTGAAAATCGACCCAATCCAGAGTTTGATACACAGCACACAGAGACCATTTATGGGTATTCTCTAACTAGTAATCGTGATGATGGGGTTGGTCCAAGTTCCCAAACTCTTGTATCAACTCCAACACCAAATTATGATGATGGGGCATTTGGGCATAATGATCATGTTAATGATGATTATGATGTTGACTATGAAGAAGAGGAAGTACACACTGATGTAGATGCAATACTAGAGGATGATGATGATGAATATGAGGAGGGTAGTAGTGATTCTGATGTCGATTTGGGAGCCGGTGATGATGGGCCGATTGATGATGATGTGGAAGCAGCTCTTGTTCACTATGAAGTGCCGGAAAATCGAAGATATGAGAGAGCGGATTATCCCTTTTACAGTGATATTGGTACTTCTGCTCGACAAGAACAAGGCTTGATTGATTACCATCATGCACATAGTTTTCCAGTTTGGGATCCGGAACAACAGGCGATTGCTAAAGGGATACGCTTTCCTTGCAAGAACGAGGCACAATTTGATATAAAAAGGTTCCATATTCGCACCAATCGCAGGTTCAGGGTAAGAAAGAGCACACCGAACACATGGGTAATTGAATGTCTATTGAAAAATTATCCATGCAATTTTTATGTTCGTGTGAGTAGGAAGAAGTTTGGCTATTGGGAAGTGACCAAGTATAAGGCTTCTCACTGCTGCTTATATTCTGGAGCAAGTCAAGATCACCCCAATCTAGATGCCAAGTTTATCGGTCGGGAAGTCGTTGGTGTTATTAAGGCCGATTCAGATGTCAAGGTTGGAGTCATTATTGCACACATCTCTAGTAGGTTCAACAAGGTAATTACTTACAAGAAGGCATGGTGTGGAAAGCAGAAGGGCATTGCAGAGGTTTTTGGAGATTGGGAGGAATCTTATAAGAGGTTACCCCGCGTCCTAGCAGCCATTCAAAAATACAACCCGAGGACAATTGTTGAGTACTCTATACCTCCTCCTCCTGTCGGTGAGTCCTCCATGTTTCGACAGGTATTCTGGGCATATGGGCCTTGCATTGAAGCTTTCTCTCATTGTCGGCCAGTCATTTCCGTGGATGGAACATTTATGCATGGTAGATATAAAGGGGTAATACTGATTTCCATGAGTGTTGACGCCCAGGACAGTATACTTCCGCTTGCATTTGCCGTTGTTGAAAAGGAGGACTGGCCGAACTGGCGTTGGTTCTTATACCTGGTTTGCAAGCATATTATCAAGAGTCGTGAAGTATGCTTGATATCTGACCATCATTGGGGCATTCTGAAGACTGTAGCTGAAGATACGTGGTGGCCAAACGTGCATCATCGTTATTGCTTGAGACATATGCGAGCAAATTTCTTGGAAAAGCATAGAGGGAAAGGGTTGAAGTATCTGTTTTGGAGAGCGGGTAGAGCAACTCAAGATAGAAAATTGAAATCTATCTTAGAGAGTATCCGTGTAATTAAGCCCGAGGCAATTGCATGGTTTCAGAATTTGGATGCCAAAAAATGGACATTGGCACACGATGGTGGTTACAGGTATGGCATCATGACTACCAACATGTCTGAGGTTTTCAATGGTGTGATGAAGGGAGCTCGTGGGATGCCAATCACAGCAATTGTTGAAACTGCCTTCTACCGTTGTGTGGAGTACTTTCAAGTAAGGCATGGATTTTCAATTAATGCCTTAGGAGGTAATTCTGATAACCCTAACATCAATCCCCTACACCAATTCAGCCAGAAAGTCAATTATCACTACTTTAAGAACACCGCGAAAGGGGCAACACATCAGGTCAGGAGGTTCAACAATCACGAAATGGGGGTGTATCAAGTGAAAACCGCACGTCAGGATGATCAAGGAGGAAATATACAGATTGTCTGACTTAATGAGCATACCTGCACATGTGGCAAATGGGTTGCCTATCACATGCCTTGTTCCCATCTTCTTGCTTGTTGTTCTGCACAAAATCTTGATGGTCGAGATTTCGTTTCTCGATATTACATCGTTGGGGAATACTACAAGACATGGAAGGGGACATTCGAACCAATCGAGCATGAGGACTATTGGGGTGTGGATGGTTTGGTGCCCAGTTTTTTCCCTAATCCCCTACTTCGACGTTCTGCGAAGTCCGGACGACCAAGATCAAGACGCTTCCGTAATTCTATGGACTTTCAAGCAGATAAACGGAAGACTCTGTGTTCATCATGCCATCAAGAAGGGCACAATCTTCGTAGATGCCCGAAGATTAGGGAGTAGCAGAATGTTTTTCATGTAATTTATGTTTGGTTTGAATTGGATTCAGTTTCAGTTTCAGTTGCAGTTTTATTTTATGTTGTTTTCATTAAACTTGAAAAGTTGAATGTAATTTATATTTGAGTTGAATGTAATTTTCCAATTTTTAAAAATAACTTTAGTTATGCTAATGAATATTAAAAAATTATAATTGATGAAATTCGTTAGAAAAGTCAGTTAAGAAAAAAACAGTTAGTTTTCCAGTTAAGGCCCAAGTTTTCCATTTGATATGTTCTAAATTCTATTTATTGCAAAATTTCTGAGTAAACATGTAGTTTAATTATTTTGTTAGTGCTATTTTAATTTCAGGTTGAAATGGTTGGAAAATTCGGTGAAATGGTTGGAAAATTCGGTGACCAATGTGCGACTGTGTAATTGTTGCGGGACGAATCAAAGGATTGCACTAATTGGGCCCAAAATTGGAGCTGGCCAAGGCAAGGCAGCTTGGGCGTCCACACAAACAGCTTGGGCGATCGCCCTTGTCGTTCGGCCGGTCTTCAGCGGCCACCCAAGGGTCTTCAGCGGCCGCCCTTCCCCAAATGTTCATTTGAAATCGCTAGACCGTGTAGCGATTTTACTAAACTCGCCAAACGGTGTAGCGAGTTTAGTGAAAATCGCTACACCATGTAGCGAGTTCAATTAAACAGAAGCAACCCAGCAGCAGTCTTCTTTGCAATCCCACCTGCAAACAACCAAACCAAAACCAAACAACCAAACAAAAACCTGCTCAAACTACAAACCATCAAACCTGCTGTAAACAACCAAATTAAACATAACAAACATAAAACATCCAAATAACACTAAAATGCAAACATCAAAATAAAAACTAAACTAATAGTACAAAGTTTCATTACATCCACATAACACTAAACCAAATAACATATATATATACATCTACATAAATGTGTAGTACAAAGTTTTAGTTATTACAAATAAAAACATCAAAATAAAAACTAAACTAATAGTACAAAGTTTCATTACATCCTAATAAAAAAAAATGAACTCGCTACCTCCTATCGTAGTAAGACGGGGTGTAGGGTTTCGTCGGATTTCGGTGCCGAGACCCTCTTCTAATCATCTCTTCCTGCTGTTGAGCAGGGGTAGTCTGAGACGGATCGGAGAAGTGGCGGAGCCCTGCTTGTGATATAGGAGTCCTCAACCCACTTCCACTCGTATAAGCGCCGAAGCCCATAGTGGATGGTCCAGGGGAAGGGTCTGCCTGGGCACACCCAATCCCACCCCCCCAGCCACCCCCACTCCCACTCCCCCCGGCACCCCCACTCCCACTCCCCCCGAAACCCCCACTCCAACTCCCCATCAGAATCGTGGATCGTGACAGCCATTCATAATTCACCTCGGTCTGGGTCTGCGCTTGAGGCTCTTGCTCGGGCTCGGGCTCGGGCTCATCGTGCAAGTCCATTTCGGGTGGTGGTTCTGCCTGTCCACGACGTCTAACCCGACGTTGGCGAGGTTGTTGTACCCCCTGTACGCGATCTACCGGTGGGGGAGGTGCAGCAGACTGAAGGCGTTGGAGCTCCCTAACTCCCGTGAACCCGTGTGTAATTCTCGCCCGCATTGAAGCTTGTCTGGGATGCTCCTCCGCCTCATTGTCAACATGCAAGCGCTGAAGGGTCTGCACCTGTTTTCATATCAAAAATATATATAAGTACGAGAGACATAAGTTAATAATTGATGTTTTGTTAAAAAAAAAACTAGAAATAAAAACTTGAAAAATGTAAAAACTTACCATAAACTCTAAGGCAGGGGCAGACGACTGGTATCCTTCCCCCTCTATTTGAGTGAGGTGCTGCACAAACCTACACGTTATGTCCCGATACCATATCATATATGGATCGGTGTAACTCATATCGTGGAAGCCGTACTCCCCGGAAACCAGATGTTCGTGCCGCTTTCCCCATCGTGCAATAAGTGGGTGATGGCGGTCACTCCATCTCACCGTACTGTTTCCCCGCCGATCAGAACGGTGCAACTACGGGCTAGTGTCGCACGGTGCTGGGACAAACTGCCTCATAACGCGATTAGGCAGATGCCACTCGATCCTCTCAAAGCATACGAGAGGGACCTTCGCCAACCATATGTCCTCACCCTGAGTGCAGTAGGGCGGAGCGTATCTCCCTTCATAAGGCTGCCACACCACGTGAGCCTCGTTTAGCCGGGCCATCTGATCCCGATAACCTCGCAGGCTATGTGCAGTAACCTCTCTCAGATCCAGCGATGCCTGGGTCCAGCTGAAATTTCATAAACAGAATAATTATAAGATTTAGTTCAAAAAAAAACATTAACAACGAGAAAATAACGTATGATATATGTATACCTGCATCCGAGGGGCATGAGCACGAAGTTCTACTCTCTGAATCGAGAACGGATCTGCGGCCTCACACATCTCAACCGCTCCCAAGCCCAAATCTATATCAAATAAATGTATATCAAATACTATAAATAATGCCGCTAATTTGAAATAAAACTTAAAAACAACAACATAATGAACATTAAAATGAGATAAACATACCTGTAGAACGTTGAGAAATCCTTCGCACTGTCTCGTCCGAGGGTCAGTCGCACTACACAACTCTCGATATAGGAAAGTGAGCGCAGCACTCCCCCAACTGTACTGGCTGACCCTAGAAACATTCGTAAGCAGAGGGAGATAACATAGCTTAACCTTGTTGTTCGTACGATCAGGCATGATCATAGAACCCAAGGCAAGCAAGATATAAGCCCGTACGTACTGATCCACAATCTCTGGAGCAGTATCCTCAGCGAGGTCACTAAAGTGTGGGAAACGGAGGGTAATCCACCTGAGCTTCAGACTACTCCCATCTATATCTCCATCACCAGAGACAGCCCCTAAATACTCCTGACAGAGAGCCCGCCAGTCTATATTTGCTGGAAACCCAGCATCAGTAACAGCATCCCCATCAATCGACAACCCGCAAATCATGCCGATATCCTGTAGGGTGATCGTCATCTCACCAACCGGGAGATGGAATGTATGGGTCTCCGGATGCCATCTCTCGATCAGAGCCTCCAGCAACGCAAAATCATACTGTACTCTCCCTATATAGTGTACTCCGCTAAATCCGCACTCCGCCAGTCTCAACAATATCACAGGAGCTAATTCGCCTGGCAAGGCGGCACCATGACGAAATTGGAGGGGACTAGAAACCTGCAACCCGGCCAAATATACCTAGCCCTATGCTCCTCATGCCGGGTCAGAACAGAGGCATCGATAGGCCCGGGATCAATGAAAGCTTCCATCTATTTATTTCAATATCAAGGTTGGTTATTGTTCTACGAGGCAAGGAAATAAATAAGAGAATACAAAAGTGTAATTACTAGTACGTGGCATTGTAATCCAAAGTTATCCCACACTTCCAAGAAGTGCCTGTGGGGAAGGTCTTGATTTCCAGCCTATATACTAAGTAATACTTCAAGAGTAATCCTCATGCGGTTTTGAAAAATAACATGCAGTTTTTTTTTAAAAAAAAAGTTTGAACAATAAATCATATTTTAAGGGTTTGGGGTAGATCTATTTGATTTAGGGTTTAGGGTTTAGGGTTTGGGGTATAAGTATATGAGATTTTGGATGTTGTTATAGGTATATTAATATTTCTTAGAAGTTTAATTTATTTTGTTGTTTTTAGTATTCACACTAATTATACAATTGTTAATATTATAACTGTGTATTATTTTAACAAGTATTATTAATTAAGTCTTTTTTTCAGTAATTAATAATCACTATTATTACTTTTTTATTACTTAAAAGTCATTTTATATAAGGACGGACAAAAAAAAAATCATTCTACATAAGACAATTAATTAATAATTTTCTATAAAAAATTTGTTAATTAGGGAATCATTTTTGAGACGGAGGAAGGTATATAAATCCTAAATTGCAAGTAAACTAATATATTTCTACAATGTCATCAAAAAAATAAAAAAAAAATCCTAAATTGCAAGTAAACTAATATAGTTCTACCATTTTTGAGACGGAGGAAGGTATATAAATTCTAGATTGCAAGTAAACTAATATATTTCTACAATAAAAAAAATCAAAAAAAAATCCTAAATTGCAAGTAAACTAATATAGTTCTACCATTTTTTAGACGGAGGAAGGTATATAAAGTATAAAACTAAGCATATAAACATGTAATTAAATTAAACCTAGTCACTATATTTAAATACTACAACAATTTGTTAATTAGTGAATCATTTTTCTATAAAAAATTTGTTAATTAGGGAATCATTTTTGAGACGGAGGAAGGTATATAAAACTTTTTACGCTACTGATTTAATCTCAATTGAAGCTTTATCTTAACACAAAATCTGGGGAGAAACGCGTTTCTCCGTCGCGTATGGAGAAACGGGGCAACGTTTGTCGCGCGACATACTTAGCCACAACAACTGGATATCACTTTCATCAGTTTCTGGATATCCAGAACATTGAATATGGATATCCAGAAGCTTTGGAAAGGATATCCGTAAAAATATTTGGTTTGATATCACTTTCATCGGTTTGGATATCCATATTCAATGTTCTGGATATCCAGAAGCTTTGGAAAGGATATCCAGAAAAAATATTTGGTTTCTGGATATCACTTTCATCAGTTTCTGGATATCCATATTCAATGTTCTGGATATCCAGAAACTGATGAAAGTGATATCCAGTTGTGGCTAAGTATGTCGCGCGACAAACGTTGTCCCGCGTTTCTCTGTAGACCGACTCTTATCTTAAAGCACTTCATAATCAAATTCTCATTAAGTGTCACCACCCCTATTCCAATTCCAATTCCAACCCCATCCTCCATTTTCAAGCTTAAAGTTTAATTTGGATTGACCAAACTCGCTACACCGTGTAGCGAGTTTAGGTTAATTAATTGCCCTAATTAATTTTCCAACCGTCAAACTTAATTACCCTAGACTCGCTACACGGTGTAGCGAGTTTGACCAGACCCAAGTCAAACTCGCTACACGGTGTAGCGAGTTTCAAAAAAAGGGACACTCCGGGCAATAGTTTGAACAGTAAGTCATTTTGGTAAATATAAAAGTAAAAAGTGATTATTTGAGAAAAAATTCATAAATAAGACATCCACTATCTACAGTTGAATGAACAGTACCAAGCGACGAATTTTCCATTTTGCCCTCATACATTTGTCCCTTTCCCATTTTGCCCTTAAAAAAAATTTAATTAAAAAAAAATTAAATTAAAAAAAACACGTGTCCTTGGACACGGGCATGTACTAGTCATTTACATGGAAGAAAGACATCAAATGACGAAGAAGAAAACATGCATTTTTCTTATTCTCATTTCTCTTGTCTCTCCTTTTCTCTTTTCTTTTTCTCTTTAGTAAATTGTGGATGATAGTTTATATTCTCACAATTGTAACTTATATCTCATTACTCACCAATTCAATAAAGCTATTAACCTTGGTAGTAAATATTAGGTAGTTACAATTTTTAACCATCATAATGTCATCCATTATGTGTTTTATTAAGGCTAATGGATGTTACAATCCATACTCATTAGTTGAACATTTACTAGACACTAACTTTGCCTTTAGCAAATTGTCTACAACAAAATCAACTTCCACAAAGTCTATCCCCCGATAGGTAAACCTCCTTCTATGAATCCCGCCTCTCTCAAGTAGTTTATATCTCGAGCGGTAAGTTTAACGGGAAGTCTACCCATAGAAATGACTTTTATAGAAATCATTTTTGCTTAATGTTCCAACTTTACTCACTTAATTAAGCCTTAATATTTTTATTTTCCAAATATCAATTTGGTCAAATATAAACCACAATTTTTATATGTTAATAATATAAAGGAAACATGCACAATTTCCTTCACACAATAACATTTTTCCAACAATATTGTCCTTGACAAAACACACACTAATTAAGTACCCAGAAAACCACATTTCATTCTAATTAATACTCCATTAGTTCCTTGTTATATACCAAGTTATAAAATGGAGATTGAATACATGGAAAATTAATTTTAATTAATTGGTAAAATTAGGAGAAGAAGATATTGCTTTCTTCTGTTTTTGAGCCTCAGTTGGTAACTTGACGTTGGTAGCCAAACCAAGTCTTTCAAGAAACCATATGACATACCAAGTTGGGTCAAATTGCCACCACTCTAGGCCTTGCCGTGCCGAGTTTTCGAAAGCATGGTGATTGTTATGCCATCCCTCTCCAAATGTCAGCACCGCCACCCACCTATACATATATATGAATAAGTTAACTATATTATGTAAAAATATTGACAACTCAACTGAATGCGACACTTGTTATGATAGTATATATTCTAAATGGATATTTTTTTTAAATGTATGAGCCTAGCTAGCTAGCTAGCTACGTACCAGTTATTCTTGGATAGATCATTGGTCTTCCATACTCTTGTTCCCCATACATGACAAACCGAGTTCACAAAAAATGTCACATGGTACGAAATCACTGTCCTTACGCCCTGCATTAATTCAAACCCAAGCCAGATTTTTTTTATAAGCATAACAAAATGAAATAATATAGTACGTAGTAATAAAATTACTAGTATATACGTACCATTCCCCAGACCAAGAAGGAAAAGCCTCCCAGTTTATATAGCAGAAATGCAAGTGCAAAGATATGCACATTGTAAGTCCTTCTGAGGAAATTATAAAATGGCTGCTTCTTCAAATCCTCAACATTCCCGCGGTTTTTATGCTGTAATGTAAAACGTTGAACCTTACTAATTAATGATCCAAAAATAATATTGTTGCACAAAACATTTAGAGAAAATAATACCTTTTGAATGGTGTAGCCACTATCAAAGAGCCAGCCCATGTGACTAAACCAAAACCCTTCTTTAGGGCTGTGTGGATCCTTTTCAGAATCAACAAACTGATGGTGGTAACGATGAATGCTCACCCAATAAATCGGATCTCTCTGCAATGCACGATATAAAATATGAAAATAACCAAATTATGATCAAGAAAAGTGTTATTATGCGTAGTAAAAACAAAATATTAAAGAAAAGATTGTGACAAATGTACCTGAACAGCTAGAACGCCACAATAGGCAAACAAGTACTCGAGCCATTTAGGAAGGTTGAAAGAACGATGCGAAAGATTCCTATGATAAGAAAGAGTCGTACCAAAGAGGCCGGTTACCCACCACAATCCAACCGTTAGCCAAAAAGCAGACCAAGTGAAGGTAGAGGGCGCGAAAACGCAGAGGAAATGAAGTAGAGACATCCCAACAGCCATCTTCACGTCTACTGACCTCCATTTCTTATTACGACCCGAGTTTGGGTTCTTCTTAGAAGACACTTGTTCTATAACCTTAACAGACATGGATGCTCGATAATATGTTGAATCAAGAATTTGCAAATAAGGTTCTTGCATTGGTCTATCTAAAGCTAGCTAGTGCTCTCTATATATAGTTATTCAGAGTAGGGTAGGTTCATGAATGAAGAATTTTCATTTTAAGATTCTTGTTTTATTATTTTGTTTTTGTACGAAAAAATTTTGAGCACTAAGTAGTGGTTAATTTAACTATAATCAAATGAAAATCTAAAACTTTTATTGATTTACCATTATAAATTTTAGATTTTCATTAGGATGCTAAAAAATTCTTGATCATACAAATACCAAAAATATTAAGAATTTTAAATGGGATAAACTAAGAATCTTAAACTGGGATAAACTAAGAAAATTAAACTGGGACGCACAGAGGTAGTATACAAAGAGTGTCAATGATAAAAATAATAATTGTCAGTGTTTTAATATGTTCCGATTATAAAAATAACGCGTATTTAATAACATGTCCTAACAAGTTTCGGTATTTACACAAATGATATAGCATAATTTAAAACAAGTTTTATTTATTTACAAATATATCATCATACATTTTTCAAATTTGTTATTGATCAATAACAAATTTGAAAAAAACAACAACATTTATTTACGAACGGAACGGAGGGAGTAACCACTAAGGGCCGTTTGGTAGCCCTTCTTATGCTTTATGCTGGATAGGATTATTAATCCAATAAGTTTGGTGTTTGGTACATTAAATGCAACCACTGTATTATTTCTAACAACCTGGATAGTAACCTCTTATTCCCTTCTTATTAATCCCAAAAAAAGGATGGTATTAATAATCCTCTGATTAATAATTCCCTCATTATTAATACAGGCTAATCCTATCGGCCTACCAAACAAGCCCTAATTGTGGTATCACGGACGGGTTATTTGTTGGGAATTGGATCGAAGAAAAGATGGGCTATATTTGTTGGGAACTTGCAGATTATTTGTTGGAAAATTGCAGACTAGAGATGATGACAAATATTACTGATATTTAACGACTGCTTAGTGCAAAGATTCGGAAGGTAGGTGTTGTTTGGTCACGTGAGTGCATGTGGGAAAATTGGAGATTTAATATGATACCAAAGTTGAAGGTAAAGTTAACATTCTGTAATTAAAACTGGTTGAATATGGAACTGTTGTTTCAGCGGAGATTCCGCAATTGCAGCTCGTTCGTTACCCCAAATATATAGAAATAAAACATAGGTTCTTGATTTAATATAATATTCACTCCGTTCAAAATAAATATCATACTTTAATTTTTTTTATTAATAAAATTAAACTTTAATCAACGAATAATGATAAATTATTTATTTTTATGAAAATTTAAAAACAATTATAAATAATGTTGTTATTCGTGCATTAATAATCATTTTTAGAATAATATAAAAATAATCAAATTTTTATAACTTTTTGATAAAAATTCAATTTAGTTGAATAATAAAATTAAAGTTAAAAATTTGACGAAAATTAAACAAATAAACAATCATATTTTAAAATTTGACGAAAATTAAATAAAATTAAAGTTAAAATTTTTTATAACTCTGTTTCAAATTGAATAATTAAAAAAAATAAATCAAATTTACTCTTAATTATAAGTAAATTTAAAAAAAATTAACCATTTATTTTAAAACAAAAAAATATATGTCAAAATCTTGTAAAAAACTAGTTTTTTCTTAACATAAGAAAAAAACTAGTTTTTAAGCACTAAGTCTAACTAATAAGAGTGATGAACGGTTATAAAAATTAATTTTTTTATAACATTTTGAAAAAAACTAATTTTTCACAAAAGTTACTCAAAAAATATTAACCAATTTTTTAATTGACACGGAGGGAGTATCTATATTATAAATGGCACCTGCCTTTTGAACAGTACTCTCTACAGTTTCAAGTGGGTGTTTTACCATTTTGCCCTTACTATTTTGTCCCTTTTCGATTTTGCCCTTAAAAAAAATAAAAAAATTTAAACTAAAAAAAAAAATCTAAAAAAAAAAAATAAATAAAAAAAACGTGGCCTTGGACATGAGCATGAAAAAAAATTTAAAAAAATTTAAAAAAAAAAGAAAAATTTTAAAAAAACGTGGCCTTGGACACGGGCATGAAAAAAAATTTAAATTTTTTTTTTTTTTAAAAAAAACGTGGCCTTGGACACGGGCATGTACTAGTATGTATATATAAGACTGCTACCCGTGTGATGCACGACTTTTTGAATTTTATTATTTCAAATATTTTTAAATAAATATTTAATTTTTATTTTGTCAAACATTCAAACAAATTTAATAGCATAAATATATAAAATTTATTTATGATTTCATCATAATGCAACATGATTTGAAAAATAAATTAAAACTTGTTGCTTGACAATCAAGATATATTAGTTTCTCAATAAACAAAACAAAACCCACCAAAACCTCCCCCTTCTTGTAAGCCCCCTCCTTTAACAATTCCTTCTCCATACTTCTATGCCCACCGACCACCACCCTTGCTTCCTCCCTTTCCAAAACAAAACCCTCTAGTTACCTCATTTCGTCGCCCTTCATATATATTTCATTCTTCTATTTACGCTTTCCTCCATCCCAATAATTCACTCTGTTTTTTCCTCGTATCGTATCCAAAACAAGGTTGTGTTTTTGCTATTATGGAAGCTCATATTTGGATCTTCTTTCTCTTGTTACTCTGATTGAGGTTGTCTTGCGAAACCTAGATACACCGTCTTTGATTATAATTTTTTTACCTGGTTTTTATTTTGAAAAACGTGATTTTGGTGTTTGAATTTAGTTAATTAAGATCTGAGTTTGATGGTTGATTTGTGGTGGCCGGTGATTGTTTATTTGATTTGGGGTGATTTAGAATTTCACTGTGGTAGGTGTAATTCTTTAGAGGAATTGTTGTTATTTTGGAAAAAAATTGGGTGCTGGTGGTGTTGTTAGATGGCAGAATTTTTTTAAAAATTGTGGTGGTGGTGATAATGGTCTGGTGAATGATGGCGGAGTATGGTTGAAAAATTAGGTTTCACCCTCTGTAACAAATTGACATTCCTACCCTTCTCTTTTCACGAAAAATAACTAAAATACCTCTAGCAGGCTTGCACATGACTAATTTTCGTCAAATTTTTAACTTTGTTAAATCCGAGGGTACAAAGTGAGATTATGGGTTAGCTGAAGTATCACATTGAGATATAATTTGATTTGAAGTACAAAGTCGCATTGCGTGTTTACTTTAAAGGGATAAAAATAATTTGACATTTGATGGCCAACACCAATACAATCTCAAAAGCGTAGTAAAGAAGGTAGTGAAGTCGATTTTCAATATTCAATTTTTTATTGCATTTTCATGTATATTAAAAGCTTGTTCTAATATACAATTTCATTGAAGAATGATTATTTAGTTTTCTCCCATTTTATTTCTTGTCGTAACTGATTTAGTCATTAAAAATAGAATATTAGTGATGAATCGATTGAAATTTTACCAAAATGTTATAATTTTTTTATTTCTTTGTGAATTTGAAAATTATTATTGATATTTTTTGTAGCATATAGTACTATTTTTTATAGATTTTTTTTTACGAGAATAATTAACTTTTCATAAAATATTGTTCAATTTTCTAATGATATGACCACCAAAATTAATATAAATGATATTATCCTTATGAGATAGAAGAAATACTCCACCTATTTTTTTGAAAAAATTAAAAGAAGAAACAATTATTATTGAAAACAAGTCTGCCAATTTTTTATATGAATAAAATTAAATTAATAATTTCGTATCTAAATAAATGTCTGAAATTCATTTTAATGGATATTTTGAAAATAATGTTTGTTGTTTATACATGTTAATGTTAATGGCAAATATGCATAAACATTTTTGTTATCCATTTAAATACTCCCTCCGTCCCAACGAAAAAGTCATTTATTTCCTTTTTGGGCGTCCCATTTAAAAAGCCACTTTCCCAAAAAGGAAACCTTAAATCACTATTCTCTCCACTCATTCTCTCTCCTACTTTACTTTTACACTCACAACATTCTCTTTCTTACATCACTTCCCACTCATTCTCTCTCCTATTTAATTTTTCATACTCACAACATTTAAACTTTTTCTCTTTCCTACATCACATTTCTTATTTTGCGTGCCCGGCTAATTTTGTGGCTCTTTCGCTGGGACGGAGGGAGTATTATTTTTAAGATAAAAGATATTTTGGATTTTTTAATTTTTTTTTTTACAAAAAAGATACTCACATTGTAACAAAAGTTTCTTAATTTTTAATATTTATTTAGGCGATTAGAAAGTAATAAAAAACAACTATTTAAGACTTAACCTCAAAAATTACTACAAAATTTTTAATTATAAGCCTCTTTTATCAATAGGGGGCGCTTAGGAATTAAATGCACCAATTGGACTGTGAATTTATTAGTTGGGCTTTTAGGATCAAATAGGCCCATACGAATATGTCAAATGGGTCGTGGGTTCTTGTTTACGAAAAACGCTACCCGAAAAGATCAAATGGGCCGTGGGTTTCTGCTTACGAAAAACGCTACCTTCTAAACGGTCGTATTCCTTTAGTATATAAACCCTCCTCGCTCCACTCTCCTTCCCTCGATTTCGTCTCTTTCTCTCTCTCTCTCTCTCTCTCTCTCTCACACACACACACACACACACACACGAGACTCCTCCGGCCATCCTCAACACCGTTCCCGATCATTTCCTCGCTCTCTCTCTCTCTCTCACACACACACACACACACACTGAAAATAATTGCGCCTGGGCAGAACCCTAAACCATCTGGTCCCTCCGTAGTATCATTTTCTTAAAAGTGACGGCGGTCACTTCCCGAGATTTTCAAAAAATTGTCTCCGAGCACCCTTCCGATGATTAGACAAAGCTCGAGAGAGGTAACTTTTCATCTCTCTCCCCTCTGTTTTGAATTAGGTTTAATATTGATCTTATGAATTTGCTTTGAATTAGGGTTTGTTTTTATTTTATGAATATGATGGGATTAAATTCAATTAGTTCTTAGTTCAATTTAATCATTATAATAAGATTTCTCGTTTACTGACCTGCAATTTGTTTAGAATTGTGTTTGACCTAATACACTCTGGATAATATTTTTTTTTCTTGTTGCTTCTGTTTTTCTTTCTTACAAAAGTAAAAATTCAACAGTGAAATCTAATTGATGGAGTATTACTAGAAGTCTAGAAATCGGTGATAAGTTTTTTGCTTCTCTAGTTTTATACTCAGAGTCAACTTAGCATATGTCAATTTACAACAGTAATGATAAGATATAATTTCCTTATGGTTCCTTCGATTAAAACATCAGAACAATGGAAGTTGTAGCCTGTGAAAGAAGTTGCAATTGTAGATCTACCTTTATTCTATCACCTGACATTGAAGGCAACAGGTAACAAGTTTTGATTTGATTGCATATGGTGTTCATCTATACTACTGTCCTGGATGCTTGTTATGATTTCTGTACAATTCCAATTTCACGGGTTCCATGTTCCCTCTTATTGCTTAGTAGAAGTTTTCCGTTTTAGAGAGAGTGCATGAGTGTTCACATAATTATTGATGCTAATATGCCTTGCCCAGTGCGCTTGAATAGTTCAGTCCAGAGGTATTATTCAGTTTTTATTGTTAATAAATATCAAACATTTAAACCATTAAATTTTTTTAAAAAAAATTAAATAAGTGGATTCATTCATAAATCAGTCCTTTAATGTAATGGTATTAATGTCTTTAAGTCCTACTGATGATCTAGTTGAAAATAAATTTTTAAGAGGCGGAAGTCTTAACTGATTCAAGGCAATCTTCTGTCCCTTATTGATGTACCGTGGATGTTGATCCCAAAGCCACTTCTGTTGAGAAAGCAACATGATGAGTATGAAGCCTCTATCCTTTATTGTTTTCAATCTCTATGCTGTTTACTTATCACCATGACATTCTCTTGTTGAGACATCAAGGCCAAGCGTACACGCCACTTCAGAGTATTGATGATAATTTTGAATTGGAGTCTTATACTGATTTACATGGGAATGAGGAATTTAAGTTCTGTGAAGCTTTCATGCATAAATTGATACATACTATTGAGTTAGTTCTAGGTGCTGTGTCTAATACAGCTTCGTATCTACGCTCGTGGGCCATGAGGTACGCAACTAGAAACTTTAAATTACTTCATTGGACATCTTATGCATGCTTTAATATATACTCCCTCCGTCCCAATAAGTGCTTCACCCTTTTGGGTGGGCACAAATATTAAGGAAATGGGTGGAAAAAAAAATGTTGTGAGTGTAATTTGAAAATAGGAGAGAGAATTAGTGGAGGGAATAGTAAATTTGAAAAGTGTTGTGAGTGTAATAGTGAATTAGGAGAGAGAATGAGTGGAGGAAATAGTAAAGATTCTTTGCCAAAAAAGGAAAGGTGAAGCTTCTAACGGGATGCCCTTTTGGGTAATTAGTGAAGCTTTTATTGGGACGGAGGGAGTATATGAACAGTTTACTGTTGCTTCTCCTCATAGTACCAATAAATATCTAGGCGAGAAAAATGGTCCTGGTCAAGACTCGGTCTTAAGCGTTTTGGCAAAACAGAGTTACATGAGCTCACTCTCTAGCTGAGCTGGCCGCCGGGACCTGGGATGCACTCGCGATTGGCACATAGGGGAGGAGTGGTTGCCCGGCTTTCTCGGCCTCTCCCGGGGTCAAATTTTTGGCATCTTTTGTCAGTCTTATGCCTTTAAGCCTTTTATCAACGGGAAGGATTTATCTAGCGAGATCGAATTGTTCACATGAACAGTGTGATCGATCTCATGGGTATAGAATCACGAAGAAAGTCGAATGGATCACGAGTTCGTGTAAACAGTCAAGATTAGTCTGGGGAGAAATAGAGAAGCATACACTAATTCTGAGAAGCCATAAACTTAACTGATTTGGAAAAATCTATTTATATTGTTTACCATTCCTTCTATCATATATACTCCATACTTATAATTACAATTTCTATACTATATACTCCATACTTATAATTACAATTTCTATACTATTAGAATTTATACAACAATATTAGAATTTGAGATGCTGGAGAGTCTTTGAACTTTAAGTATCTTCTTCATGTCTTTTTCCATACGTTTTTCCAAACATTCAGTTTCCCCTTCATGTTTAGTTTTACATCACAGGAAAGATAATTATTCTCATCCTCTTATGGACTCTCTAATCTCCATTGGTAAGTCTTTCATTTCCTACTTTATCTCAAGCACATGTAAGTTTTATTTTGATTATTAATGTCAATGATTCGTGATAAGGTTCTGCATATCTATCTGCTTGAAATTGGTAAGTTTTATTTCTCGAAATTTGTTTATTGCATATTTGCATGTAACTGTTGTTGTTAGTTTTTCATAAATACTCGGCATTTGGTTAATGGTTTATTTCTGTATTATACTACCTTGGTCAGCATATGATTCTGGCATTTGATTATTTTCAGTTTTCTTATCAGTGTCAACTGTCATCTAATTGTGGGGTTGTTGCTTGGCTAAATTGATTCCTTGACTTGATCTTCAATGCATGTGTCGAAAGTCTAATTCACAAGTTCTTTATCATGAGTGGGAATGAATCTAAGAAGATATTTTTGGTGTATAATTGCAATTTTCAACTGCAATGGTTGTATTAATATGGTAAGGGGTCTTTTATCTGCTTGGAGGGGTTATTAGATTTTTTCTTGTCATCTCTGCTAGATTTTTATTTTTATTTGCTCTAGATTTTTATTTTTATTTGCTCTATTTTGTTTGAGGGCGAGCCTTGGCGCAACGGTTAAGTTGCTCCTTTGGTGACCATAAGGTCACGAGTTCGAACCTTGGCGAACAGCCTCTTAGCAATTTTCAGGGGAAGGCTCTAGCAAATGGTTCCCTCTCCCAACCCCCGCTTGGCGGGGAGCGCTTGGCGCACCGGGGTTTGCCCTTTGCTCTATTTTGTTTTGGTTACAAACAAGAAGAAAGCATGCTGATCTATGTAGAGGATTATCAAGCATGCTGATCTTGCTTACGAAAAACGCTACCTTCTATAGATTCTCGCACTGAAAATAAATGAGCCTGGGCAGAACCCTAAACCCTCTGTCGTATCATTTTCTTTAAAATGACGACGATAATTTCTCATCTTACCTCCGTTTTGATTTTTCCGATGAAAGGAAAACTAAAAAGAAAAAAAGCCGCGTGGTTTTTACGCTTTCTTTGATGAGTTATATTTGTGCATGTGTACGTGTGTGTGTGTGTGTGAACATTGAACTAAACTAAGAAATTCACTGGAGCAATAATAAGTAAGACAATTGATTTTTCAATTTTGGTTTCTCATTTGAATTAGGGTTTATTTTGATCTTATGAAATTACTTAGAATTAGGGTTTATTTTATTTTATGAAATTTGGATTGGATTAAATTGAATTATTTCTTAGTTTAATTTAATCATGATAATAAGATTTCTCGTTGACTGATCTGCAATTTGTTTAGACTTGTGTTTAACCTAATACATGCGGGACAATATTTTTTCTTGTTGCTTCTGTTTTTCTTACTTACAGAAGTAAATATTCATCAAAGAAATCCAATTGGTTGAGTATGACTAGAAGTCTAGGAATTGATGATAAGTTTTTTGCTTCACTAGTTTTGTACTCAAAGTCAACTTAGCATAATATTTTCTCTAGTTGGTCTTTCAAGAACTATTGTATCTTTCAAATTCTAGAGGAGCATATTATATGTCCATTTCCAATAATGATAATATATAGTTTCTGGAGGAGGGTTTTGAAGTATGTGAAGTCATGTATTTCGTGAACCAATATCAGTATTGTAGCCTGTAAAAGAAGTTGCAATTGTAGATCTACCTTTATTTTCTATCACCTGACATTGAAGGCAACATTGTACCAAGTTTTGATTTACTTGCATATGTTGTTCGTCTATACAATTGTCCTGGTTGCTTGTTATGGTTTCTGTATAATTCCAATTTCACCGGTTCCATGTTCCCTTTTATTGATTAATAGAAGTTTTCTGCTTTCCGTTTTTCAAAGAGAGTGCGTGTTCACGTGATTAATGATGCTAATATGCCTTGACCAGTGCACTTGGATAGTTCATTGCACCCTTCCATTTTTTTAAAAGGTCATGCACCAACTCTTAAGAACATCATAATTTCATACTAAAGCTTGGCATGCTACTTTTTTTTGGTTAACCTCTTTTCTTGATAAACATGGGACTGATATACAATGAATTTTATTTTGTCCCATTTGAACTATCTGGGCGCTCTGCGTATGACTGCCGCGATACGGCCTGCAGGTATGAAGCTAGTGCCCAAACATGTGTATTACTTCAGGTACCAATTCATTCGGATGATATTTCTGAACAGTTTGTTTATTTACCTTTAAGTCCTCATAATTGTGAAGTGGCGTTCTGGTTCACAAGCAGATCTAAACATGTTATGTTATACATGTTTTTTAAGTCCTACTGATGATCTAGGTTATGAAGGCAGACGTATCTTCAGGTTCGAAAACCTAAACTTACATATATGATTCATTAACATTAAAGAAGTCTTAACTGATATAAGGCTATCTTCTGTCCCTTAACCAGCTTGTGCTACAATTGCTGCACTTGTTGCTGTACTGTGGATGTTGATCCGTAGGCCTCCCCTGTTGAAAAAGCAACATGATGAGTATGAAGCCTTTCTCCTTTATTGTTTTTCATCTCTGTATTGTTTACTTATGACCATGACTTTCTCTTGCAAAGACATCAAGGCCGTATTGACGACAATTTTGAATTGGAGTCTCATACTGATTCACATGGGAATGAGAATTCGAGTTAGTGAAGTTTTCATGCATCAACTGATACATACTATTGAGTTATTTAAAGGTGCTGTTTCTAATACAGATTCGTACCCATGAGGTATGCAAATATAAATTTTAAAGTTAAAACTACTTCATTGGACATCTTATGCATGCACCAATATACATGAACGTTACTAATTACTGTTACTTCTCCTCATAGTACCAATAAGTACATGGGCAAGAAAAATGGTCCTGGTTAAGACTAGGGTTGTATTTGATAACAACAAGCACCAATAAACACTTAATGCTTGTTGTTGAATGGTTTTATAATGTGCAACTACTCCAAACTAAGGGTGGACCCTTGACTTGAATTGTAACAACCATCACATATTCCTCTTACCGAACAAACATCAATATTCTCACTTATCGAATAAGAGACGCTAATCATAAAGATTGACAATGGCTTGTTTATAAAGACTCAAGTTTTCTAAGATTGTCATTCATCAACAAACATTAAGTGCTTGTTGCTACCAAACACAACCTAGGTCTTAGCGTTTTGGCAAATCAGAGTTGCATGAGCTCACTTTCTGGTGATTTATCTAGCGAGATCAAATGGTTCACATGAACAGTGTGTTCTCACAAGTATACTTTTTCACAAGTACTCGACATTTGGTTAATGGTTTGTTTCTGTATTATAATTCCTTGGTCAGCATATGATTCTGACATCTGATATTTATTTTTTTCAAGTGTTCTTATCACTGTCACCTAAGCGTGGATTTGGTCCAGAAGCCGGTGCTCCATTGGTGTCACATCCCCTGTTGACAAGGTTCATTTCTCTTATCCACTGGCAATCTGTACTTTTTCTTGTCATGTAGTTCTGTAACAAGCGCTAGGCTTCCTAGCGTGTCGTCGAAATGATTCTTAATTGTTTGACAGATTGCATTTACGAGGAGCAACGCCACAGGAAGCAATGTCATGAGTGCTGCAGCTCAACTTTTGACGGTATTACGTGGCTGGATAGAATGGCATGTTTGTGTTCACGTTTCTTCTCAATTTTCATGTTTTTCATATGCAGTTTGTGAGTACTAACTCGCCCGAATTGGCAACTCTGTAAGTCGTGACTGGTCGGTATCTACTTTTTGCGTTCTTAATTATAACTATTTTTTGATATCTTCATCAATTTCTGTGTAATGACTGTACATGCCTCGAGTTGGGTGACGCGTGTACAGGGGCCGCTCTCCCTCCTGAGATACTCAATATTCTAACTGGATTTGGTCCAGAAGCCGGTGCTCCATTGGTACCCATGTTGACAAGGTCCATTTCACCTTGTCATGTAGTTCTGTAACATGCACTAGGCTTCCGAGCATGTCGCTAAAGTGATTCTTAATTGTTTAACTGATTGCATTTACAGAGCGCAGTTCAATTCTCATGTTTTTTATGCAGTTTGTGTGTGTGTGTAGAGAGAGAGAGAATGTTTTATAGAAACCCTAGATATGCACGTATAATTGCCTATTTAATATTAAAAATCATATGATAACATAGCATAATCTCAGAATGCTGTGTTTCTTCTACTACCTTCATGCTATGCATGTTTTTGTAGCCTGTTACGATGGAGATCTGGAAAGAGTCCGATAGTTGTGTCTGGTGATGTTGGCATTGACAAAGTTGTGGACCTTCTGAAACATATGTCACCCTGTAAATGTATGTCGCTTGATTCCCTCGTGAATTTTGTTTTGGATAATTACTTATTCCAATAATTGGCTATTCAAATGGCCACCGAGTGGACAATTTTTGCTGTTTTTTTTGCAAACAATAAAATTTGAGAGTAACATCTCATCTTCTAGTTCACGTAAGTCTGTACTGACGTAAGATGTTTTCCATGGAACTGGTATGTTTAACAGGTGAGGCCCCATCCTTTTCTGTTTGTATTCAGGAACTGGCAAAACTAGAAGCAATTGATTGTGGAAGACCTTTAGATATAGCAGCCTGGGATATGGTATTTCTAGCACCTCACAAATTGATTTTCTATTTTCTGTTTTGGATTACAAGCATGCATGAAATAAACTAAAATATACTTTAATATACTGAATATGGCGTAAATATTTGTCTTGTTCATCTTCTTCAAGAAGATGTTGCAGGATGTTTTGAATACATGGCATATAGCTGAAGCTTTGGATGCAAAGCAAAATGCCCCAATTGCACTTCCAATGGATACATTTAAGTGTCGTGTTATAAAGAAACCGACTTGGTGTGTTGGGTTGATTAGTCGTTGGTACATTTTACTTTTTCTGCTAATGACCAAAACCTCTCTCTCCCCCCTGCCCTCCCAATTGCATGGACTGTTTTGCTTCATATTATTAAAATTTGATTCCTTATGTCTCTCTGTTATTTTAGTTGTTCCATGTTCTCTCTTATTGATTATAATTTGGTTTTCAAATTTTATTGAATGGCTAGCCTCTAATGATAACACTAGTTGTTAAACTGTCTCACAACGTTGATGAGAGATTTAGTTTGGGATTGAAATCTAAACTACTGCCATTTCATATTGTAGGAATTACCCTATCTTGATGGCAACATGGAACATTGCTCCTGCCTTGGCTTCTGAATGTGCTGCTGTACTCAAGCCATCCGAATTGGCATATCTGTAAGTCGTGACCTCGAGTTGGGTGAAGTTTGTATAGAGGTCGGTCTCCCTCCTGAAATACTCAATTTTATAACTGGATTTGGTCCAGAAGACCATGCTACATTGGTGTCACATCCCCTGTTGACAAGGTTCATTTCTCTAATCTCATGCAATTAGCAATTTGTACCTCTGCTTGTCCTGTAGTTCTGTAACATGCGTTGGGCTTCCTAGCATGTCTTCAAAATTATTCTTAATTGGTTAACAGATTGGATGTACAGGAAGTAGCGCCACATGATGCGAGGCCATGAATGCTCAGAATGCTGTGTTTTCCTACTATCCTCATGATATGCTTGTGGAGCTCGATGGAAAGAGCCTGATAAATGTAGTTGATGATGTTGACATTGACAAAGGTTTGTACCTGCTGATAGATATGTCACCTTAAATTATGTGTACGAGAAGCAATTTAACTGTCTTTTTATGCTACAAACTTTTTTCAGGGTTATGGTAAATGTTTTAAATCACTGTCTGGAGACATGTCTGTTTGGGTTTGGGGTCGGACTGGTTTTGTTCTCTGCTGACACCAAGTATCAGCTTCTCTTCTGATGAGGACTAATTTCACACACAAGCATTCACTCACCCAGGAATGCCTCGAAAGCAACAGCTTGAAACCATATCCTTTGTGATCCATGCATGTTTTCATGCATTATTCATCAAAAACTTTGAGGTTCTATTTGACATGCAGAGTAAGGCGTACTCAACTTTAATACTCCCATTTATACTGCATTTGCAAAACTTTGAGGTTCTATTTGACATGCAGAGTAAGGCGTATTCAACTTTAATACTCCCATTTATACTGCATTTGCTTAGCACCTAGACCACTTATTCTTCTCGGCAGTGATTTATTAATAAAAAAAGTAGCAAAACTCGAACATATAACCTGTACTCAAGTCAACTTCGTGTGATCTTTCCTATAGTTGGTGTTTCAAGAAAACCATACTATCTTTCAAATTCCAGAGGATCATCTTTATATGCACATTTACAATAATGATAAGATACAGTTTCTTGAGGGTTTTTTTTTTTCTGAAGTATTGAAATATGATAAGTCATGTATTTCTTAAAACAATATAAGTTAGCATTCAGGTGTTTTATCTATCACTTGAATTCATATACAGCTTTTTGAAATGTGTTTCAGGAGATATTCCAGCTGCTATTGCAGAAAATGTTGTTGTGCAAGCTGTTCGTAGAGCTCTCTCTTGTAACAGAGGTAAAGACTGGTCCACAGCTACTTGATCATACCAGGTAAAGTTCTAGAGACCTATTGCTGCAAAGGTATTATCTGATTTAGATATGACATCTGCGAGTATCATTAATGCTATGTTTTTCTCTATAAGGAAATTTCAAGTGGATAAACTGTATCCACTTGTAACATCCTTATGGATCCTTCAATAAAAACATCAGAACAAGGGAACTACTAGTTATAGCCTGTCAAAGAAGTTGCAATTGTAGATCTAACTTTATTTTCTATCACCCCACATTGAAGGAAAAATTGAACCATGTTTTGATTTGCTTGCATAGGCGTCGAATAAGTTTCATATGGTGTCCCTTCTATACAATTGTCCTGGTTGCTTGTTATGGTTTTGGTACATTTCACTTTCATGGGCTCCATGTTACCTCTTATTGGCTAATAGAAGTTTTCTACTTTTCGTTTTAATCGATCTGGTATGCTTTAATGATGATTCTAGTTGTTAAATCAACTGCATCCATTATTAGTGTAAGCAATGTCAATGACGAGTTTAGATTGAGATTGAGATTGAAATATAGCTTTTCCATTTCATGATGCAGTTATTGCCATTTGTTGAAAGGGTCATGGAGAGTTTCTCTTGTCTTGGCTGTTGGATGTACTGCAATACTTGATCCATTTGATTTGGCATCTCTGCAAGTTATGATTAGTTCATATCTCCTCTTTTTGCACTCTTAATAATAGCAAGTTTTCCTTATATTTAATATTTGCTATCAATGCCGGTACCTGCCTTGAGTTGGGTGGAAGTTTGTAGAGAGGTCGGTCTCCCTCCAGGGGTACTCAATATTCTAACTGGATTTCGTCCAGAAGCCGATGCTCCATTGGCGCCACACCCCCATGTTGAAAAGGTTCATTTCTCTTATTGCATCCAAGTAGCAATTTTTAGTTTTGCTTGTCCAGTAGTTTCTTAACATGTGCTAGGCTTCCGATCATGTTGTCAAATGATTCTATAATTGTTTTACAGATTGAATTTACAGGAATCAGTGCCACAGGAAGCAAGATCATGAGTGCTGCAGCTACCAACTTTGAAGGCAACATGTACCAAGTTTTGATTTGCTTGCATAGTGGTCAAATATGATTCTTGATATGGTGTTCCTCTAGACAACAATCTTGGTTGCTTGTTACGGTTTCGATGCAATTCCACCTGTATTGGTTCCATGTTCACTCGTATAGATAAATAGAAGTTTTGATTTGCTTGCATGGCCATCAAATATGTTTCATGATGTGGTGTTCATCTAGACTGCAATCTTGGTTGCTTGTTACGGTTTTGGTACAATTCCACTTTCACTGGTAATGATAAATAGAATTATTTCGCTTTCTGTTTTTATTGATCGGGTATGCTTTAATGATGATTCTAGTTGTTAAATCAACTGCATCCATTATTAATGCAAGCAATGTTGATGGTGAATTTAGAATGAGATTGAAATATAAACTGATTTTCATTTCATGTTGTAGGAATTACCCTTTGTTGATGGGGACATGGAAAGAGTAGGGGGACATGGAAAGTTACTCTGACACCTTTTACCTGTTAGACAATACCATTTTCACTTGAGGAAACGGGTGTACGTGGTGGGTTCTCTCTTTAGCTATCACATCTTGGACTGTTTCAATTTTGAAGGAATATAATGTTTTTCTTATTCATCTAATATTTATATAATTTGGTGATGTCTGGTGCTTTCTATACATTGGAAAGATGTAAACGAGCTTGAGTGAGAATAATGGTGGCATCAACACATACTTGTTAAAGGAAAATACGAATTTGGGCTGTCAATCGTTAATTATACATGATGCTGTCAGAAGCTCCTTTTACGCTGTTGGATAACTACCCATGATCTTTGTCTTCAGGTAGTTTAATCATGTCTGAATTTTATTTCATTTATGGGAAATTTTTGCATCTGTCTGCGGAGGTTTTTACAGAAAACTAGAGAAAGGTATCCTTTCAGCAGTGCCCACTGAATGAATCTGTATCCAGAGGTTTTTACTTAAAGATATTCCTTTTGACTGAGCCTTCGACCAATAGACTTGGTGTATCCAAAATCTGCACATTAACATGAATGCTACCTTAAAAATTGCATCAGCAAAATTGATTGAAAGCTTGGGTATGGGGACAAGTCTGTTTCATTTTAGGATCGAACTGGTATGTTCTCTGCTTATTCAAAGTATCAGCTTCTCTTTTGATATGAGGTCTAAATGAAGGACTTATTTTCCACACAAGCATCCACTCATCCAGGAATGCCTCGAAAGCAACAGCTTGAAGCCATATCCTTTGTATTTAACTTAATACTCCCATTTATACTGCGTTTGCTTAGTACCTAGACCACTCATTCTTGTCAGCAGAGATTTATTGTTGGAAAGAAAAAAAGTTAAACTCGAGCATATAACTTGAAATCGAGTCAACTTAGCGTTATATGTCCACTAGTTGGTGTTTCAAGAAAACCATACTTCCTTTCAAATTCCAACGGATCATTTTTATATGTCCATTTACAATAATGTTAAGATAAAAATTCTGGAAGATTGTTTTTGATGACGCCACAGCTTTTGGGGTCAGGAGCGGTTCAGGATATCTGGCTAGGATATATTTGGTGGTTTGATGTACCTATATCACAACACAAACAAGCACCGTTAAGGTCAAAGTTGGATGTTACTCCAACTCAGGCCCTCGGGTGTGAGAGTAAGAATACTGAGTAACAAGGCTTGGAATACCTTTGGAGTGTGTGTGTGTTTAGGTTTAGAGAGTAATAGAGCTTACTCAATTATCTCTGGCACTTAAACACACACACACTCCAAAGGTATTCCAAGCCTTGTTACTCAGTATTCTTACTCTCACACCCGAGGGCCTGAGTTGGAGTAACATCCAACTTTGACCTTAACGGTGCTTGTTTGTGTTGTGATATAGGTACATCAAACCACCAAATATATCCTAGCCAGATATCCTGAACCGCTCCTGACCCCAAAAGCTGTGGCGTCATCAGTGGTTCCATTCCCGGCAATGGAACCACTGATGACGCCACGACTTTTGGCCTCGGAAGGTGGCTGAAACGCGTCGGCACCTCGGGAGGAACCTGCAAAACAGCACCGTTAGGGGTGCGGGGGGAGCCCCGCTATAACCCTCGGGCGTAAGAATCAGTCGGTGTTTATGTGTATAAACTGTATATGAAACTCTCTAGGGAGAGTATTCTAGAGAGAGAGAGAGTGTGTGTTGTATGTGTAAAATGAGAGCTTACCTTGGCCTTTGAGGGTTATAGTATTTATAGGGGTGAAAGTGTGCCAATGTGGCATATTATGAGGGGTCTCAATGCAAATATTTGGTAAGTGTATACTCCCTCCGTCCCGCTAATATTAGCACAAACACTGTTTGCGCGGGAATTAAGGAATATGATATTTTAATAAAATGTTGTGAGTGTAAAAGAATGAGTGGAGGGAGAATGAGTGGATGGTGTAATAAATTATAATGGTGTTGTGAGTATTAAAATAATGTAGGAGAGAGAATGAGTGGGGTTGGGTGAATATTTTATTAATATAAAGTTTCCTTTTGGGGAGTGTGCGGATATTAGCGGGACGCCCAAAAAGAAAAGTGTGCTAATATTAGCGGGACGGAGGGAGTATATGTAATGTATTTGGCTGTTTGGGATTGTATTAATGTATAAGTGTATGTATAAATATATAACTGAAAAGTCAGGGCTCATCAGTTTTTTTCCAAGTAATGAAGTGTGTTAAGTCATGTATTTCTTAAACCAATATAAGTTAGCATTCAGGTCTTTTACCTATCACTTGAACTCATATACAGTCACTCTTTTTTCTTTTTCTTTTTCTATTTCTTTAAATGTGTTTCAGGAGATATTTCAGCTGCTACTGCAGAAGATGTTGATGTTGTTGTGTAAGCTGCTTGTAAAGTTCTCTCTCATAACGGGGCTACTTAATCATACCATCTAAAGTTCTAGAGAGCTATTACTGCAAAGGTATTTATCTGATTTGGATGACATCTGCGAGTATCAATTAATTCTATGTTTTTCTCCATAGTCTATCACATGTATTCTGCTTATCACGTTTATCCACTTGTAATTTCTTTATGGATCCATCAATCGAAATATCAGAACAAGAGAACTACTAGTGTAGCCTGTCAAAGAAGTTGCAATTGTAGATCTAACTTTATTTTCTATCACCCAACACTGATGGCAAACAGGCGCCAAGATTCTGCTCCTCATTTATATTCTTCTTAAGGTGGTTGTAGGTCTTTAACATCATTTTCTATCTAAAGCATTGCCATTAACTTCAACCAGCTCTGTTTTTGGAGGCTTATGAAAAAGTGAATGATCAATGCGACCTTACCTAGTATTTAACAATCTGACTTGTAAGATAAGTTGTAGTTAATGAAACATAAGTTCACAACCAAGAAATATAATGAACTCCCATATTGTAGTGCTCTTCAATATTTGTTGTTTGATATATTATGTCGAGTACCCGTGCTCGAGCAGTCGAGTACCCCTTTATAGACTGGGTTACCGGTGTTTTCTTGACTCACACCTATTAAACCTTTTAAAGGATTTTATTTTCTTGTTTAAGTTGAGTCTATAGATTGCTTGTACTGGTATCTTGTCTTCCTTTAACTAATTTCTTCTCTATTTTCATGCTCTGAAACGTGTGCTGATCCAATAATATTAGTTGTTTGATAAATTTTGGATCCCGATTTTGTTGTTAGGTATGGTCCTTGTTACTGATATTATCATGCCTCTTAACCAGTGAGTTCTCATGAACTTTCATTGTATCATGATTCATGATAATATATGCTCAATCAATCTGAGGTATTTTCTTAAAACTTATCTAATGGCTCTACTTTCATTGTATCATGAACATCATAGTGTTGAATATTGTTCTTCTTGTTTTACTAGCCCATTCATATTTACTTTTTCTTCTCTGTGACACTCAACTTATGTACTTGGTATTTCATTTCCTAACATTTGATAAGGAAAAACATGTTACAGCAAGTATCTCAAGGAAAAACATTTTACTAGCCCATTCATATTTACTTTTAAGTCCTACTGATGATCTAGGTGAAAATCAACTTTTTATGAAGGCAGACGTATCTTCAGGTTCAAAAAAACTAAACTTACATGTATGATTCATTAACATTGAAGAAGTCTTAACTGATATAAGGCCATCTTCTGTCCCTTAACTGGCTGGGGCTACAATTTCTGGCACTTGTTGCTGTACTGTGGATGTTTATCCCAAAGCCACCCCTGTTGAAAAAGTAACATGATGAGTATGAAGCCTTTCTCCTTTATTGTTTTCCATCTCTGTACTGTTTACTTGTGACCATGACATTCTCTTGCAGAGACATCAAGGCCAAGCGTACGCTCCACTTCAGAATATTGACGACGATTTTGAATTGGAGTCTCATTCTGATTCACATGGGAATGAGGAATTTGAGTTAGTGAAGTTTCCATGCATCAACTGATACATACTACTGAGTTAGTTATAGGTGTTGTGTCTAATACAGATTCGTACCTGCATTTGTGGCCCATGAGGTATGCAACCAGAAATTTTAAAGTTTAAACTACTTCATTGGACATCTTATGCATGCACCAATACACATGAATAGTTACTGATTACTGTTACTTCTCCTCATAGTTCCTATAAATACTTGGGGCAAGATAAATGGTCATGGTCAAGACTAGGTCTTAAGCGTTTTGGCAAAACAGAGTTGCATGAGCTCACTCTCTGGTGATTTATCTAGCGAGATCGAATGGTTCACATGAACAATGTTATCTCACGGGTATAGTTTTCCGTATGTACTCGACATTTGGTTAATGGTTTGTTTCTGTATTATAATACCTTGGTCAGCATATGATTCTGATATGTTATTTTTATTTTCAGTCTTCTTATCACTGTCACCCAAGTGTGGGGCTGCTTGGCTAAATTGATTCCCTGACATGATCTACTTTATGATGTTTCACTTGCTTAGTTCTATGCAAATAGCAAGATTGGTACTCATTTTAGGGTGGAGGTATTATGTTTTAAGTATAACTTGTGGACTTAAATTATGTGGAGATCAATCCATGTGTAGAAAGCCTAAGTTCTATATTTATTTGCTTTATTATGTTTTGGGGTGCCACGCGAACCGAACAGGCTCGGGCTCGGCTCGTAAAAGCTCGAGCTCGAGAAGGCTCGAGTCTAACTCGAGCTCGAGCTCGACCCGATTTTCAGGCTCGAATTTTTTTTGAGCCGGCTCGAGCTCGGCTCGTTTGTTTGGCGAGCTTTGATCGGGATCGACTCGTTAAAAGCTCGAATAAAAATTTTCGCAAACGATTCGAACTCGAGACCGAGCTCGGCTCGTTAAGCTCGACTCTGATTTCTTTATTATACTTTCATTTGTTTAGTTTTTTTCAAACATTTTTTATATAACTTTTTGAAAAAAAAACTTCAATGCTAAAAAAAGTCCAAAATATTTATTTCTATACATAAAAATAAAAAACTATACATTTATACATAAAAATTAATAGATTTTACACGTCCCTGATTTCTTTATTATACTTTCATTTGTTTAGTTTTTTTCTAACATTTTTTATATAACTTTTTGAAAAAAACTTCAATGCTAAAAAAAGTTCAAAATATTTATTTCTATTCATAAAAAATAAAAAAAAACTATACATTTATATATATAATTAAAGGATTTTTCCCGTCCATGATTTCTTTATTATACTTTCATTTGTTTAGTTTTTTTCTAACTTTTTTTATATAACTTTTTGAAAAAAACTTCAATACTAAAAAAAATCCAAAATGTTTATTTCTATTCATAAATAATAAAAAAAAAACTATACATTTATACATAAAAATTAAAGGATTTTATCCGTCTCTGATTTCTTCATTATACTTTCATTTGTTTATTTTTTTTCTAACTTTTTTTATATAACTTTTTGAAAAAAACTTCAATGCTAAAAAAAGTCCAAAATATTTATTTCTATTCATAAAAAATAAAAAAAATTATATACATTTATATATAAAAATTAAAGGATTTTTCCCGTCCCTGATTTCTTTATTATACTTTCATTTGTTTAGTTTTTTCTAACTTTTTTTATATAACTTTTTGAAAAAAAAAATCAATACTAAAAAAAGTCCAAAATGTTTATTTATATTCATAAAAAAAAAAAAAAAAAAAAAAAACTATACATTTATACATAAAAATTAAAGGATTTTACCCGTCTCTAATTTCTTTATTATACTTTCATTTGTTTATTTTTTTCTAACTTTTTTTATATAACTTTTTGAAAAAAAAATTCAATACTAAAAAAAGTCCAAAATATTTACTTATATTCATAAAAAATAAAAAAAAAACTATACATTTATACATAAAAATTAAAGAATTTTACCCGTCCCTGATTTCTTTATTATACTTTCATTTGTTTAGTTTTTTTCTAACTTTTTTTATATAATTTTTTGAAAAAAACTTCAATACTAAAAAAAGTCCAAAATATTTATTACTATTCATAAAAAATAAAAAAATTATACATTTATGCATAAAAATTAAAGTGTATTACCCGTCCCTGATTTCTTTATTATACTTTCATTTGTTTAGTTTTTTTTTTAAATTTCATAGTGGTAGTAGTGGTAGTGGTGGTAGTAGTGGTAGTGGTGATAGTAGTGGTAGTGGTGGTAGTAGTGGTGGTAGTAGTGGTAGTAGTGGTGGTGGTGGTGGTGGTGGTGGCGACGGTAATGGTAGTTGTAGTAGTAGTGGTAGTAGTAGTTGTAGTAGTAGTAGTGGTGGTAATAGTGGTAGTAGTGGTGGTAGTGGTGGTAGTGGTGGTAGTGGTGGTAGTGGTAGTAGTGGTGGTAGTAGTGGTGATAGTGGTAGTGATAGTAGTGATAGTAGTGGTGGTAGTAGTGGTAGTGGTGGTAGTAGTGGTAGTAGTGGTAGTGGTAGTGGTGGCGGTGGTGGTGGTAGTGGTAGTGGTGGTAATAGTGGTAGTGGTATTAGTAATGGTAGTAGTATTGTGGTGGTAATAGTGGTAGTAGTGGTTGTAGTGGTAGTAGTGGTGGTTGTGGTAGTAGTAATAGTGGTGGTAGTAGTGATAGTAGTTGTAGTAGTAGTGGTGGTAGTAGCGATAGTAGCGGTAGTGGTGTTAGTAGTGGTGATAGTAGTGGTAGTAGTAGTGGTAGTAGTAGTGGTATTAGTAGTAGTGGTAGTGGTGGTGGTAGTGGTGGTGGTGGTGGTGGTGGTGGTGGTGGTGGTGGTAGTGGTGATGGTAGTGGTAGTGGTGGTAAGTGATAGTAGTAGTAGTGGTAGTGATAGTGGTGGTGGTAGTGGTGGTGGTGATGGTGGTGGTGATGGTAATGGTAGTGGTGATGGTAGTGGTAGTGGTGGTAGTTGTGGTAGTGATAGTAGTGGTAGTCGTAGTAATTAGGAAAGTTATATTTCATGACTCAATCCATCCATTCCTAACATAAATTGAACATTTTAAAATTATTACATTATTCGTTTCAAAATAAATTTTAAAATTTGTCTCAAAATATATGATATTTTAAAATGTCATTCGAAAAGTATAAAATAAATAATAAATATTTTTCTTAGTTATTTTCATTTTTTTATGTTTTTTGTAAGAATATAAAGAATTATGAAAAATCAAAATTGAAAAAAAAAATTATGTAGAGACAAAGACAAAGCTCGAGCTCGGCTCGGCTCGACTCGTTTAGGCTCGAGAATTCGAATAAAGCTCGATAAAGCTCGAACTAAAGATCGTTTGGGTTCAGATTTTTTTTAAAATTCGAGTTAAGCTCGAGCTCTGCTCGTTAAAGCTCGAGTTCGAGAAGCTCGCAAAAAAGCTCGCGAAGAGCTCGAAACTCGTTTCGAGCCGAGCTCGAACGAATTTTTCATGCTCGAGCTCGAAAAAAGTTTGGCTCGTTAATTTTAGTCGAGCTCGAGCTCGACACCTTAAAGCTCGGCTCGGCTCGGCTCGTTTACAGCCCTAAAGGGGGCGTACATCCGACCCCTTTACCAACCGTAGGCGGGAGCCTTTACGGCATGTTGATCTATGTAGAGGATTATCAAGTAACTAGTTTGTGAACACACATTTTAATTGATTATGGTGGTGTAATACGATCCATCCCATCAAAAGGCAGAACACTGCTTCTAGAATCAGGTTTCTCTGTGTGAGGATAGGGACAATGGGGTCAGGCCGATCCTGTAAAATTTGGGGCCCTAGGCCAAATATTTGGTCTAGGCCCTTTAATATTTTTCTCAATAGGAGGATACGGTGCGGTTACAAGTATTCTAAACACTTAATTTTGCAATAATAATATGACTGGTGAAAAAAAAAAGTAAAAATTTACTTTAGGGACTAAGATTTTGAAAAAGCTACAATTATTGCGACATTTTTTTTTCAAATGAACATTAATTGAGAAGGAAGGGAGTACTAATTATTTAAAAAGGAAAGAGAAATTATTTAATGGAGGATGCCCAAACTTAACTAATTAACTTTAAAGGGAACAGGAAGAAAAAGGAAAGGGAGAATCAAAATCTAAAATTTGTTATCAGAAAAAGAAAAGAGAGAAGAGAGAAATAAAAATCCTCTTGTTTCCACCGAGGTTCGAACGTGGGCACCCTGATGAGGGCGGAGTTTAGGAGAATGCATCTACCGCTGGAACAATGTGCTCTTTTAAAAAAAATTGGATTGTTTTATATATATACAATGAGCAAAGTATCAAGTTGGTCCCCAACGTTTGAACTTTTTTACCCTTTGGTCCCAAACCTTTTTTTTTTTACCTTTGCATCCCTGAACTATATTCCTAATTGACCATGTCATCCTTCCGTCAAATTTCTGTCAATTTCTCCATTAAATTGCTGACATGGCTCTGACTTGGCGTTGACTTGGCTCTGACCTGGAAAATTGCCCCACGGACTATGCACGTGAACGTGAACATTAAGGCGGGCTTCCTCCCCCCCCCCCCCAAAAAAAAAATTGACGGAAAGAGAGAGAAAATCATCCCAAATCAATTCAAATCAGTTCTACGCAAAGAGAGAGAAGAAACCTATGAAAGGCTGTGAAGCATACCAGGTGATTTCTAGGGTTTTCTTTCGACGAGTTCAAGGAAATAGAAGTGATTCCTGGAGTAGTAAGACAAGTAAGTCTTTCTTAATCAAGTTTTTATAGACTGTGGGTTCTTGGTTGTCTTTCTTAATCAAGTTTTTATAGACTTAATTAAGAAAGACAAAAGCAAAAGCAAAAGCAAGATGTCTTAAACTAGTGCTATTAGTGATGCCTTAAATCAATGTCGGGTATCACGGAAAGGAGAAATTAGGTTTGACTAGGCTTGTTATTATTGGTTCACATCATTATAGCTAAGACTTTTACAAAGTCTTATTATTCTATATTAACATTATTAATATTATTAGTATTATTTGTCTAATAGTTATAGTTTTGCTACAAATATGTTGTTGTATTAAACATGTATTCCTTGTCATTAATTGTTATTGCAGTATGGTTGATTTTGATGATGAACCTAAAATGGATCGAAATAGGAAGGCTACTTTTCTGCCTACGCGACCTGAATATGTGGATTTAGTAATACACCATAAAGGTCATATCATTGAACATCCTCAGGGAAAATATGGAGGGGAAGTGAGTAGGATAGATAAAGTGGATCCTGATTATATGAATCTTCTTGAATTGACTGAGTTAATGAAAAAAATGGGATTTATGGGTGGAGGTTCTTTGTTTTATGCAAATGCAGGTTTAGATTTGAGGTTCTTTGTTTTATGCAAATGCAGGTTTAGATTTGACTGTTGGTCTTACCTTAATAACTTCTGACAAAGAACTTATTGATGCACTTGACATAGCCAAATTACATGGTAAAGTGCATATATATGTTAAGCATCCAATTGATGAATATGTGTTTGCTGAAGAGGGACCTGAGGATATGGTTTTGACTTATCTAGAGGCTTCACAGAATGTTGAGAGGGCTAGTGTGGAATGGGTTGGTGTGCAGGATGTCGAGAATGATGATTGGTGGAATTTTGATGAAACTGAGCTTGAGGAATTGATGTCTCAAGCACAGAAAAAGAAGGAAAATGTTAATGTGCAAGGAGGTAATGTAGACTTGAATGATAATGGGAATGAAAGTGATAGTGATGATAGTGTGAGAAGTGTACACGAAATGGTTTGTGATGAAATGACTGATGATGAAGAGTGCATAGCTAATATGGCCCGTGCTAAGGAAACTAGAAAACAAATAGCTGAGAAGAATGATATTGAGGAGAATGAAGAAGATATTGAAGATGTACAGGGAATGGGGTCTGATTTTAATGAAAATGTGTCTAATGCGCATGTTGATAATGTTGATGGAAGGGATGCAATTGTCAATGTAGGGAATGATAATGTGAATGTGCAGCCAATGGAGGGTGACTTCCATCAGTGGGTAAGTGATGATGGGGGAGAATCTGCGAGTGATGTGGATCCATCAGATACAAGTGATGAGGAGGACTGGATCAAGAGACCTAAAGCTAAACGTAAAGTAGAAATAAAATTCAATCCCTATGATGATATCAAGAAATTTGATTTCTGTGTTGACATGGTATTTGAAGGAGCTTTACAGTTGAAGAACCAAATTAGAGCATACTCTGAATCTAATGGTTATGATATTTGGTTTTAAAAAAATGACAAAATAAGGGTACAAGCACTATGTACAGGATGTCCTTGGAAGCTGTGGGCAAGTTGTGAAGCAAAGGATGGGACCTTTAAGATTAAGTCATATCAACCTAAACATAGATGCTCAATGACTTTGAAACCAAGATCTGCTAACTCCATATGGTTGGCCAAAAAAGTGGGTGATAAGATTAGAGGGAATCCATTTATGAAATTGAATGATGTTAAAGAATTGGTTAAATTTGATGTGGGTGTAGAAGTGAATTTCAAGATGTGTAAATTCATAAAAAAGAGGGCATTGGCTGCTGTTCAACAGAATATGACTGAGCATTACTCTCTTCTTTGGAACTATGTACTTGAAATTGTAAAGTGGAATCCTAGGAGTACTGTAGTTCTAAAGGGAACAGATGATGATTGGGGTGGACCTGCTGAGTTTAGAAGGTTTTATGTTTGTTTTGATGCAGTGAAAAGGGGGTTTATTGATGGTTGCAGAAAATTTATTGGTGTTGATGGTTGTTTTCTAAAAACATGGATTAAAGGTGGTTGTTAGTTGCTATGGGGAGAGATGCCAATGATCAGATGTTTCCTATAGCATGGGTTGTGGTCCCAAAAGAGGATCAACATACATGGGGGTGGTTTCTCAACCTTGTATCAAGAGACATTGGCATAGGTGATGGTGATGGTGAGGGTTGGACAATCATGTCTGATCAACAAAAGGTAATTGTTTCCCTTTTTATTTACATAATTCTGAAAATAATTTCAAAGCTACTACCTTTATTTGACTTGATATTCCTTTTTTTACTATCATGTGCAGGGACTGGAATGTGCTGTGAAGGACTTATTTCCTGGGATTTATCACAGAAACTGTGCTAGGCATATTTATGGAAATTTCAGGAAGAGGGGTTACACAGGTGTGAACTACAGGAAATATTTTTGGGCAGCTGCTAAGTCAACAACTAAAGAATATTTTCAAAAGAATATGGAAAAGATAAGAGCACTATCTGAGGAAGGTTATTTGCATTTGATGAATAGAGATCCATCTAGATGGAGCAGGGCCTTTTTCCACTTGACAGCACATGTGACTCTGTAGATAATAACATGTGTGAGTCATTCAACTCTTGGATTCTAGAGGCTAGATACAAGCCATTAATACATATGCTAGAGGCTATCAGGTCACAAGTGATGGTGAGGATTGGAAAGAAGAATGCTTACATGTCACAAAAATTGAGGGAGGGGAGGAGAATTGGAGACAGGATTTATAAAAAGTTGGAGGCATCAATAACCAAGTCCAGGGAGTGCAATGCAATATGGAATGGAGGTAAACTGTTTGAGATACATGGAACTAGGGATGAAACCACTGTAGATCTGAGTTCAAGGTCTTGTACTTGCAGGGCATGGCAACTTTGTTATTGAATGGAACAACTCACCGAGATAATGAAACACGACTGAGCAGTATATGTCCTCTGAAAATGGTTTTTCTTGCGTTGATCTGTGAGAAAAAGAGACAAGTCAATTGCATCACACGTACTAAAAACTTACAACTTGAGATAAACAATAGACAGCATTTACATTTTTTTCTAGAATTTACTATTTAAAGACTATAAAAATAATCATGATTACCAAAAGTCTAATCAAACATAATAGGTTCATTTGTTCTATGTCATGTGATATAGAATATGGTTCACATTCTCGATTTATCTCAATCGTTGCAGTTTCAAGGATGAGGGTATCACAGCCCTACCTGAACCCCATGCAGGCCCAGCCCTCCTATAAGGCGAGTGAGGCGGCCGCCTAGGGCCCCCGAAAAAAATTGGGGTATTTGGGGGCCCAAAATTTTGGTGTTTATTGTATATAAAGCAAAGTACCAAGTTGGTCCCCAACGTTTGAACTTTTTTACCTTTTGGTCCCAAACCTTTTTTTTACCTTTGCATCCCTGAACTATATTCCTAATGTACCATGTCATCCTTCCGTCAAATTTCTGTCAATTTCTCCGTTAAATTGCTGACATGGCGCTGACGTGGCGTTGACTTGGCGATGACCTGGAAAATTGCCCCACGGACTACCTAAAATTGACGGAAAGAGAGAGAAAATCATCCCAAATCAATTCATTCTACGCATAGAGAGAGAAGAAACCGAGGAAAAACCAGGTAATTTCTTCTTTGATTACAAGCAATCTTCTATGTGTTTTTTAGTGTAATTAAGGATTACATCTTGGGTTTAATTTCTTTGAATTTTTACATTTTCTGAGCACATTTTGTTGACAGTGGGTTCTTGAATTTCTATGAATTTCTAGGGTTTATGTATGTGATGTTTGTCTCATGAATTGCCTTTGATTTTTTTTGAAGCAGGTAGTGAGATGGCATCATCATCTTCATCTCGTACCAGAGAGACAAAAAGCAGTTATATCAATGGAGGCTTCATAAAATTTAGGACTGTGTGGTGCAAGTGTAACATGAAAGCAATTGGTCGAATTTCAGAGTCGTCGAACAATCTGAATAAGTTATACTTCAAGTGCGAAAAAAAGGCTTGCGATTTCTTTAAATTTTGGGAGCCAACGAATTCAGATCTTTGTTGGGATGAAATTGGGGGTAATTCATTGGGTGAAAATGGAAATCATGATATAATAATGGAACTTCGTTCATTTGAAGGTGGTGTCCACACTGGTATCCAGAGTTTGCAGGTAGAGTTACAAGGTTTGAACACTGCTGTTGGTGGAATGAAGATGATAGTTATGCTCAGTTTTTTTTATCACTTTTATGTTTGTTTGCTCTTTTTCTTTTTTTTTTTTGCAATTAAGTAATTTAGTCAGAAGAAGTATGCAGCTGTAAGATGGAAGTTTTGATGGGTTTAGGATGGGAGTTTTGGTTGTTAAGATATTATGATGTAAGGTTATATTGATGTAAGGTTATATTGATGTTGGTTGTAATGATATTGGTTGGTTCTATGGGTTTTAATGCATTGGAAAAATGGTTGGAGTTTTAAAAAATGGGTGTGCAATGCATTATTGATGTTTGTCTGGGTACTGATGTTTGTTTGGGTGCTGGTGGTTTATTCATGTTGTTGGTGCTGCTCTACCGTGCGACTGTCTTGGCCAGAATGGGTGCTTGGGCGTTCGCCCAAAGGGCTTGTCCGGCCGCCCTTGTCCTTCGGCCAGTCTTGTGCGGCCGCTCAAATGGCTTGTGCGGTCGTCCTTGGGCCACGACTTGCTTTGTGCGGCCGCCCTTGTGGCTTGAATGGCTGCTTTGTTTTTCTTGGATGGGCTGAATGTAATGTTAAATTAATGTTTGGTTTGCTTGTTGTTTTGTAATGTGATTGTTTTGGGACGGAAGGAGTACTTAAAATTATTTTGGGACGGAGGGAGTACTTAAAATTATTTTGGGACAGAGGGAGTACTTAGAATTATTTTGGGACGGAGGGAGTACTTAAAAGATCAATCTTACATGTTCCATAGAGATTAAACAAGTAATGTGTGTACCAAAGCACATTCAACCCCCAAAAAACCATAAACCAAAACAGAGCACTTCACCCACAATACCCCAAAAAGCCTCTGTAGGTGTACCACCATAATACCCTACACCAACTTATCAACTACTGCCATAATGTTTATCAAAATAAAAAACAACCTGCAAACACAACTACACATAATTAATGTCTTGGCTTCTTCTGCTTGGACTTGGACTGATTCTGCAATGCTTGACCAGTTATAAAAGTCCTTCCCCTCCTTGAAAATGATGGTTGAAGGACAGCTTGCACATTTTAGGGGGACCATTTCCCTTGGACATAGTATGAACCTAATTAAAAAAAGGTGTAATGGATGTAATGGTTATTACACAGCACATGGGTGGGGGTCACTACAAAAAAGGAATCCCTAAAAAAGCTTACCCCATTTTGAGCATTCCCAGTTTCTTGTCTTTGGCTTTGACTAGGATTCTGAAAAAAAATAATGGCAAACCAAGTCACTTTACAAAAAGAAAACAAAAATTTCATGACAAGTTCAAAGACATTGAAAGGCCATAAATAACCTACAGTTTCATTTCTTTTTCCTCTTTTCTGAGAACCAGAGCCAGATCCACAACCATTTCCCTTACTTGTGGAAGCATTACCAGGTGATTTCTTCTTTGTAACCTTGTTAAATCAGTTGTGTTAGTAATTATCCCCATTAAAATGTATGATATATTGATAATCAGAAACAAGTAACATAGGTAAAGGAGAATTACTTACAATTTCATTATCTTTTAATGGTTTCTCAGGACATTTTCTGATGTTGTGACCCTCCTTTTTGCAAAAAACTGCAAGTCATCTTCATTCCCTTCCTTGAGCTGGTAACTTTCTTATATGGGTCTTCTTCCACAGGTGCATTCTCATTATCATTTGCATTTTCATTAGCACCACCAGATCTAGCATCCTCATTTGCATCTTTCCTTCTATGCCACTTTGGTCTTCCTTTTACAACTCTTGAAGGGGGAGGAAGAAGGCAGGGCTTGTCACTTACTGGCCACAAGTCAGGCCCATTCAAAGGGGTCATCATTGTGGCATATGACCTCAGGTAAGTCTCCCCAGTCAAACAGTCATATATGTAAGTTTCTGGATCCTCCCTCATGAAAGTTATTGCAGAAATAGCATGGCAGCATGGAATTCCACAAAGTTGCCATGCCCTGCAAGTACAAGACCTTGAACTCAGATTTACAGTGGTTTCACCCCTAGTTCCATGTATCTCAAATAGTTTACCTCCATTCCATATTGCATTGCACTCCCTGGACTTGGTTATTGATGCCTCCAACTTTTTATAAATCCTGTCTCCAAATCTCCTCCCCTCCCTCAATTTTTGTGACATGTAAGCATTCTTCTTTCCAATCCTCACCATCACTTGTGACCTGATAGCCTCTAGAATATGTATTAATGGCTTGTATCTAGCCTCTAGAATCCAAGAGTTGAATGACTCACACATGTTATTGTCTACAGAGTCACAAGTGCTGTCAAGTGGAAAAAAGGCCCTGCTCCATCTAGATGGATCCCTATTCACCAAATGCAAATAACCTTCCTCAGATAGTGCTCTTATCTTTTCCATATTCTTTTGAAAATATTCTTTAGTTGTTGACTTAGCAGCTGCCCAAATATATTTCATGTAGTTCACACCTGTGTAACCCCTCTTCCTGAAATTTCCATAAATATGCCTAGCACAGTTTCTGTGATAAATCCCAGGAAATAAGTCCTTCACAGTACATTCCAGTCCCTGCACATGATAGTAAAAAAAGGAATATCAAGTCAAATAAAGGTAGTAGCTTTGAAATTATTTTCAGAATTATGTAAATAAAAAGGGAAACAATTACCTTTTGTTGATCAGACATGATTGTCAAACCCTCACCATCACCATCACCTATGCCAATGTCTCTTGATACAAGGTTGAGAAACCACCCCCATGTATGTTGATCCTCTTTTGGGACCACAGCCCATGCTATAGGAAACATCTGATCATTGGCATCTCTCCCCATAGCAACTAACAACTCACCTTTAATCCATGTTTTTAGAAAACAACCATCAACACCAATAAATTTTCTGCAACCATCAATAAACCCCCTTTTCACTGCATCAAAACAAACATAAAACCTTATAAACTCAGCAGGTCCACCCCAATCATCATATGTTCCCTTTAGAACTACAGTACTCCTAGGATTCCACTTTACAATTTCAAGTACATAGTTCCAAAGAAGAGAGTAATGCTCAGTCATATTCTGTTGAACAGCAGTCAATGCCCTCTTTTTTATGAATTTACACATCTTGAAATTCACTTCTACACCCACATCAGATTTAACCAATTCTTTAACATCATTCAATTTCATAAATGGATTCCCTCTAATCTTATCACCCACTTTTTTGGCCAACCATATGGAGTTAGCAGATCTTGGTTTCAAAGTCATTGAGCATCTATGTTTAGGTTGATATGACTTAATCTTAAAGGTCCCATCCTTTGCTTCACAACTTGCCCACAGCTTCCAAGGACATCCTGTACATAGTGCTTGTACCCTTATTTTGTCATTTTTTTTTTAAACCAAATATCATAACCATTAGATGCAGAGTATGCTCTAATTTGGTCCTTCAACTATAAAGCTCCTTCAAATACCATGTCAACACAGAAATCAAATTTCTTGATATCATCATAGGGATTGAATCTTATTTCTACTTTACGTTTAGCTTTAGGTCTCTTGATCTAGTCCCCTCATCACTTGTATCTGTTGGATCCACATCACTCGCAGATTCTCCCCCATCATCACTTACCCACTGATGGAAGTCACCCTCCATTGGCTGCACATTCACATTATCATTCCCTACATTGACAATTGCATCCCTTCCATCAACATTATCAACATGCGCATTAGACACATTTTCATTAAAATCAGACCCCATTCCCTGTACATCTTCAATATCTTCTTCATTCTCCTCAATATCATTCTTCTCAGCTATTTGTTTTCTAGTTTCCTTAGCACGGGCCATATTAGCTATGTACTCTTCATCATCAGTCATTTCATCACAAACCATTTCGTGTACACTTCTCACACTATCATCACTATCACTTTCATTCCCATTATCATTCAAGTCTACATTACCTCCTTGCACATTAACATTTTCCTTCTTTTTCTGTGCTTGAGAAATCAATTCCTCAAGCTCAGTTTCATCAAAATTCCACCAATCATCATTCTCGACATCCTGCACACCAACCACTTCCACACTAGCCCTCTCAACATTCTGTGAAGCCTCTGGATAAGTCAAAACCATATCCTCATGTCCCTCTTCAGCAAACACATATTCATCAATTGGATGCTTAACATTTATATATGCACTTCACCATGTAATTTGGCTATGTCAAGTGCATCAATAAGTTCTTTGTCAGAAGTTATTAAGGTAAGACCAACAGTCAAATCTAAACCTGCATTTGCATAAAACAAAGAACCTCCACCCATAAATCCCATTTTTTTCATTAACTCAGTCAATTCAAGAAGATTCATATAATCAGGATCCACTTTATCTATCCTACTCACTTCCCCTCCTTCATGTTTTCCTTGAGGATGTTCAATGATATGACCTTTATGGTGTATTACTAAATCCACATATTCAGGTCGCGTAGGCAGAAAAGTAGCCTTCCTATTTTGATCCATTTTAGGTTCATCATCAAAATCAACCATACTACAATAACAATTAATGACAAGGAATACATGTTTAATACAACAACATATTTGTAGCAAAACTATAACTATTAGACAAATAATACTAATAATATTAATAATGTTAATATAGAATAATAAGACTTTGTAAAAGTCTTAGCTATAATGATGTGAACCAATAATAACAAGCCTAGTCAAACCTAATTTCTCCTTTCCGTGATACCCGACATTGATTTAAGGCATCACTAATAGCACTAATTTAAGACATCTTGCTTTTGCTTTTGCTTTTGCTTTTGTCTTTCTTAATTAAGTCTATAAAAACTTGATAAAGAAAGACAACCAAGAACCCACTGTCTATAAAAACTTGATTAAGAAAAACTTACTTGTCTTACTACTCCAGGAATCACTTCTATTTCCTTGAACTCGTCGAAAGAAAACCCTAGAAATCACCTGGTATGCTTCACAGCCTTTCCTAGGTTTCTTCTCTCTCTTTGCGTAGAACTGATTTGGGATGATTTTCTCTCTCTCTTTCCGTCAATTTTAGGGGGGGAAAAGCCCGCCTTAATGTTCACGTGCATAGTCCGTGGGGCAATTTTCCAGGTCAGAGCCAAGTCAACGCCAAGTCAGAGCCATGTTAGCAATTTAACGGAGAAATTGACAGAAATTTGACGGAAGGATGACATGGTCAATTAGGAATATAGTTCAGGGATGCAAAGGTAAAAAAAAAGATTTGGGACCAAAGGGTAAAAAAGTTCAAACGTTGGGGACCAACTTGGTACTTTGCTCAATGTTGGTCAAAGTTCGATTAAATTGATCATAAAAATCCAAGTATGACTAACTTTCTGAAACAAGGAAAGTGTACGACGGATCTACCTTGGAGTTGGAAGTGAAAGGGGCAATTCCCCCCCCCCTCCCCCTTTAGTTTTAAATATTTTTGTTTTAGTAGTGTAAATATTTAAAAAAAAAAAAATCGCCACTAATATAATCCTTATATATTGTGTTCCAAGTGAAAGTGAGTGTATGCGAAAGTATACAAAAATATTACAAATTAACTAAGAAAATGCTAACACTGCATTGTATATGCTATAGCAAAAAATCTCTAATATATGTATATATGCTATTTAGACTGGCAATAACAGCTAAGAGCTATATATTAATCGGCATTCAATTTTCCTTTTTTTACAAAAGGTTAGTGGTTAAAACCCCACCAAATGTAGTTATTGTAATAGATTAAGCCATTAGCTAATAAAATACATAATTTAAAGAAAAATAAATAAAGTGGCAATAACATAATGTTAAATATTATATCACTTGGTAGTGGAGGAAATGGATGAAGAAGAAAAGCGCTTTCTGAGCTTGTGAGACTGGCTTGGTAATTTAACATTAGTAGCCAAACCAATAGCTTGAAGAAACCTTATTATGTACCAAGTTGGGTCAAATTGCCACCATTCTAGCCCTTGTCGTGCCGAGTACTCAAACGCATGGTGATTGTTATGCCATCCCTCTCCAAATGTAAGCATTGCCACCCACCTATTACACACATTAATTATTATACATGCATTTCACACAATATTTACGCCCGTTTGCCGTATAGGAGAAAATAATTGATACATAAAGCTATAAAGAAAAAAATTGTGTATATGAGGAGAGACGTGTATATATGTAGATTTTTTATTTTTATTTTAATTTGATCTTTGATTAAAAGCGAATTTGAAAAAAAAAAAATTGACATTGATTTAGAGGCAGGGGAGTACCAGTTATTCCTGGATAGATCGTTGGTGTTCCAAACTTGTTTTCCCCATACATGACATGCTGAGTTCACTAGAAATGTAAAGTGGTAAACTGCTACTGTCCGTACACCCTGTATTCGATATTTCATCGTCAACAACGTGCTACATAGGTATCACCATCAACATCCACAAAGAAATTTTGTACATTGTTGTTACAGTAATATAAAATTATACTAAATCTGTTTTCTTATTTAGAAACGCAATATTTATTTAATTTGGCATCTGAGTAGAATGAAAAAGTGCAATACTTATTATGGGGGGGGGAGGGGGGGAAGGGGAGTAACATGACAACACACTACACAAATTAAACGAGAAATACACCCGTGCACACAATACTTATGGTGAGTATGAGCATATCATTGGAGATATAACTAGGTTTCTACTAATGAACCGTTTCAGGAACTAATTGCTGATCATGAAATCCTGTAATTATTAATAAAATGATCCGACTAAGATTGTGTTTGATAAAATCAAGCACTTAATTAATGCTTATTGCGTAATGCTTATTGTTTAAAAATTTGAGATGATGATTACAATTCAAGTCAAGGTCCACCGATAATTTGAAATAGTTGAACAAAAGAAAAGTACTGAGCCACAAGTATTAATGAACAACAAGTGTTTGATTTTTTCAAACATAACCTAATTCAGCTAATGAACTGATCCACTTAATTTGGACTTTTCAATGGCTTTCAAAACTACTTCATTCTTTCATTCTTCAAGTAAGAAATCTCAAAATGGGAAAAGATTTGGTCAAATTTAATATGGACTTAAGAAAGATTAATTAATAAAAAATATGAGGTATGTTAGCTAGGAATGTTTTTCTTTAATTGGGCATTTTTATTAATATATAACTTAATACATGACTTAATCTATTACTCTCTCTATCCCGAAATAATCCCATTTTTTTAAATACGAATGTACTTTGAGTAATAATTTCAAATCAATTTAATTTTTCTAATGAATATCTAAAAGTGGTTATTGATAATATTTATAATAGTGTGTCGATAACAAGTTTGAAATTTCATTATAGTAATGAAATTAACATAAATTTATTACTAAAAACAAGTATTAAGAACAACAAAGTGTGATGATCATATTGGAAGGGAAGAAGTATATTACTCCCTTTGTCCCAGATTTTTTATATGTTATTGCGAAAGAACTTTAAACAATAATTTTAGATTAATTTAATACACCTAACGTAAATATAAAAATTGTTATCGATCTCCTAATTTTCATATAGAAATCTAATTATTAGAATAGGAGGAAGTATATTGTTAATTATATAGGTCACATAAAGCTTACCATTCCCCAGGTCAAGAAGGGAAACCCTCCAAGTGCATATAATGCAACTCCAGATCCAAATAGATGTATAGCATAAGTTTCTCTAAGGAACACATAAAAACCTTGCTTCCTCAAATCCTCAACATTTCGTCTGTCTCGATTCTGCGAATTTTTTTCAAAAAAAAAAAAAATTAAAAAAATCAATGGACTTGAATGTTATAACATTGCAGAAATACATGTAATTATATAAATATATACTCATACCTTTTGTACTTGGTAGGAATTATCAAATAGCCAACCCATGTGACTAAACCAAAACCCTTCCTTAGGACTATGAGGGTCTTTCTCAGAATCAACATATTGATGATGATACCTATGTACGCTCACCCAAGAAATCGGATCTCTCTTTTTCAACCCAAAGAAAATCAAATTCAAAAATCGATAATAATTATCATGGATATACATAATTTAATAAAAACCAAAAGTATTACTAGCTAGGTACCTGAATAGCGAGAGCTCCGCAATAAGCGAAAGAATACTCGAGCCATTTGGGAAGGCAGAAACTCCGATGAGAAAGATTTCTATGATAAGAAAGAGTAATACCAAAGAGGCCCGTCACAACGTATAATAGAATGGTGATCCAAAAAGCTGGCCATGTGAAGGTAAAGGGTGCAAAAACACATAGTAAATGCACAAATGATATCCCCATTGCCAATTTTGCATCTATAAACGACCATTTTCGGCTTCTCTTCCTTAATTTACCTTCCGACATTGATTCTATATGGAACTGGTTTATTAATGTTGTTGGGCTGCTAAACAAATTAAAACAGATACATAATTTATAGAGAAGAATATACTATCAAGTACTGGGAGGGTGTAATTGTATGATGAATGAAAGATATTTCTTCAAGATACGTATATTAAACCAACAAAGTGTTGGCGTCTCTCTTTCTTTGTTTAGGGTATATACTTCCTCGGTCCCTCCGTCTTAATTCAATTTTATTTTATTTTATTTTATTTTATTTTATTTTATTTAACCAATTTTCAATTGATAGGATAGGTGGATTCTTGAATTATAATCATTTTTTTTTTCTTTTTAACTTTAAGAAAGGTTATGAGGTGTAATAAGTACGGACAACACTTAAATAAATACTTCCTCCGTCTCATTATAAACTATACACTTTCTTAATTGTGTTTCACATTACAAACTACACACTTTTTAAGATGAAAATGTATAATTACTTTTATATTAATGAGACCCACATATCATAATCACAACAACAATTCAATTATTATTTTCTATCTTACTTTATCTCTCGTACCTCACTTTTAATATTCACAACACCTACTACAATACACTTTTTCCTAATTGTTTTGCAAACAGTAAATGAGAAGGTTGTAGTGGGACGGAGGGGGAAGGGGAGGGAGTATATAGATATAACATTTTCACAAGCAATTTCAATTTCAAGAAAGTATATAGATAAAACATTTTCAATAAATATGTGATTTAACTCACATTTATACTGGACCATAAAGTTTATTTTTATTAGAAAAAATGCATCAATATTATTACTATTCACTTTCAAACTTTTAGTTTTTATAAATATAATAAAACCTGAAAAAAAAATATTAAAAAATCATGAGGCTTTGACCAATACATCCTTCAGCCAAGTAAATACTACCTTAAAGGACTGACATTTTCTAAACTCGCCAATAAGTCCTTAGGCTATTATAGACCAAATAAATTCGCCAATAAGTCCTTAGGCTATTATTAGACCAACTTTATAACTTTATGATTTGACCAATAGTAATTTTACATTTATAAAAACTAATTATCACATCTTTCAATTTCACATTTTTATGATTTGATTTAACAATAATTTCAGAGTTATAAAAAATGATTTCTTAGGTATTAAAACTTATTTCAAACTGATTTCTCAGTTATAAAAACTGATTTCTCAGTTATAACACAATGAACAACTGAGAAACTGATTTCTCAGTTATAACACTATGAACAACCGAGAAACTGATTTCTCAGTTATAAAAACTGATTTCTCAGTTATAAAAAATGATTTCTCAGTTATAAAAAATAATTTCTCAGTTATAACACTATGAACAACTGAGAAACTTGCTTTCTCGCTATACCACTATACAACTGAGAAACCGATTTCTCGCTTATAAAAATTGATTTCTAATCGAGAAATTGATTTCTCGCTTATAACACTATGAACAACCGAGAAACCGATTTCTCGCTATAACACTATACAACCGAGAAACCGATTTCTCGCTATAACACTATGAACATCTGAGAAATATACTGAACATTTATGGCATTATGAACAACTGAGAAAAATACTAAACATATATAAATTGAAATTGAGTGTGAAAAGGAAAAAATGTGTAAATAGCTTTGGAGTAAACAACACCAATAGTCATAATCTTGAAATCAAGATCTAGATCTATAACAACATCACTGCCAGATCTGAAGCTCGACCGCCAGAAAAAATGATTCATAAATTAATTTCAAAACTGAGTTTTTCCGGTTACCCTCTCTTCGTCGGACCAAAACAGATCCGGCCAGATCTGAAGCTCCACCGCCAGAAAAAATGATTCAAGATCTAGATCTATAACAACATCACTGCCGGCGGAAGAGTTAGCAACAGAGGCAAAAGCGTCATTGATATCCATAAATTAGTTTCAAAACTGAGTTTTTCCACATACAGCAACAACGAATCGGAAGGATTTTGAATCTCAATCGTAACAATAACGGGATGACCATGTCTGTATACATTTCTATCAATCTGTAGCTTCAGCGATGGCCGGCCGCAGTAACGAATCGGATTTTTTGGCATCTCTACCGTGACCGCTGCTTCCGACGCCGAAGATGGAGGGTTTTGGGAGGGTGCAGAGATTGGGAATGGTGGTGAATTTGGAACAGGAATGGAGAGTGTTTCTGTTGGGAGCTTTCTGCCATGAAAATAGAGAGAGAAAGAGTATAATGCATAGAGAGAGAGAGAGAGGAGAGGAAGACGACGGAATGAAAAAAAAGTTAGGGATTACGAGTGTATTTTTTATAAACAGGCAAGGGACTTTTTGGCGAGTTTTAAAAATGTCTATTTTTATTGGCAAATTTCCCCCTATGTCAAGGACTTCTTGGTAAAAATCCCAAAAATCATTTATAGACAAAAAAATTTGAAGATTTTTTTTAAAAGTCATTTATTTTGCGACAAAAATAGTTATTCAATTTACGAAGAAAGAAGTATTTTTCTTTTAAAACTATCATAATTAAACTTTGAAAAAAGTATCTTTTTTTGAGTCATGAAAAAAATAGAATCATTATCATCATCAAATTGTAAGTTTGAAGAATTACAGTCCATCATGCTATAGTAAAAATAGTACAACCCTCATAATATATTAACAGTCCCTTCAAATAAAAAATATTGAAATTTGAAATATTATTGGACCAAAATGGTGGAGCGTGCCACAACTTTAATTATGGGGGTAATTGTCCCCATTTAACTTTAAAAGACGAAATATATTTCTATTTATTTTTTCAATTAAGTGCACTCAACATTTTTTTTTACTATGCCCGATAAGTTTTAAAAAAGTTTCATAATGCCCGATAAATTTCTTCCCCATATTGTATTATGATGTTGTATTATGTTTCGAAAATACAACATCAATTAAGGCCATAATACTGCATTTCGGCGGCCGCCGGTGACCGGAGTCCGAAGCCCATGGACCGGCGACCAGATTCCGACCTCCGGCGACCGAATTCCGGCGATCGGCTGTCGGATTCCGACCAAAATTGCCGGATTCCAGCAAAAATTGACCGAAATCCGACATGCGGCGATAGCAGACGGCGGCGGCGGAGCTGGGCTGTGGCGGAGGCGGTGGTGCGGATGCAGTATTATGATTTTAAACTACTGCATAACTAAATGTTGTATTATACATAATACAACATGAGAACTTATGGGGCATTTTAATACAATGAGAAACTTAGTAGGAAGTGATTTGTTCCAAAAGGAACTTATGGGGCAAATTTCCTTTTTTTTTAGAGAAAGACAAATACGTTATTTGCAATCAAAACAAGGTACGAGATGACAATCCACAAAATCGAAAGCTCAACTCAAATATGAGAATTATCGTAAGAACTAGTTTTAACGCGATACAATCGGCCGCTCTATTGACGAATCGATTTTTCGGTGCTTCACATTCAATAACTCATAGTTTGTCATGTTTTATGCTTCAAATGTACACTGGTGACCATTTTCAATCTTTCAACATACTTCTAAACGAGCAATATCTTATAACGAAAGGATCCTTCTCCAAATTTAATCTGGACACTGCCTCAATTCGGCATTTAAAAACTCACTTCTCAGAAAATATTTTGTGCCAAGTACACGAAAAATTGAGAAATTCAGGTCAACGATAAATCGCCAACCAAATATCACAAGTATCGAAAGATTGAAAAGATGGAGATTCTGTTACCCCAAACCGCCTTCTGTTTCGGATGCACATAATTGGTCTTAGCTAAGCCAATTAACATATATAATCATTTTCAAACATAAATTCGATAAGTTGTTGTTTAGAGAATAATCAACCAAATCGGCAATCAATTTTTCATCCTCATCGAGTAGTAGATTGAGATTAGCAAGCAAAGATAACATAGTAACAACAAAGAAATACACAAAGCCTTTAACAAATGAGGAAACGTAAAGACTCTCAACAATGGTCAACAATGGAGGAGAAACAAAGACTATTACATATGGAGAGAAAATCAAATTCACTAAGGCCCCGTTTGTTTCCAGGAAAATGGGAGGAAAACGTTTTTCGAAAAACATTTTCCCCATTTTTCGATGTTTGGTGATTTTTCGGAAAACATTTTCCCCATTTTCCCCGAAACATGTTTGTTTTCTGGAAAACGTTTTCCCCATTTTCCGGTGTTTGGCAGTTTTCCGGAAAATGGAGAAAATGATTTTCGGAAAACATTTTCCGCCGTTTCTAAGGAAAACGTTTTCCGAATTTTTCCTAAGGAAGTTGTTTTCCGGAAAATTGTGTAAAAAAAGTGGATGGATAATATTTTAATAATAATAATAATAATAATAATAATAATAATAATAATAATAATAATAATAATAATAATAATAATAATAATAATAATAATAATAATAATATTAATATTAATAATAATAATAATAATAATAATAAAATAATAAAAATAAAAATAAAAATAAAAATAAAAAAATAATAAAAATAATAAAAAATAATAAAATAATAATAAAATAATAATAATAATAATAATAATAAAATAATAATAATAATAAAAATAATAATAAAATAATAATAAAATAATAATAAAATAATAATAATAATAATAATAATATATATAATAATAATAATAATAATAATAAAATAATAATAATAAAAATAATAATAAAAATAAAATAATTATAATTATAATAAAATAATAATAAAATAATAATAAAATAATAGTAATAATAATAATAATAATAATTTTCCGAAAAACATCTTCATTTTCCGGAAAACGTTTTCCCCATTTTCCTAAGGAAGTTGTTTTCCAGGAAAATATCTTCCACATTTTCCGGAAAACGTTTTCCACATTTTCGGAAAACGTTTTCCTTTTCCGGAAAACATTTTCCAGGAAATCATTTTCCGAAAGTTATTTTCCCCGAAACAAACGGAGCCTAAGAAAAGGAACATTTATATTATTGAAAAGTAAGAAATTACTCCTAAATTAAATAATAATTATTGATGATGGTCAATAATTAAAGTTTAATTTAGGAGATTGAAAACGAACCTAATTAAATTTTGAAGGATGCCTGTGTGACGAGAAGAGAGAAGTTGAAAGTTATTATGGTTTTACTGAGAAAGTGCTTAATGCTGAGTTGCAACACTTAGAATTAACAACACTCTAACATTTGAGAAAATTTACAAGTAGATTGTAGCATATTATAATAATAGAAATTAAGTTTCATTTATAACACTCTTTTCGTCTCAAATTAAACACTAAATTTTTTGTTTCAAAATTGATGATTTTTGTGTAACATTTTCTTCAAAAACTTTGTCCCCCAAATAATATTTTACCATTTTTTTCATAATATGTTTACAAAACTAAATATTTGGAAGTGTATATCAAATACTCCCTCCGTTCCAGTCCAATTGATACCAAATTTTTGGGCACACATATTAAGGAAAAATAAGAGAGAAAAAGTGGAAAAAAATATTGTGAGTATGAAAAATTAAATAGGAGAGAGAATGAGTGGAAGGAATAGTGATTTGATTGGTGTTGTGAGTGTAAAAGTAAAATAGGAGAGAGAATGAGTGGAAAAAATAGTAAAGATTCCCTTCCATTTTGGACAGTCTCAATTGAACTGAAACAGATCAAAAAGAAAATAAGTCTCCATTAGGCTGAGACGGAGGGAGTATATTTTTTGTATTAGCTAAAAAAATCATTTTTTACAAAAATGATCATAATTTTAGGAGGAAAGAGTATATAGTACTCCATCGGTCCTAAAATATTTACACTTTTTTTGCCGTTACTATTAATAAATTTTGAGCAATGATTTTAAATTGATTTAATTATGCTAATGAAAAGCTAAAACTTGTTATTGATAGTATTTTTGATGGTGTGTCAATAACAAGTTTTAGACTTTCATTTGTATAATTAATTTAACGTAAAAATATTGTTCAAAATTTTTTTATAGTAATAAAAAAAAAGTGAAAAAAAAAATCATTTTAAAACAGAGGATATAATTAGTGGCAGACAATATCAGCATAATAGTCATTGTTAAATGTTAAAAGATGGAATCTGTCATAAGACAAAAAGTATCTTACACACACTTCAGTATGCAAGTTGCAAGTTGCAACTATGTTTTTTTTTTTTATAAAGTTACATTGGAGATCGGGAAGTTAATTATTTTGACCTAACCTCGATTAATATTAATTCAATATTTTAATGTATTATCATTTCTTGATCCATCATTTCAAAAGGAGCTTTCATAAGATTTACTCCCTCCGTCCCGGCCGAAGCGTCACTTTTTACCCAAAATGGCGTCCCGTTTATAGCGTCACCCTTTCCTAAAAAGGAAACTTTTATTAATATTTTATTATCCCATCCACTATTCCCTCCACTAATTCTCTCTCCTCTACACTCACAACACTTTTAAAATTCACTATTTCATCCACTAATTCTCTCTCCTATTTTTAAATTACACTCACAATATTTTTTCTTCCCACACTTTTCCTTAATTTGCGCGCCACCCCTAAAAGGGTGACGCTTCTACCGGGACGGAGGGAGTAATTAATTTTAAACGGTATAAATCGAGTACAAACGTGGGTTAGGCCTAAACGTGTTCAAACGGTTATAACTGTTGGTTAAAAAAATCGTTAAATATTAACCGTAATTTAATTGTTAATCATGTACTAACGGTTACGGTTATCCGATTAACGGTTATAACCGGTTAACACGGTTTATCCGGTTAAAACGGTTAACTGAAGTCATTTTTTTCAGATTAGTCCTTTTAACGAAATTTTTTACAGTTTCTGCTAACTTTTGTACTTTATATGCCCTTTTTTTTTTAATAAAGAATACTATTTGAGATGTTAGTTATTAGTGAATTTTTTTAAAAAAAAGTTATATAAAAAAAGTTAAGAATTTTTAAAGAAATGAAATTTTAACTGAAAGTGTGTTTAACAGATTTTTTTAACAGTTTTTTTTTGTTGGTTAAGCAAAGCTATTTAAGATTATGGTTTGTAGAATATTTCTTTTAAAAACAGTTTTTAACATTTTTATGAAGAAAACAGATATTTTTTTAACAGATTTTGAAAAAACAGTTAACTTTTTAACAGTTTATGTTAACTTGTATACTCTATATGCCCTTTTTTTTTGAATAAATAATACTATTTTGAGATGTTAGTTAATATTGATTTTTTTTGAAAAAAGTTATATAAAAAAGGTTAAGATTTTTTAAAGAAATTAAAGTATATAAAAGAAAAAAGGGACGGTACCCTTAAATTTTATTAATTAAAAAAATTACAAAGAGTGGGGCAACCAACCTTACCCTTTTATAATTAAGGGGGGACATTTAGGAGCCTTTACCTCAACCTAACTATTATAATTCAATAAAAATAAACCTAATCTAAAAAATTAAAATATAAAAACTAATCTAATCCTCACTCACTTCCCGTAGAGTCATCCACATCGTATTGATATTTTGGGTCTAGTGTATCCTCTTCATAAGGCATATCTTGTTCTCTCTTTTTCGATCTAACCCAATCCCCAAGTAATAGTTGATTTTTCAAGTTTTCAACCGTTAGTTGTGAACGTCTTTCATCCAAAACATTTCCTTCAATGCTAAATGTCGATTCGACCGCCACCGTTGACGCGGGAGAAGCTAAGACTTCTTTTGCAATTATAGAGAGTATAGGATAACTTTCGTTCCTTCTTGACCACCACTTTAAAACATCAAAATCATTTGGATTTGAACTACTTTGATCCCATTCAAAAGTAGTGTTGAAATATGTTTCTAACTCCAAGGGAATGTTAGAGGAAGAAGAAGTCCCTACTCGAGAACGTTTTTTGCTATACAAATTAGCAAAAAAATGATACGGATCCGCCTCAACTAAATTACCACCAACATCTTGAGAAGAAGTACTTGAGTCAACATTTTGAGAAGGATTTTCGTGAATTGCATTATATTCGTTAAAAAGAGACACCAAATCATTTTTTGTAGTAGCAACAATATTCGACGGAGTTTCATTATCACCGTCACCTTCGGGGTATAAATTCAAATAATAAAAAGCTAAAATTGCTTCCAACTCATCTAATTTAACACGGGGATCTAATACTTTTGCAACAAAAAATAAAGACATAATAGTGACAAAATATTTAATCCACTTTTGTCTCATGGAAAAAATGCTTTCTTTTAAAACCAAGCAATCTTTTAAATTATTAAAATTAGTAACAATTGCAACACATTGCTCAAGAACCAAAATGGAAGTTGGATAATAAACTCCCGATAATGCCAAAATAGCGGTGTTAAAAATCTTTAGCAATTTACACAAATTAGTGCATGCATTGCATTGATAAGCAAATAAAAGTTGATTATTACCAATTGTAGCAAAAAAATCCATAAGAAGCTTTTTATACTCAAAACCATCTTTTAACATTTTATAGGTGGAATTCCACCTAGTTGAAACATCGAAAGTAAAATATTTGTCACCAAGATTTTGATTTCTTAAAAACTTAATCCATTTTTTTTGTAACACTATTTATTCTAAAAATATATTCAAGAGCCCCTCTAATTGGAGAAATATATGTTTCTAATGCATGCAAACCATCTTTAACACATAAATTAATAATATGACATAAACATCCAATATGAAAAAACTTACCACCAAATGACGGTTGACAAACTCTAATCAAATCTGGTAAACTAGCGGTATTAGCACTAGCAGTATCAAAAGAAATAGTAAATATTTTATTCGTAATCTTATATTTTAAAAAAAATTACACGCAACTTTGAACAAATTGCTTCGGCGGTATGGGGGGGATCAAAATGTTCATATGCAATTAATCTTTTTTGGATAGTCCAAAAATAATCTATCCAATGGCAAGTAACACCCAAATAACTATTTCTTTGCCAATGATCACTCCAACCATCGACACAAATTGAAACTTTGTTTGATAAATTTGATAGAACCTCAATTAAAGTTTTTTGATATGCAACACCACCTTATGAATATCACGTACGAGAGTCGAACGTGGTACTCTTGGGGCGGCGGGATTTAAAGAAAGTCGTATAAATCTTTCATAAAATTCATCATCCGCAAAGTTAAAAGCAAGTCCTTTAACACAAACAAATTTGGCTAGTTCTTGCCTATAAATGACCTTATTAAATTTAAATAGGACGGAAGACGAACCTTGGGTGGTGGTTGGAGCTAATTGAGTTTGACCACTCGAAATGCCAAGTTTATCGAGATGTTGTGTGCGTGTGTGGGTGTTAAGTGACCCATGCCCTCCACCCTTCGTAAATGGGTAGGATTTTGAATAATAGTTGCAATGCGCTCGATAATTGCGGTCGTCATCGGGATCAATTTGCACTTTTCGAAAATGAATTGTTAAAGTGTCGGACATAGACTCTCTAGGGGCACGTGAACGTGGCACCGTTGGCGGTTGCTCTTGTTCTTGTCCCCGAGCACGACCACCTCGAGCTCGGCCTCGGCCGCCCCTACCCCTTCTACCACTTTCAACAACATTTTCATCCACATCTTGCTCATTTTGTGAAAATGGTTCATCAAAAAATTCGGATTCTTCTTCGTTATGATGGGAGGAAGAACCAACGGTTTCCTTGCCTAAGTTGCCTCTTCGAGAAGAAGACATTTACGTTATAAAACTGACTGGAATTTGAAAAAAATGCTAACTTTGTTAAAAAAAAAAAACTAACTGAAAATCTTTAAAAAACTGACTGGAATTTCAAAAAACTATCTGAAATTCTGAAAAACTAACTGGAAATGTTAAAAAGCTAACTGAAATTCTAAAAAAAAACTAACTGAAATTCTGAAAAACTAACTAGAAATGTTAAAAAACTGACTGAAATTCTAAAAAACTAACTGGAATTCTGAAAAACTAACTGAAAATTTTAAAAAATTGATTGAAATTTCAAAAAACTAACTGAAATTCTGAAAAACTAACTGAAAATGTTACAAAATTGACTGAAATTCTAAAAGACTAAATGGAAACGTTAAAAAACTGACTGAAATTTCAAAAAACTAACTGAAATTCTTAAAAACTAACTGAAATTGTTAAAATACTGACTGAAATTCTCGAAATAGAACAAAAATATTAATTTCGTTAAAAACTAACTGGGAATTATAAGGAAACTAACTTAAAATCGAATATGAGAGTATGAGAGAGGCTTAGGATAATTGAGAGTAGAGAGAGAGAGAGAGAGAGTAGAGAAGTAAGGTGAAAATGAAATGGTGGGAGGGAGGTGATATTTATAGGGTTGAATTTTTTCATTAAAAATATTTTTTTTAACTAAATCCAAATCTGGTTAAAAAACTAACGGCTAGTTTGAAATTTGAATGGGGTCAACGGTCAACCTGGTCTGGAAGTAGCCGTTGCCACATTAGAACTTGGGAGGGAGTAGCCGTTGATCCTTGGTGACCTTTGGGGAGTATTTGAAATTCTAAATTTGAATTCGGCCGGTTAAGGCGGTTATAACTGCCGGTTATTTAAACGATTATAACCGGTTAAATAACCGACGGTTAGCCAGTTTGAAAAACCATTAACCTTAACCGAACCGGTTAATCGCCGATTTCGGTTAATCCGGTTACGGTTAAACCGGTTGACGGGTTTGATCGGTTAGTTGACCGGTTAAAAACCGCTGGTTAGCCGGTTCCGATTAGATTTTGGACACGTCTAGTTAGGCCGGACAAGACCCAATGGATTGGACCCAAAATATAAATTCATACAAGTCTCACTTACGATAAATAGAGTGAGTATTTCCTACCTTTACTCGTCTTGCTTCCTCGTCATTCACACTATTTCGACCTATACATAGGTTGAGCGTATAATGACAAGCCCAACAAAACTGTATGCCGACGAGGCATAATCATCAATGTAGAGCAAGACATCCATCTAGGGTTGTTACGTGAATCGAACAGGCTCGGGCTCGGCTTGTAAAAGCTCGAGCTCGAGAAGGCTCGAGTCTAACTCGAGCTCGAGCTAGACTCGAATTTCAGGCTCGAATTTTTTTTGAGTCGGCTCGAGCTCGGCTCGTTTGTTCGGCGAGCTTTGATCAGGATCGACTCGTTTAAGCTCGAATCAAGATCGACTCGTTTAAGCTCGAATCAGGATCGGCTCGTTAAAAGCTCGAATAAAAAATTTCGCAAATGATTCAAGCTTGAGCTTGAGACCGAGCTCGGCTCGATAAGCTCGACTCTGATTTCTTTATTATACTTTCATTTGTTTAGTTTTTTTCTAACATTTTTTATATAACTTTTTGAAAAAAAACTTCAATACTAAAATAGTTCAAAATATTTATTTATATTCATAAAAAATAAAAAAAAACTATACATTTATACATAAAAATTAATGGATTTTACCCGTCCCTGATTTATTTATTATACTTTCATTTGTTTAGCTTTTTTCTAACTTTTTTTATATAACTTTTTGAAAAAAAACTTCAATACGAAAGAAAGTTCAAAATGTTTATTTCTATTCATAAAAAATAAAAAATTATACATTTATACATAAAAATTAAAGGGTTTTACCCGTCCCTGATTTCTTTATTATACTTTCATTTGTTTAGTTTTTTTCTAAATTTTTTATATAACTTTTTGGAAAAAACTTCAATACTTAAAAAATTCCAAAATGATCATTTCTATTCATAAAAAATAAAAAACTATACATTTATACATAAAAATTAAAGGATTTTTACCCGTCTCTGATTTCTTTATTATACTTTCATTTGTTTAGTTTTTTTCTAACTTTTTGAAAAAAACTTCAATACTAAAAAAAGTCCAAAATATTATTTTTATTCATAAAAAATAAAAAACTATACATTTATACATAAAAATTAAAGGGTTTTACCCGTCCCTGATTTTTTTATTATACTTTTATTTTGTTTAGTTTTTTTCTAACTTTTTTAATATAGCTTTTTGAAAAAAAAACTTCGATACTAAAAAAAATCCAAAATATTTATTTCTATTCATAAAAAATAAAAAAAAAAACTATACATTTATACATAAAAATTAAAGGGTTTTACCCGTCCCTGATTTCTTTATTATACTTTCATTTGTTTAGTTTTTTCTAACTTTTTTATATAACTTTTTGGAAAAAACTTCAATATTAAAAAAAATCCAAAATGTTTATTTCTATTCATAAAAAATAAAAAAAATTATACATTTATACATAAAAATTAAATAATTTTACACGTCTCTGATTTCTTTATTATATACTATACATAATACATTTATACATAATAATTAGGGTCATTGCCCCATAAGTTCCTTTTTTTTTAAATCTATGTTCAATAAGTTCTTTTCATGATGTATTATGATGTTGTTTTATATTTCGAAAATACAACATCAATTAAGGCCATAATACTGCATTTCGGCGGCCACCGGAGTCCGAAGCCCATGGACCGGTGACCAGATTCCAACCTCCGGCGACCGGATTCCGGCGACCGGCGGTCGGATTCCGGCCAAAATTGCCGGATTTGGGTGAAAATTGACCGGAATCCGGCATACGGCGATAGCAGACGGTGGCAGCGGAGCTGGGCTGTGGCGGAGGCGGTGGTGCGGATGCAGTATTATGATTTTAAACTACTGCATAACTAAATGTTGTATTATACATAATACAACATGAGAACTTATGGGACATTTTAATACAATGAGAAACTTGGTGCAAAGTGATTTGTTCCAAAAGGAACTTATGGGGCAAATTCCCTAAAAATTAAAGGGTTTTACCCGTCTCTCATTTCCTTTTTATACTTTCTCTGTTTGTTGAGAGCCGTTATATTATCTCAGCTTGTTGAGAGTCATTGTCATCTTTCTGATTTGTTGAGAGCCTTTTGTCATCTCTCTAATTTGTTGAGAGTCTTTTGTTTTTTCTATTTCGTATGACATTAAGGTCGATGGATCTTACAATACTTGTGATGATGCTCGATTGGCGGCTTATCGCTAACCTAGATCTAGATGCACTACATATTAATGTGCTAAAAGCAATATCTTTATCATTTACAGAGGTTTTGAATGCCAATGAAATATAGTGTCCGAGATTCTCTTTGAAAGGCATCTACGCAACTCAAGATATTGTAATGAAAGCATGTTTGAGGGAAGATGGGCACGACTCACGAGGAAATTAGTTCGAGTATGGGATGATTTGTGGTTTGTCCCCACTTTATTTTCATTGTCAAGTAATATTTGTAATGCAAACGTTTTGATATATATCTTTTTGAGGGTTGCTTATACTAACTTTTGAATTTGTGAATGTATTATTATTTTAACATGTTTTAATCGATCTAACCATTTTCTTAATATGTGTGAAATTATTTTTTTTCTTATAACTGAGGGAGAGGAAGTATTTTAATTTCTTGCTAAAAATAAAATCAATTATCAATCACATAAAAATATTACTCTATTCGTTTCAAAATAAATTTGAAAATCTGTCTCAAAATATATGACATTTTAAAATGTCATTCGAAAAGTACAAAATAAATAATAAATATTTTTCTTAGTTATTTTTATTTTTATTTTATGTTTTTTGTAAGAATATAAAGAATTATGAAAAATCAAAATTGAAAAAAAAATTATGTGGAGACAAAGACAAAGCTCGAGCTCGGCTCGTTTAGGCTCGAAAATTCGAATAAAAACTCGATAACGCTCGAACTAAAGATCGTTTGAGTTCAGATTTTATTTTAAATTCGAGTTAAGCTCGAGCTCGGCTCGTTAAAGTTCGAATTCGAGAAGCTCGCAAAAAAGCTCGCAAACAGCTCGAAACTCATTTCGAGCCGAGCTCGAATGAATTTTTCAGGCTCGAGCTCGAGCTCGAAAAAAACTCGGCTCGTTAATTTTTACTCGAGCTCGACACCTCAAAGCTCGGTTCGGTTCGGTTCGGCTCGTTTACAGCCCTACATCCATCAAGGCCGAGCAATGTCTCATTTGAAGACGAGGATCCACTCCTCGGTTGTCAACAAAACAAGAAAATGAGCTTCCCTATCTTTCACAATTCTCTTTCTCGGCTCAGTTTAGGCCGACCAGTCCATTTACGACGCACACCTCGATGGCGCACATGCAGATTGCTATTATCCAATTCTACTCAAATAAGTAATGTGAACAGTTATAATCCACATAGGATTATAACCTTATCTCACACGCATTTCTATCCAACATGGACTCTACTATGATATGCCTATATATATAATGCTTTGGATGAATTGATGAAATGAATTGACAACCTGTGGGCCATTTATAGATATTGAAGAGTTCTGGTGACCTTTCTGTCAAAGGTCACAACTTTGGATCTGGCGAATCTGGACCGTTGGATCGTACCCGATAGGAGATGCACCTGATCTGCCCACCCGAACCGGTTCCATGAACCATTCGATTCATCCGAACTTGACCTGGTTCATTCGGACGCGGCTCTAGGTCAGCCGACCCGCGCCCAGGCGAGTTAGTGCGGATCGGATCCGCGGGCCATGGTCGCTCCAAGCCCATTCCGCATGGGCCAATGCCCATCCAACCTAGCCGAGACCCAATCGCCACATGCCCAATGAACCTAGACCGAGCCACCACTAAAACACTCCATGCACGAGCCAATTTATGTCAAAAATTTAAAGCTCCTTAGCTCCTAGCGAAGTGCGCCCATTACGGGCTTTGCGCGCTTCGAGGTAGTGGTTCAAATTGAGCTAGTACAAAATTAGCACAATTGGGCTACTACTTGCATGGTTGGCTCAATGGTCCAACTAGGTTGGCCCAAGGAGGAACAACTTGATGACTCCTCTTTGGAAGCATCCACTTTAATACTAGCATTACTTTATATTTCAAAGTAATGTGGGATAACTCTTTCATATCACATAAACTCTTCATTTACCCATTTCAAGTTACAATCTTTAGCCATTAATTTCTCATTCACCCGAAAATGATTTCGAGAAAATAAATGCATTTTTTTAATCTACACCAAATGTAGATTTCATATTTGTAACTTATTTTATTTTTCAATAACAGAAATCTATTTAATAATTAGGTCAAAACTTGGTCCAACCAAGTTACCAAAATTATTTCCAACAGAATCATTAAAAGATTTTTTTTAAAGAACGCTATGCAAAACAGATAAATAAGAAGATAACTTAAGAAATACTCTTTATTTTTCTTTTTATAAATAAAACTTCTACTATCTATAATACAATGCACATCGGATTTAATCGTTAATAATCGATGGGATAAAAAGCGACTGATATTGAATATAGAAAATTGATCCGACGGTCTGAATAACCCAAATATTTCATCTTCCCACTCTCAGTTCTATAATTCTCCACTTTCTTCTCCCAAATATGTCTTTTAACTTCCCCCATACCCTTTTATTTACTACATGATTTTTTATTAACAATCTAATAACCATCACTATTAAAAGTTTGAATTTTATTTTTTATTATTTATTGTTCATGATTTTTTTTACTTTTGCTTAAATTACTTTTTTGAGACATGATATTTTTTTATTAGCATGACGATTTTGATTGAAAAGGGGAAAATGAATTTAGTAAAATCGTGCCTTGACACGAGGGTTAGTACAGTTAATATATAAACCAAAAATAACACAACCTGTTATTCAAAATAAACATTATATTTCTAAATAAATAAAAAAGTATTTTAGTGCAATTTTAGCACTGTATGAACTTTGATAAGTCAAATACAATTTATTATTATTAGTCGGAGGGAATATATATCATTGGTAAAAAGGGTCATTGCCCCATAAGTTCCTTTTTTTTTTAAATATATGCTCAATAAGTTCCTTTTATGATGTTGTATTATGATGTTGTATTATGTTTCGAAAATACAACATCAATTAAGCCCATAATACTGCATTCCGGCGGCCGCCGGTGACCGGAGTCCGAAGCCCATGGACCGGCGACCAGATTCCGACCTCCGGCGGCCGAATTTCGGCCAAAATTACCGGATTCCGGTGAAAATTGATCGGATTCCGGCGAAAATTGATCGGAATCCGGCATGCGGCGATAGCAGACGGCGGCGACAGAGCTGGGCTGTGGCGGAGGCGGAGGCGGTGGTGCGGATGCAGTATTATGATTTTAAACTACTGCATAACTAAATGTTGTATTATACATAATACAATATGAGAACTTATGGGGCATTTCAATACAATGAGGAATTTAGTGGGAAGTGATTTATTCCAAAAGGGACTTATGGGCAAATTCCCTGGTAAAAATGGGCAATGGAATAACAAATATGATATTCGCTTAGGAGGAATGAATGTAGGAATACAATTGGGGATTTCAAATTCCTTCAACAATGGTGCTTTGTCCAATTGGGGATTTCAAATTCAACCCAAAATCAGATTGTAATCCATAAATCAAAGGGCTAGGATCCGATTGAAGTTTAATAATTTGAAGAACCCATTTATGGGTTTCGATTGTAATCCATAAAAAGAAGAACCCAATTATGGCGACCTTCGTTACAATTGTCTGGCAACCTTCATGGCCGGCTCTCCTTTTTCCAGAATTTTAGTTGGCTTGGGCTTTGGTTTCGATGGATATGGGAGAAATTTCTTACTGACTTTCAAAAAATTAAAATTCCATTTTAGATTATAAAGGGTATACATTTGTGTTTGAAACAAGTTTGTAAATTCCCTCTATTGAGTTTTGAATTTCTTGACCGAATTTTATTTGATTTTATGTATAGGTGATGGTGGTGATGATTATGGACTGGTGATTGGGGTGGAATTGAGGTTGTGTAGTCATAATGGTGATGGTGGCGGCAGCGGTGGTGTTGATGAAAGTGGCAGCGGTGGGTTGTTGGTGGTGCTTGCAGGGGACTAGTGGTGGTGATTGCCGGCGAAGTGATGGGTCGCGAACTAGTGTTGGGAAGATGAATACGGAGGGAGTTAGTCTTATTAACAAAATTGTTGGTGCATTTAACATGTTAGTTTTTTAACAAACGTCAATATTTGTGTGAAGTTTTTTTTTTTTTTTGACATCGTTAGATTGATTTAACGCATATTGCATTATATGAAAAACTACTAGATAGTACATTGCATTAAATGGTCACTAGATATTACGTGGCATTAATTGAAAAAAGTGAAAATATGTTGCATATTTTGCTCATTCGGCCCATACCTATATATGTTTGCTTAAAATTCCCAACTTATTGTATGAGACGCATAAACCCCAACACACATAACAAAAACATCATAAATCCCAATTAACAACATTTTTCTGAGCAATAATAAACAACATTTAGAAACAGAAAAGTCCCAACATGCATCTTAATTCCATAGTGATGGGCTATAGAAAGCCTTCCTTTACTTCTGTGCATCGTTGACCAGATTGACCTCAGTGGCCAAACCAATAGCTTCAAGAAATTTAATTACATACCAAGTCATGTCCATTTGCCACCATTCTAATCCATGCCTTTGCCGAGCTTTCAAATGCATGGTATAAATATAAAAAAAGATGCTAGTATTTAACAACCCCACCCCCCCCCCCCCTCCTCCAAAAGAAAAATCTAAGTACACTCACCTTCATGTTTAATTTGAAATGTTGCACAATATAACATCTCAATTCTCAAGCAAGGTGGGTGTACTTTGAAATCAAGGGAGTGTTAGCACTGAAAAGAAAAGTGTAATACTCCCCCGTCTCATCCTCAATCTCATTTAAAGGTTCAAAAATTTCCCAATATAGTGGTCCCATCTAAAGGTTCAAAATTCTAAAATATAAATTTTTTATTACTTATTTATTTGTGTGTTCCACGTGTCATACTCACAATAATTGTTCACTAACTATTCTCTATCACACATTATCTCTCCTACCCAACTATCTATACTCATAACCCATTACCTTTTTCACCTTTTTCTTAATTCTTGAACTCAAATATTTTTTGAAATTTTAGTCGAGACGGAGAGAGTACTTATTACTTATATACTATGAGACAGCGGAAATATTAATAAATTCTTGGTAAAGTTAATTGTTTTTTTTTTTTAACGAGGTAAAGTTAATTGTTAGAGTTTTACCAGTTATTTTTGGATAAATCTCCTGTATTCCATGCTACACTTCCCCATATGTGGCACACTGAGTTGACAAGGAAGGATGCGTGAAGACGGCATACAATTCTCGGTACCTGCATTTGCAAATATTATTATCTCTTTATCACTCACTAACACAGGCAGTTTGTTTATCCAAACAAAATGAGTAAAATTAGTTAAATATCAGGAAAAAAAACTTACTTTTCCCTAGACGACAAAGGGAACTCCCCCGAGAGCATATAAGGGAATCGCAACCCCAATTGGGTGTAAAAAGCAAGTCTTGTAAAGAAACCTATAGAACACTTGGCTCTTTAGATCTTCCACATTGTTATAATCTCCACACTGAAAATTACGCCACCAAATATATTAATACAATCACATTGGTTAATTAGTTGAAAAGCAAGAACTAATTATATTTGCTTATTGCTACTACTAACAAAATAAGTAACACTCCCTCCATTCCAAAATGACTATTATTCTTTGTTCTTTATCAAGAACATAATTGTTCAATCATTTTGAGACGGAATGAGTAACAAATATGTCTTGAATTCTTGATTACTCTAAGCTATACTCCCTCCGTCCCACGTTAGTTGAGACTTCTTTCCCTTTTGGGCCGTCCCACGTTAGTTGAGACTGCCCAAAATGGCAAAGGAATCTTCACTATTTACCCCACTCATTCTCTCTCCTATTTCACTTTTACACTCACAACATTCTCTCTCCTAACTATTCCTCCCACTCATTCTCTCTCCTATTTAATTCTTCATACTCACAACATTTTCTTTCACTTTTTCTCTCACTTACTTTTCCTTAATTGGTGTGCCCAAAAAGTTAGTCTCAACTAACGTGGGACGGAGGGAGTATATGAATACCTTTTTTCTCATGTATTATGATCAAATGTCCAAGTTACATGTCTAAACCATAACCCTTCGTTAGGACTATGTGGGTCTCTCTCCGAATCACAATATTGATGATGGTACCTGTGCGTACTCACCCAATATATTGGATCCATCTATGCTCGATCAAGAGAAAAATAATTAAAATTCCATACGGTATATTTTAACAAGCAAGAGGCCGTAATTGCAATTTAATTATGTACATGTACGTAGCTAGCAATGTTTCAAAGGCGATGTAAGAAAAAATAATTACTGACCTGACCAGATAGAACACCAAGATGAGCGAAAAAATATTCAAGCCATTTTGGAAGCTTGAAACTTCTATGAGTAAGATTCCTGTGATAAGAAAGTACCAAAAAGACCAGTTGAACACAAAGGGGGAATAAAGAGCCTGCAAATGCACAAATATTGTTAAACCAGTTATAGCCACATCCAATAAACTCCATTTACGGTACCAATTTGATTTTCTTTTCCTACGCGCTTCTCCAACACATCATCCAAACTCCTCTTTCTGTTCCCCAGTAAGTTTGAACGTGAAAACGTCCCTGCATTCTTGGATGAAGTTGCCTGCTCGGCCATTGAAGGTGCGCTCATGTTTATATTCTTTTTCTTCTTATTTCTCCTCAACTGCTTGCTTGTAGGAGATAATATTCAAACATATATATATATATATATATATATATATATATATATATACACACACATGTGTGTATATACACTCCATCCCATTAAAAATTACACTTTTAGTCAACTTGATTACAATTTGACCAATAATAAAAAATAATTATCCTAATGAAAAGCTAGAAATTGTTATTGAGAATATTATTAATTGTGATACAATAACATTATTTTTTAATTTTAATTAGAATCATTATTTTTTCTTCAAATGATTGGTCAAAGTGCAATCAAGTTGACCAAAAGTGTAACTTTTAGTGAGACGGAGGGAGTATATGTATATACCCACACTTCAATGCTGGCAGAGCCATGATTTTTTTAAAAGGAGGACAAGATTATTTTAAATTTGAACTATTGTAATCTATCGCCAAAATCTAGTTTAAAGGGGGCAAAAATTTAATATAATGTTATTTTTTCTTAATTCAAAGGGGGCAAAATAATCATTTTCCATGGAGAAAAGCAATATTTTTAAAATTATGTAGTGGGTGGTCCAATTCAAAAAACAATGAAGGGGGGAGGGCAATTGCCCCCTTTCCACGAGCTAGCTCCTACTACGCCAGTGATATACTTCCTCCGTTCCACTTTAAATTTCAATAAAAAATTCTCGAAAAGGTGTCAAAAAATGAAAAGATTATAATATTCTTTATTCAATGGTTCCAAATGTCGATACCAACAACACTCTACCTCACTTTAAACGTATGTTAGAATTTTATAATAAAGACATCCCTCTTCTTAATATTTTATCCCAATTTTATTTTATTTTATTACGTTTAAAGTGGAACGGAGGGATATATATATGCAGTCTAGATGCAAATCAGATTAGCTGTCAATTCAAAAAATTTAATTCTTTCTATCCTGTTTAGAGCATCCAACAGTTTGGTGCACAAATTGCACCATCCCTCTAAAATGATGCAATTTTTACACCAAATATCTTTCGCAATCTCCAACAATACTTATTCAAATCTTGCATCAAGAAAAATATTCTTAAAATATTACTTATTATTTCATTCATTAAATTGTTTTTACAATTAATACTCCCTCCGTCCCACCTCAAACTAAATTTTTTTGCCATTTTTGTTTGTTCCACCTCAAACCGGACTTCTCAAAATGGCAAAGAATCTTTACTATTCCTCACACTCATTCTCTCTCCTACTTTATTTTTATACTCACTAATACCAATCAATTTACTATTTCTCCCCCTCATTTTCTCTCTCCTACTTTACTTTTCATACTTGACTTTTCTTTAATAACCGTGTCCAAAAAGTTGGTCTGATTTGAGGGGGACCGTAAGAGTAAATTATTAATAATAATATGGCCAAGTTATATTATTCTCCCTCCATCCCACCTCAAGCCGAACTTTTTGCCATTTCGCCGGTCCCATCTCAAACCAGACTACCCAAAATGACAAAGGTTTTATACTTTTATATTCAATGAGACCAATTTGTCATATTCACAACAATTTTCTTACTATTCCTCCTACTCATTTTCTCTCATATTTTTCTTTTCATACTCACAATACCTCCTCCCACTCATTTTCTCTCTTAATTTTTTTTTAGATGTTGTGCCCAAAAAATTAATCTGGTCTAAGGTGTGACGAAAGGAGTATTAAATAATACGCAATAAAATTATAAAATTATAGTGGACAGACTGTTGTTCAGCGATTTATTAATTTTCTTTTTGTCATGTTTCAATTGAATAGTGTGAGGTGATGGGAAGGGAGTATGGAACAGAACGCAATATACTAAATCTCTATCTATATAATAACAAAGAAGTCCAAGAACCCGCTCAAAATTTTCACCATCAACTTTAAAGGGCAAAATCGTCTTTAGATGCATATTTTGTTGTAATTATTGACATAAGCAGGGGTAGTAGGCTTGCAACAACTATCTATCAACTCTCTTACAAAGATTGGTTGAAGAATTATGCTTGCAAGAATGGTAAGTATGTCTTCTCCCCTAATTTTAGGTTTTGTTTCAAATTAGTCATCTGTATAAATGATTTACCGAGTAAATGTTTTTTTTTTTTTTTGCTGATCCTGACCACTCTTGATCGGTCACCAAGTATAAATGATTTACCGATCCTTCCGTCTCACTTTAAACTACAAAATAATAATTATTAATAAAGAAAACTAAATAGAAATATTATTTTTTCAATCTCAAATAAATACTTTAAAAAATATACTTCTATAAAAAATTATATTATTCATTTCATAAATAAATATTACTTTCGACTCAAAATGAATAACCAAAAAATAATACTACATTTTTTGTCCAAAAAAATGAGATGGAAATTTTTTTTGAAAGTACATAAACCGGTCAAGCCTCGGAACCGGCAACACATACATCCATATCGGTCACACACATTATTACTTCCGATTTTAAGAATCGGTAATCCAGCCTGTGACAGGCATTACCGATTGTGACCGATCAATTTTCCCTCTAGCCTTAACCGATCCAAACAAACAAAATCAATTTTCCCTTAACTTTTCCAAACAAACCAAATCAATTTTCCCTCTAGCCTTAACCGATCCAAACAAAACCAAATCAATTTTCTCTAGCCTTAACCGATCCAAACAAAACCAAATCAATTTTCCCCGCCTTAACCGATCCAAACAAAACACCAAACTCTAGCCTTAACCGATCCAAAACCAAATCAATTTTCCCTGCCTTGCCTGCTTAACCGATCCAAACAAACCACCAAACTCTAGCCAGGCCCTTAACCCCTTAACCGATCCAAAACCAAATCAATTTAGGCCCTTAACCGATCCAAAACCAAATCAATTTAGGCCCTTAACCGATCCAAAACCAATGCTTAACCGATCCAAACAAACCACTGGTACAAACTCCGTCTCACTTTAAATTACAAAATAATAATTATTAATAAAGAAAACTAAATAGAAATATTATTTTTTCCATCTCAAATAAATGCTTTAAAAAATATACTTCTATAAAAAATTATAATCTTCATTTCAAAAATAAATACTCCCTCCGTCCCAATAGTAGCTTCCCATTTTGCCATTTTGGGTGTCCCGTTAATAGCTTCCACTTTCCTTTTTTGGCAAAGGAATCTTCACTATTCCCTCCACTCATTCTCTCTCCTCCATTATTTTAATACTCATAACACCATTATAATTTACTATTCTCTCCACTCATTCTCTCTCCTATTTTCAAATTACACTCACAACATTTTTACTTCCCCCCCCCCATTTCCTTAATTTGCGTGCTGCCCAAAAAATGGGCAGCTCTTATTGGGACGGAGTAGTATTAATTTCGACTCAAAATGAATAACCAAAAAAATAATACTACATTTTTTGTCCAAAAAAATGAACATTACTTTCTTCATCCCAATGAATATTTTAAAAAATAATATTGCTTCCTTTGAGATGGAAAAAATAATATTTCTATTTAGTTTTCTTTATTAATAATTATTACTCCCTCCGTCCCATTGATAGCTTCACTTTTTGCCAAAACGGGTGTCCCGTTAAAAGCTTCACCTTTCCTAAAATGGTAAAGAATCTTTACTATTCCACCCACTAATTCTCTTTCGAACTTTACTTTTATACTCATAACACTTTTCAAATTTACTATTCCTTCCACTCATTCTCTCCTATTTTACTTTTATACTCACAACACTTTCTCCACTATCCTTTTTCCTTAATTTGCGTGCCAAGCTCAAAATGGTGAAGTTATCAATGGGACGGAAGGAGTATTTTGTAATTTAAAGTGAGACGGAGTTTTGGGATGAACTCAAATATAGGAAGAGACCAACTCAATTTTCAGAAAAGAGCTACATTGCCAACTAACCTTCGGCTAGAGTGCCCTTGCCAAATTTATCAAGTAAACAGAGGGACCAAGAAATTGCATACCTTGAAAAGTTTCAAATCAAATATGTAAGCAGTTTAAAAAATCCAGCGGAGTGATCTCACATCCCCATAGTCACTGAAAGCAATGAAACCAATATGTTACACTCACTTTGAATCTTGAAATCATCATACCTCAGCAGAACCTGCAAAACAAGTCACCGCATTATAACGCAGCTCCACAGAGAAAAAAATTCACACGTTTTGAAGAAATGTAAAGCAGTATTATTTCAATGATAGAGACAAGTGCAGAGATGGTACCCAACCTTGGTACATCATTATATATAGTTCCACCAAGGGACCAATACCGTCTGAAATGGATATACCAGAAAGTAGTATTAAAATAAGGATTTATTTTGATACATAATTAGTAATGTGAAGAGCTGAATAAGTACATCATGGGTATTAACTTCTAGAAATTACCTTAGCAAGAGCCTGCCCATTGGTGTTACACACTGCAAGCAGTGGCTAGGCTACCCCAAAGCCAAGGGGGTCGACCCCCTTCCATTTTGGAGTGAGTCAGTTTTAGCGCACCTTTACATTTTTAAAAAAAAAATACTTTTTACTACTAAAAATTATGAAATTATACATTTGACCCCCTTAATTTTGTGAAAAAAATTGCATTAAATTAATAATTTACCCCCTCCTTGTATACTAAAATTAAATAACTCAATTATAATAGCTATACTATAAAAAATCTTGACCCCCTTCGGAAAAAATCCTGGCTTCGCCACTGACTGCAAGTGACACAAATGATTACATAGAAATCCTTAAAGGTAATGCAGACTTAAAGATTCTGCAGTCCTTATTCATCATGCTGAAGACTGAAAACCAGCAGATCAAACTTTTGAGGACCCATTGATGGTGAGAAAAAAAAATTGGACCATGCTACCATGTCACTGCACATAGATGATCATAGGCGGTTGAATATTGCATGCTCTTAAAACACTGAATATAACATGTAATACCTCTTCAAGAAATTATGGTAATTTTTCATACATCCGCCTCAGCTAATCCAACTATACACAGAAGATGAAAGAGTGATTTTTCAGAGCACAGGAAACCTGAGAATAGTTGAAATTTCATTTAGGGACAAAGGGAGTATTAAAATTTACCAAAAACTGGGAAAATGATAGAAACTGGGAAAGACAAAAAATGAACCCTTGATAATTTTCTAAAATGACATTGGAACAAGGGCAACATAGACCATCAACAAGATAAATCAAGTTTAATGGGAGTATAGTACCTGCTAGTGTATCATTCTCCATCAGTGGATGAAAACACTTCTTTCTTTTGCCTTAAATGAATGCCTCTTTCTTTATCTCCAATTTTCCCATAGCCTTGACTGCAAAAACATACATATTTATATATTAAAATAAGAATCATTATCTCTAATAGTACTTTCCACTCTTACTTTCAAGCTTACTAATTTAATGTACCTGGAATTAGATTAGAATATTAAGTTGTCTATGTATAGTTAATATAATGTTGATACCTCCCTAGTTCGTAGATCCCCAAAAGTTAATTATGTCACTTGGTTCATCAACCTCCAGCCGGAAAAGGGGATCGGTAATGGGTTGTGTGCAAGTGGAGAAGAAACTCGAAAATAAGAATAGATGTGGTTCTGATGGATTGTTATCATTCTTCAGCACAAGAATGAAAGAATTATGGGTGGTGGTCTAAATATGTGCTGAAGAATGATAATAATCCATCAGAACCACATCTATTCTTACTTTCGAGTTTCTTCTCCACTTGCACACAACCCATTACCGATCCCCTTTTCCGGCTGGAGTTTGATGAACCAAGTGACATAATTAACTTCAAGGGTCTACGGACTAGGGAGGTATCTCCATCATATAAACTATAGGTAGACAGCTTAATATCTCATCTAAATCCATGTACATCAAATTAGTAAGCTTGAAAGTTAGTGTGGAAAGTACTATTAGAGATAATGATTCTTATTTTAATATATAAATAAGTATTTTTTTGCAGTCAAGAGCTACAACTATAATGTTCTCAAGAGTGAACTAGACATACCGTAGCTCATGTAAATGAATATCCACATATATCTCAGTCAAGTGAGTGCAAAACAGAACCTGCAAAACAATTCACCACGTTACAAAGCAGCTCTGCAAAGAAATAATTCGCACATTTTGAGGAAGAAATGCAAAGCAGTATTATTTCAATGATAAAGACAAGTGGACAGATGGTCCAAAGACCATGCCATCTCTCTCCACAACCTTCTCAATGGTGATGGCATCCACTCCATTGCTCAGCTCTGTAAAGAAGCTCTCGGTTATGATAACCGAATCTCCGGTCAAAATGATGATCACGCTGCCTTTGCTATTGACCTCTCCCTTCTTCACCAGGCACTCTGTAGCATCATCACAATTTATGCAGAATTTAGTGCATCCAACAATGATGGAACTGGTGAACCCACAACCAATTGTCTCCAAATTAAGTTTCTCAAGAAACGTCCTTCCTTATTCACAGCAACCAATGCCGTTTCTCACTTTTGAGATGAAGGGTTATAAATCTGCTGTCATTCAAGATGTGCCCATCTATAAACCTCCGTCAATATCTGATGTGCTTGAACAACAAGCTGCTCTTGACATGGCTCAAGACTCGCCTCCCACCCTAGTTCAAGTTCCAGACATGAATAAGCTGTAAAATTTTGTGGACCGAATGAAGCATTAACGTTTCAATAAGTAAGTACGGGGACTTACATTTGAAATTTTCCACTACTTTAATCACTCATGGCTGAGTTTCGCAAGTTGTTGATGATATGAGAGCAAGCAGATGGTCCAATTGGGGACCGTAATTTGAGTGAAAAGACTTGAACTCAGAAGGCAACTGACAGGGGAGAGGCAACAACAGTGCAACTGACAAGCATCAAGCAACACCTCGGATGTCACAGGTGTATATCCAGCACTCCTCATAGCTTGTGACATCATCTCCAACATGGAATATATTTATTCACACTGAAGATGTGATTGATCCCTCGCAACAAATTCATAAAGAAACCATTAATCTCTGTAAAACTGCAACCAGGGGCTTTCTCCATTCCTCTATCCAGCATCTATCTTCTCTGTTCACTGAAGTTCTCTCATCTCTTTACTCCATATTCTTAAAAACAGCTAGAGCAGCATCCATTTCTCCGAAGAAAACATGCATACCTACAAAACTGTTGTTCAAAACCAAATTAGGTTCAACAATGCAATCCTTAACGTATTGGTGAAACCGTTTACCTGCATCTAGGTCATTCAACTTGGAGCAAGCAGAAAGTACTGCAACAAGAGTAACCGAAGTAGGAGAAACTATCTTCTCCATTTCATCAAAAAGTTTTCACGAATCATCAAATTGCTTGCTTCTATTGTTACCCGAAATCATAACGTTCCAAGTGATCACATCACTCTTTATACTTGAAAAAAAGAAACAAAAAAAAAAACTAGTAATATCAATCTTCCCACACAAGGAGTACATATGCATCAAACTGTCCTTGATAGATCCATTAGACTCAAACCCCATCTTGCAGACATGACAAGGTATCCCACCCCCACACCCTAAAGTAATGTTACGCGTAAAAATCCTGAGCAAAAAGGGAACACATAATTATCTGGTTTTACATTCTTTTCCAACGTGTTTCTACATACAAAGAAGTAGCAATTTTGAGAGCATTTAATCATTGTATTACAAATGAAAACATTTGGTTCAAGAATTTCATCAAAACACCTGGCGGGCATAGCCTATATTGCCCCCACTCATTGCCACAGCACAAGGCAATGATTTTGAAGGAGACTGTTGGGTTTATTGTAAGGCTGTTTAGGATAGTCTGCAAGTGAATTTGCTTAAGATGGACAATGGATTTGCAGATAGAAATGAGAGAAAGAAGTGGGTTAGTTTTGACAGAAGCATCATGGTGGGGCATTGGAGATGTGTAGAATGAAAATGTAGAATAGGGGGTTGATGTGAAAAAAATATTTTGGAGGGTGAGAAGAGGAAGTTGAGTTTGAAATGAATAGATGGCATGTGATGAAGATTGAGATTTTGCAGTAAATACACGCCTTTAGTTGTAGCATCCAATATTGCTGCTCTTTCTATTCATTCCAAACTCAACTTCCTCTTCAGGTCTACACAAACAAGTCATACATGAAACTGAATGTATGTTAATTTCAAAACTAATACCGAGGCCTTCTACATGTTTCATTGGTCTATCTTAATAACAATAAAATTTAAAACATGTTGAAGCAAACAAGTCCGTCTCTTTGTTACAAATAATTGAATGTATTCATTATGAGGTAGCATCAAAAGATGCCAACAAGGCACAATGTAGTCTGACCTTGGACAAACTCACATCAACTATCAGCTGTAGTCTGGCCCACACTCACAGTATGTTATGTTTATATTTTTCAATCTGATATCAAAATTATCCTTAACATACGGTGCAAGTTCAAAGATGAGACCTGTAAGACAGAGTTGAATCAAATCAGACAACGTGAGTTTCTCAATGGATTTGCCTTGTAATAAAAAAAACTCCCTCCGACATAAATGTATGTCCATTTTCAAGAAAATTTTGTTCCAAAGAAGGAAGAAAATATATAATTACACCTTGAGTATGCGAGGAACATCCTTCACAGATTTCAGTAATTCACATAAAGAAGCCAACAAGTCTTCTGAAGAGATGAAAAATGTTATCTAGAATATTAAAGCCAACCACCTTTTTCAACTGTGAAGCAAGGATCTTCGGTCAGCTTTTTTATGGAGCAAATTTAGAATCATTGATGACCTTCTGTCAGATAGCCCAGCTCTTGTTCCACCACTTAAGTATAATTAGGATCTTTGAGATTAAGTAACCACCTGCAGCTTGTCTCTAAAGGATACAGCATTGAGACAATTATTTTAGTTATCGAGGTCAAGAGGGGGCCTTTGGACCCAATGATAGTATCAACACTATTACTAAAGTGATGAGCTGAATAGGTATATATGGGTATTAACTTTTACATCCTATCAGCTAAAAGGCCAATGCAGGTGTTCATATTCATGACTTAGTACTAACTGTATTTAATCCAATAAGTTGTGTATGTTCCCATACCCTGAACGCCATCTACAATTGTGAAATATTAAGGACTATCTTAGACCGTTAAAACTTTTGGGGTGAAAAGGGTTACAAGTTCTTCAATACCAACTTCCCAGCCTGTAAAAAAAAACACAAAAAATATAAAACACCACATTTTATACCATGAGACAATAACAAATGATAACACTCGAAGAAAGACTCCTGTATCTTTAGGCATATCTCACCAAACAAAGAGCATGATTAGCTTGGATTAACTTACAATATAGAGAGCAAAACAACCTTTAAAGCTTTCCAATCATCATTGGTACATACAGAGCTCGAGGAGTTCTACAATGAGGAAAGGGAAAACAAAATTTTAAACAACTTCGATATAGAGGCAGGCAAATATATCAGAGAAGTGAGATTCTTTACCAAAAACTTATTAATTTTACTGAGGCAGACACCAGTACAATTGGTAAGGCTTCTGAATCATAATCATTATTCTTGGTTGCGATGCAGAAGAGGACTCAAGGATACCCTCAGTAGCTCAGCCAAGTTAAAATGTACGCAACAGGTTTCAAGCTATGGTAACCGTTCAAAACTGAAAAGAAGGCATATAAAACTGCTGTGATACCTGTAATGATTGGCATGTGCATAAAATAACTTTTGAGCCTAGCATAAATAGAAATATTAGGAGAAGAAAAGATCTAAATGCACCTTGAGTATGTGGGGAATATCCTTTACAGATTTCAGTGTTTCACATAGAGAATCCCAATTCTTCTGAAGAGATGAAAAATGGTATCTAGACCAGTTAAGGCAACTACCCTTGACAAAGTAAATTAACAGAATGAAGTTCAAGCATACACGGAGACACTTTAATATGATGATTAAAAGAGCCAAAATGGTGTGCTGAAGAGCCTATTTCGTACATATTTTAACTATGAAGCAAGGATCTTCTGACAGCTGGATCAAATTTAAAATCACCGACGACCTACTGTTGTCTATAATTCCACCACTTAAGTATGATTAGGGTCTCTGACATGAAGTAGCCTCCCGCAGCTTAACTCTAAAAGATACAACATATTGAGAAGACAATTCAAATTATCGAGGTCTAGAACGGGCCTCGGGAACCAGTTCCTGTTATAATGCAAATGGTTTGTTCAGCGCTATTAGTAAATTGAAGAGCGGAGTACATAATGGGTATTAACTTCTATCAATAACCTCTGAAAGTGCATGCCCATTGGTGTTGCACACTAAGTGACACAAATGATTAAGTAGAAATCCAGAGGTAATTCTGACTTGAAAATCAAATTCAATCTGCAGACCTTGTCCATCATGCCTAAGACAGAAAATCTGCAGATCAAATTTTTAGCACCCAAATATAGAGGGGAAAAAAATGTTGGACTCTATAGATACTCATATTGCTTGGATGTATGTCTATTTGGAATATCTGCAACGCCTTATGAGCTGCTGAATCAATTTCAAAAACTTGTTTCTAAATGTCGTAGTCAATGTATTGCTTTAAGAATTCATGGAGATGCATGAAAAAAGATAAGTATCAAAGAATCAAACCGAGAAAACATTAGATTGGATAAACATTGAGAAATATGAAACCTATAAGCAGATACAGGATGATCTCCATAAGAGAATCAACTGCTAATGATGCATTCCCACATTTTTTTGGTCAAATGTATCTACAATTCTTTGGTTCTTGGTATGGCAAGAAGTCCTGCGCTGGCACGAACTTGAACATCACTTTCAATGTCCATCATAGAACTCAGCTACACTTGACAAAACAAAAACACAGACCTTGAGTAAATGCAGATAATGAAAAAGGTACTAATTTTAACTTATTAGTAGATCCATCTAGTCAAACTAATAGTTGGGTTATGCAGCTGATTCTCTCTCTTGACCTGAATTAGTCATCTTGCTTGACTTCATATAAAAATTAACCTGCCAAAGAAGCCCTCTTGGTAGTACATAAGAGTGTAGCTTGGTTCACTCAGAAACATATGCAGCTTTTTAAAATTACTAGATAGAGGGAACTACATAGCCTGAATACTAGACAACTAGAAGGCTAGTAAACAAGTCGGATTACAAAAATAAAGATAATGTGTGACATGCGATTAGGTAGTGCTCAGGCAAGTATTTTGTTCAAGTAATAGTTTAATCCAACTTTTACAAAATTTGAAAGCCAAAAAGAAGCAGAAAGCTGTCTGCTAATGTGTGTAACATAGAAAATAACATGAACATTATCAAGAGAAAAAAAAGATAGCTAAGATCTGAGTTTTTAACTTACAAAAAATATTGTGTCTACAATGTTCAACCTGTTGCTTGAAGATATATATATCTGTCTGATGCAGAAACCTTGGTGGAGGGGGTGGAGGAATCATTACAATAGAAAAGAAAGGGAAGTTAGACACCAAAGGAGTAGATATACTAAAACTAAACCAACAGAAGTCTCCACTATCCAAATATGAAGAGGTTAAATTACTTACCGTAGCTAAGAAGTGTATGTCCAGATACTAGCCTGTAAGATACAAGAACATAAACGGGGTTTTAGCAGTACTCATTACAACCTTAAGAATGTCTACTGATATTGTGATCACACTCAACATGTTCTACTGAAATCACACCTGAGTGATATCTACCGCCCGGACTCTAAATACCACCATCTGATTTGCCCAGAACATGAGCAGTAATATTGCAGCGTTTTATAAAACAAAGACAGGAGGACTAGAATGAAATATGACTCACTATCGTGCTTTATCATTCGATAGAAACATCCAAGTGCAGTTCAAATCCAAAAGACTTATGAAGAAACAAAAGAAAGTATGACGAACTCAAAATCAAAAAGCAACTAATCCAAGAATATAGTCCCATTTAAAGTTTGAAAAGTCAAACCTCTTAAGGTAATAGCTTTACTTGTTTGTACCTCCTTGAAATTGCATTCAGATTGTATCCCCCTTTTAAAATGGGACTAATCCCTCCGTCCCAAATTGGTTATCCATTTTTTAAGATTTTTAAAGATTGTCTTTAAATATATAATCTTTTTTTACATTGACTGTTCTATATTTTCTAGGATTAGGAGATATAATTATAATAGCAAGGATTCATATGCTTACTTGATACTAAAATTGATTAAAAGTCTAAAATTTCAGAATGTCTCTCAAACTAAAAAATGGACAATCATATCGGGACGGATGGAGTATTATTTTGGGATAAACCAAAAGCGAAGTGAGATTTTCTTCTCTTTTTTTTATTTTGGACAGAGGTAGTATTTATACCAGTTCGCCAAGGAAAAGAAAAAAAAAAACTGAAACAATAGTAAGCATAAAGTGATACCAACCTATATAAAAAGAGGACAATGTCTTCTAGATCTGTGGAGTTGCTATCAGGTCTGAATACGCTCATGGTGTAATCCTTGATTTTACCTGGCTGAAATTTGTCACGAAAAAGATAAACATAACTCCATTTTTTATTTTTTACAGTTAAATAGAGTCACTGTCTTATAGGACACCTTATGTAAGTGATTATCCACAAGTATTTCAGTCAAGTGAGTGCAAACCGGAACCTGCAAAACAAGTTACCGTGTCACAAGGCAGCTCACAAAGAAAAAAATTCACACTTCTTGAAGAAAAATGTTAAAGTAGTGAATAGTTGAATTATTTCAAGGATAGAAACAAGTGCAGAGATGGTACCAAACATCTGGAGGGTCTTACATCGAGTCAAAATGACTAATAGTTCCACCAAGGCGACCGATATCATCTTGAATTGATATTGAGAGGGTAGGATTTAGATATGGGTTTGATTTAAAATGCCTATAGTGAACAGAATACAGAGATTCATTTGACCAAACTATAGTATTATTCAGAACCTCGAGTGATTCATATCATGCATGATAGTAACTGATAGTCAACCTAATTTTCATGCATAAAATTCATGTATTACCACAAACCAATCTATTACGCACATCAATAGGTTTAAGTAGTATAATACAAGAGATGTTATATTCAACGATCATTCTATGATATCATATATGTTACACTCGCTTTGAATCTTTAATCATACCTCAGCATCATTCCCACTTGGTGCAGATCTCTCGCGAATGTATATTGTTTGGCAGTCATATGCTTGCTTCCCATGGCACAAAAAATTATGTTGTCAACTGGTTAATAGTCAGCATGGTCATCAGTAAATAAGTCCACCCTAACATGATGAATTAAACATAAGTTTGGTAGGTAAAAATAACAAGTCAAATAAACCCACTTTAGCGGCCTCTGCTGGTACAAAACTACCAATGTGGGAAAGAAAAACTATCAAGGCGACCTGAAAATTCACATGGATAGTAATAACCAGATCAAAAGTGGTCCAACAGATGGCGTAGATTTGTGAAGGGAAATATGAAGAAGAAAAGATGTAACAATCGGAACTCTCACATAGCCTCCACTCTCAAGAAAGTAGTAGAAATGATAGTATTATGAATTGGCTGTGATGGTGTACATTTAAACACATTTCTTTCAAATCATACCTCAGCATCATTCCCACTTGGTGCAGATCTCTCATGAATGTATATTGTTTGGAAGTCATATGCTTGCTTCCCAAGGCACAAAAAATTCTGTTGTCAACTAACTAGTTCATGGTCAGTATGGTCATTAGTAAATACGTCCATCCTAACATTTGATGAATTAAACACAAGTTAGGTAGGTAAAGGATAACAAGTCAAATAAACCCAATTTACAGCCTCTGCTGGTACATAACTATCAATGTGGAAAAGAAAAACTATCATGGCGACCTGAAATTAGATTATACTGATGAAAACAAAATGCCTTTTACAGATGTCACTTAAATGGTAAACAGTGAAACTTGTGAAGGAAAATATGAAGAAGAAAAGTTGTCATGATCAGAACTTATAAATAGCCTCCACTCTCAAGAAAGTAGTATTAATGATAGTAGTATAAATTTGCTGTGAGATTGTACATTTAAACACAATTCTTTCAAGTGCCATCCTCATATTCATAGATAAAGTAACATCAATAAGTGCATTAAAACTCCAAGTGAAGGACTAAAATAAAATAATATGCAGTAGTTTGAAAGACCATAATATTGGTTTACTAGTTTCAATTCTCGCATAAATTTCGCAAGAAAATGTATGCCATTGAGGAACTGCTTGTCAGAAAATAGGTAGAGGTAATAAATAAGTACATGAAACTTGTTATGTGCAATCTTGTCCAAAAGATGCATAGCCAAGATGGATGTATTCCAAGTCTACAAGACAGTCTTAACCTTCCATTTTGTATAATGAATCAGCAATTAAAGTGGGCCTCACATAATTGTTTTGACGAGCAACCAGTACCGCCAGTGACAAAAGGCTACAACATACAGAAATATGGCAGTCAGTAGCCAGTATACTGAATAAGAAGTTAAAAACATATTGATTTCTTTGAGCAAATGCATTGAGAACAGAAGAATATGTGACACTAAGTGGTGTTTGATAACAACAAGCACTAACAAGCACTTAATGCTTGTTGATGACTGACAATCTTGGAAATTTTGAGGCTTTGTAAACAAACTATTGTCAATTTTCATGCTTACTGTCTCTTATTAGACAAGTGAAAATATTGATGCTTGTTGGATAAGAGAAATATAGGATGATTGTTTCATTCAAGTCAAAGGTTCACCCTTAGTTTGAAGTAGTTGCACAAAAGAAAATCATTCAAAAACAAGCATTAAGTGCTTGATGGTGCTTGTTGATATCAAACACCAACTAAGTCCCTAATTATTACCATTTCCATGTATTGGAAAAATAAAAATACGGAGTAAGAAATGAGAAGCCCCAAATTTTATGAGGCTAATAATAGTGCCTTCAGATGGGTATGATGAGCAAAATTCAGTAACAACACGTGATGACATAATTTATGTGCAGATTGTGCGTTCCAATCACAATATCAACATGATTACGTACTATGTAGTTAAGAATAAGAATGCATACCCAAAATTTTGATCCTCTTCAAACCCTAGCACACTGTCTGAGATTCCTCGGGAACTCAACTTATCCCTCTTAAAACCCTAACACACCCCCTACAAATAACATCGGTGACGGGCGACTATCGAACCAACTGCGTGAATCTTTCATGGCCATCAACGACATCTTCCATGGAACTCCAATTGATTAATGAAAAACTTAATTAGTCGGAGAGGGAAAGGGAATGGGAATTTATACCTGAGTTTCGTTCTACTTCAGTTTTTATACTAAAAATAATGCGAACAGGGAATGCAAGTAATATGTACGCGTAAAAGGAACGCAAGCCAATTAGCCGTTGTACCCGGCCCATAACGGCGGCCCGAGCCCGTTATACCTTTTCTTTTCTTGTTATCTATAGTATAAATAGTATAAATGAGGGAAGGTTGGCACTGTTCCATGAACAGTTTCATCCGCCAATTTTACCGTTTTACCCTCACTATTTTGTCACTTTTTCATTTTGCCCTTTCTTTAAAAAAAAATTTTTTTTTTTTAAAACACACACATACCCTTCTCTCTCTCTCTCTCTCTCTCTCTCTCTCTCTTCATTCAGTTTGAATTTCAAAATGGAGGAACTATTTGGTCCCTCACATTTTGCCCAAAAAAAAAAAAATTTTTTTTTAATTTAAATTTTTTTTTTTAAAAAAAAAATCAAAATAAAAAAACGTGGTCTTGGACACGGGCTTAGGCTAGTTTAATTATAAATAATACTACCTCCGTCCCCGCCGAAGTGTCCCAATTTTCTATTTTAGGCGTCCCATTTAAAATGTCACATACCCAAAAAAGGGAAAGTTTTTTCACTATTCCATCCACTCATTCTCTCTCCTACTTTACTTTTACACTCACAACATTCTCTCTCCTAATTATTCCTCCCACTCATTCTCTCTCCTATTTAATTTTTCATACTCACAACATTTAAACTTTTCTCTTTCTTACATCACTTTCCTTAATTCTCGTGCAATTGTCCTTTTCGAACACTTCGGCCGGGATGAAAGGAGTATTAAAGCATAATTTGTTTATACTTTAATAAAATAATTACACATTTAAGTAAATGATTACTCTCTCCGTCCAATTTAGTTTAAGATTCTTACTTTCTTTTTTGTTATGTCTCATTTTAAGATGTTTAGTTTCTTTATTTCGTAAATGAAAAAGTATAAATAGCGTTTTGGACAATCTTGTTCTCATAAAGTTCAAATATTACAAATAAAAACATTACTTATCTATCTAATTTTCACCCATTTGCTTTATAAATTGACAATTATATCCGGTCACTATTATTCTTGATCCAATTTTGTCTTGGTTACTCAATAAGCCCGAAAGATCAAAGAAGAATGTTATTGCTTAAAGAGGTGGTCTCCCATGATGATGAGAACAAGGGGATTCGTCTCATGTATGAGACGGGTCGACCCATGATCCATGGGGCATGATCCGTCACGTGGCAGCCTCTTATAGGCCATTTTTTTTTCTTTCCAGGATCCATGGATCCGACTATTATTTTAATGTATACAAACTATTACTTTATATGTATTACTTTAATATATACAAACAATTACTTTATATGCATAGGAAAAAACACTATTACTTTTCTGTATATATGTACTAGTACATATGCCCGTGTCCGAGGACACGGGTCTTTTTTTTTTAATTAACATAAACATTATAAGCCCGTGTCCAAGGCTACGTTTTATGTTTTTTTTTTTTAATTTTTTTTTAATTTAGTCTAAAAATTTTTTTTTAGAAAAGGTGAAGCTTTAAACGGGACACCCGTTTTGGCAAAAAGTGAAGTTATTAATGGAACGGAGGAAGTATTTAAAAAAGAGGATTTTTTTTCTTTGTCCAAATCAAATGAAAGAAGTCTCTATTTAAAGAGAAAAAAAATCATGAATTTTGGTGTAAAAAAAAATTAAAAAAAATTAATTTAATTTAATATATAATAATTGAGGTCAAAGAAATCGTTATTAATGGGACGGAGGAGTATTTAAAAAAGAGGATTTTTTTTTTTCCAAATCAAATGAAAGAAGCCCGTGTATTTTTATTTTTTTTAATTTTTTTTTTAATTAATTTTTTTTTTAATTAAAAAAAAAAAAAAAACTTTAACGATCCAGTTAAAGCCCAATCTCAGTTAAAGCCCAACAAAAATAAAACCAAAATTCATATTCCAATAATCATTTCAGCTCCCAGACAAATTTGGCACTGTCTTCTTCTATCCATAATTCATGGCTTAATTGGATTTGGATGATGCCCTTTCGTTGATCGCTGCTCCTCGTTCCGACGAATTTCGACCTCTGTTTCCGGTAACGTCTCTCTCTCTCATAGATCTCATCTCACCGCCTCACCCTAAACCCTCTTCTGCTAACCTCGTCGCCCCCTCTGTCCAGTCCGCCCCACCACTCTCAATTCGAAATTCATCTCCTTCCTTAGATCTGAAACATATGTTGAGGATTTCAACACCCCCACTCTCTCTTCTCCCTTGTGAACGACCTGTACAAATCTGTGTGTGTATGAGCATCACTATTTATTTATTTATTTTATAAATTAAAAAAAATAATAATTTTTTTTTAAGGGCGAAATGGGAAAGGGAGTGAATAGTGAGGGCAAAAGGGTCAATTCCGCGGTTGGAACTGTAGATACAACTGTAGCAAACACACCTTTGATTTATACTATAGATTACTTTAATGTATACAAACTATTACTTTATATGCATACAATTATTACATTATGTTATAGTAACTATTACTTTTCACAAACCGAAAAAAAAATATAAAAATTTTAATTTTTTTTTTTTGGCCTATGAGAGGCTGCCACGTGTCAGGGTTGGACCCATGAGTCTTGGAGCAAATTTTTATTTTTGCGGGTCATGTATCCGACCCGTCTCTTGGGCCTATGAGAGGCTGCCATATGGCAGGGTCGCCCCCTGGGTCATGGAGCTGGTTCAATAGGCTGGGTCATGGGTCAAAAATGACCCGTCTCATTCATAAAACGGGTCATAGTGTTCTCACATAAACTTTTGTCTTGCTTAAAAAATATTGTTTAATTATAAAAACTTATATGAAAACTAGTTTTGATAAAATAACTATTAGTATATCACTGAATAAGATAATTATGCAGTTGAACCTTTTTACTTAGAAAAATATAACATTATGCTATAATGTTGACTTCATTAAAATTTTGGCTTGCCAGTCTTAGTATTATTTACTATAAACTAGTGTGACCCCCGTGCGATGCACGAACAGTTACTAACGAATAACTGATCGAAATCGAAACAAACACAAAAGGAAATAGAGATATTTGTATACATTGTAAAACAATTCTTTAAAAATTATATTGTCATTACAAATATCAGATTAAAGGTCACCAAAATAAATATAGTGTTACATCAGTGCGATGCATGAGGAGTTATTGATGCTTAAAAAGACGAAAATTAAATAAAATGACTAAATGAGAGAAATATTTTTATAGGAAAGACACAGCTTCAAATTATTTTACGAAATTAATAATTGAAATTATTATTTCTTAACAAATTGATTAGTATCATTGTGTATTAGTTTAGTAAAATAAATCTAACTTTTTAAATAAACATTTTAAAAATATAAAATATTATTTATATATATAATATTATAGTATATATATATGAACGGAGCCAACGAAGCGAAAATAGTTATGGCAAGTTAAGCAACCATTTAGTACTCCATTGTAATTGTATGACTATTATCAATAATAGGAGTACCTATCTCAAATTAGCATAATTTCCCAGCCCAACATCAAATATAAAAGAAAACAATACTATATAAGTACATACATTGAAAGAAAGAAAAATAAGAAGAAAAAATTATAGAAATTAGAAAACAATATGTCATATTTATTTACATTAACTCATCATGAACATAATAATGATATTTATTTTCAATTTAACTTATTTAATTTTGAGAAGAAAAATCAAAATCCTATACCCCACCACTTTTATTTAGAAAAATCTAACTAAATAAAGTGTTTGATGTATCGAACTAAAATAATTTTCAAGCCCGATATTCGTCTTTATAAATATACAATTTTTTGAGACGAATAGAAAAATCGACAAATTTATAAATACTTTATTTACTATGCTTCAAAGAATTTTTTGAAAAAAAAAATTAAATAAATTGTTTGATGTATCGATAGAATTATAAAAATTAGAAAATAATATGTCGAAATTAAATGAAATTAGTCTCTAATTAAAGAGTATTTTTTTTGTGTCCAAATTAAATGAAATTAGTCTCTAATTAAAGAGGAAAAAAATTATGAATTTTGGTGTAAAAATTTTTAAATTTTTTTTTTAATAAAATAATTGAGGTCGAAAAAAGGGGATTAAAATAAAAATCTGAAAATAAACCCGCCAATCAGAGTTTGCCACGTGGCTTCTTTTTAAAAAAAAAAGAAAAAAAGAAAACAAACGCGTACACGCGCCTTTGTCGGCGCGTGTACGGCACGCGCCAGACTCACCTCCAATCAGCGATAGCCACGTCAGCCGAGGTCACTAAATCAACAATTTTACCACCGCGTGAAATTACTAAACTGCCCCTGGTTTGGGTGGGATTTTTACAATCCTGCTTTTATATATATAGAGATTTAATTTTTTAAAATCCACTCCGTTCAAACCAAAACCTATACTCATATATATTCGAGATTCAAATTAAAATTTCTTATAAACTCAACATCCTTTTGACCCGCTTTTATACCTTAGGTATAGAAGCGGAATAATTAATAAAATAGGAAATTTTTTATTACTTTTTAAGAAAACTTTAAGAAAATGTAAAAAATTATAAAAAAAGTTTATGAGAATTGTTATTCACCCCCGCACATTTACTCAATACCCCCGTAATATAATTTTTTAAAAAATGTCATTAATTGAAATGACTCTATTACCCTTAATGTTATACACCCACAATTAAGGTTTATTTTCTTTTAATAAGAGAGTTAACTGAAATTTCTAAATAATAAAGATTAAAATAATTTTATTTTTAAAACAATAATAATCAAAATTTAAAACAAACTAAACTAAAGTAATTATCAAGAACATACCCGTCTATTGCTCAAGTTCTTCTTCTCTTCCCAGAAAAATAAGAATCTGAGAAGATGAAGTTGGACAAGAGCATAGCAGATCTAGTCAATAGAAGTAAAGACGAATGCTCTGTTCTCAAGTGTACAAGCACTTTGCAATTCATTGCTCTTGTCGTTCCTTTCCATACAACGCTCCTCCGCCACCACTTCGCTTCCCACCACCACCGTCTCCACCGCCAAAGAACTATGGCTCAAAATGTTTCCAAGGACGATTCATATCTCCAATCAGTATTCCCCAAACGTATCTCCCTCTTCGAATCCATCAAATCGCAACACTTGCTACCATGTAGAGGCGAGACCGTAAAAGAACAATTGGGTAAGCATCCTGACAATCGATCCCCCAACCAAGATCAAGAAATCGTGAGCCGGGCGGCGATTGTGGTCCCGGCTAAGCTATGGCGGAGACATCGAGACGGACTGGAGCTGCCTATTCGCGGCGTCGCAGAAGGTGATGGGACTGACGGTGGTCTCGCCGAAGGATCTACGACGGCGGACGGTGGAAAGTTTTCTGGAAGATTTCAGATCTGAGGCTAAGAGGATAGATCGGGAAGGATCTGCCATTGATGAAGCTTGTTCAGATCTGAGGCTAAGAAGATAGCCAGGCGGCGATTTGTGGTCCGGCTAAGCTTTGGCTCTGTATGTTCTTGATAATTTTTAAATTTTAATTATTATTATTTTAAAAATAAAATTATTTTAATCCTTATTATTTAGAAATTTCAGTTAACTCTCTTATTAAAAGAAAATAAACCTCAATTGCGGGTGTATAACATTAAGGGTAATAGAGTCATTTCAATTAATGACATTTTTTTAAAAATTATATTGCGGGGGTATTGAGTAAATGTGCGAGGGTGAATAACAATTCTCAAAGTTTATTCTTATACATAACGTATAAAAGCGATTGTACTTTTATACATTAGCAGGTATAGGAGTGCACAGGTGGGACCGTGAGTTTATATGAAATTTTCAATATATCATGATTTTTTATGATTTTTTGATATGATTGAGAAGCTCTGATCATCAGAAACCCTTATTATGATAAAAATATATATTTATATAATTATTTAATTATTTGAAAAATTCGACATTTAATTTGGCAAAATTTAGGATGGTGGCGGGGAATGGGGAGGGGGAAGGTATTGACGTTGGGAGGCGGTAGGATTTTTTCTGTGTTGGGAGATTTGTCGTTCTTGTAGATATTTCTTTGGAGATTTGTGATTGTGGTTTTCTCTCCTCCATCCAAAATTCTATCCCTTTATATATAAACCCCATACGTTTTGCTGCTGTGCTTTAGTCCAACTCTGTACATGCCCACCAACTGTTTGTGAAAATGGCGGCAGCAACTAGTGCTTCAATTTTCAACTCTGCAACGCGCTTACCGTCTGCTACTCCTTCCTCTACTTCTAATTCCATTACAAATACATATGGTATCCCCTCTTTGACCTTCCAACTCAGTTTTGTTTGAATTAGATCACCCAACCAACAATTTCCTTCACACTAACTTGTTAATAATTATGATCTATTTTGTTTTTGTGAATAAATTCATTTTTTTTTGGAAGTCTCGAAGTTTGTACTAATAAACCCAACTCTTTGTTTAATCATTGTTCAACCCTTGTTGACACTTATTGGCAATGGCAATGATTAGGATGACAGATCACTTTGTTGTAAATTCTACGCACTCATTGCACCTGCGTTCTATTCTGGGATGGTGATTACATCAGTATGTTGTTGTCGGTGAACTTATTTTCTACATCCACGCTTTTCTGGAGATCTTTTTTTATTCACTGTAAAGACTTAAGAGACTCGATCAATTCAATTCAAACTTTTCTATATTTCAATATAAACTAGTATAACAGGGGTATAATATCACTTCAAAAGTTTTTGGCCTGACAAACTTGTACTTGTGGATGTGGATGCAGCTACAAATTTCATGGGTTCTCTATTACGGGAATTTACACAAAGAAAGAGGAATTCAATTAAAACTAAAGGAAGAATAAGAGCAGCTTCTGTTGTTGCAGTACCTCCTGCAGAGGAAATCAAGGAGTATGTTTCTCAGATTTTAACTCGTTATGTATGATATCTAGTTCACTATATTTAAATGAAAAAAAGTTGTTGCCTCTTCATTTTTATTAATGTGTTCCAAGTTTCATTTTCTTGGATAGTAGAATCAAGGATTAAGTCATCTCTTTATAAGCATAAAACTTTCAAAAATTGAATCCAGTTTCCCTTATCCTTTGTGAATTTGATTGTATGATATGACAGCTGCTAATGACTACAAGGTCATGTACATCAAACATAATTCACAGGCACGTATTTTTTAGGGTAAGGCATCTCGTCAGGGGGACTTAGGCCAATTGCCTCACCGACAACAATGCATAGAACTAGATACACACTTGTTGAAACTTGACATGTGCAAGTTTTAATTATGGGGGTAGGGGTTGGTGAATAAAAGAACCATTGGTGCGATTTGGGGGCCTTGAATCGGCCACAGGGTCAACATGTGAGGTGCCTCTCCCTTAGATTGGGTTATCCGAAAATGATATTTGAATGGGTTAGCTTTGGATTACTAGAAATGATCTCTTAAACAAAGTTTGCAATCAAAACATTGTCTTTATTTCTTGCGTTGTCTGCTTCAGATTTGTGCTTCCGAGCTGGGCTCAATTTGACCTTGGACGAGCCCCTGTCTATTGGAAAACAATGAATGGTCTTCCTCCTTCGTCTGTATGTTTGTCAAGAACCTAACTAGATCAGCTTCCTCAGTTTCCTCAGTTTGAGCACTACCTCATTATGTGCTCTTATTTGCTTTTGACAGGGAGAAAGGCTAAAACTTTTCTATAATCCAGCTGCGACCAAACTGACTCCAAATGAAGATTTTGGGATTGCTTTCAATGGTGCCTTCAGAATTTCCATGAAATTTTTACGTTGCTAAATTTCTGACAAATATTCATTTTTTCCCAAATATTATTTTGAGAGAAAGCCAACCTCTCTGGAATAATAGTTTTTCCTCTTTCATAGTATCTATTGTTAGTCAGGAGTATGATTTTCTCTGACTGGGATTAACAATGCTGTGGAAATGTTCACTGACAGGAGGATTTAATCAACCTATCATGTGTGGTGGTGAGCCAAGAGCAATGCTTCGTAAAGATAGAGGAAAACTTGATCTTCCCATATATACTATCCAGATATGTATCCCTAAGCATGGTAAGTATCCCCTCCGTCCCATAATAAATGTCGTAGTTGACTTATCAACTTTTTTAAGGAACGCGCTTTACTAGTTTGTACGTTGATAAATAGTAGCAAGTTACTTTCCTTATTTGGAAACGCGACATTTATTCTGGGACGAACAAAAATGGAAAGTGCGACATTTATTTAGAGACAGATTGCAAGCTTATTCTGAATGCCTTTGTGTAAAACCATTTCCCTTTTTGACCTTTATTACTTTTGCAGCTGTAAACTTGATTTTTTCGTTCACGAATGGAGCTGACTGGGACGGTCCTTATAGACTGCAGTTTCAAGTGCCAAAGGCTTGGCGAAATAAACAAATTGACTTCTTCAACGAGGTATATTTATATTTCACTTATTATTGCCACCTTCTTTATGCTTGTATGTGGCTCAGAAAGTTTTTCAAACAATAAACATCACATTTCATGAACTATGGCCTAATTATCCAGGGCCTGGCACAAGAGTTGAGCCAAGAGGGTGCATGTGACAGAGCAATATTCCCAGATACAAACATTGTCATCGATAGATGTGCCATGATTGGTAATTTGACTCTTGAAGGCGTAAGTAACAACATCCCATTCCTCTGTTGGTTTATAGGATCATCAGTCTCTCTCATTTGACTATTAGTGGCACATATGTTTGACTACTCGGTATTGCGTGATTAATCGATAGGGTGATCGCTGCGATCTTAATTTGGTATCCGGATGCACCGACCCAAGCTCTTCTGAATATGATCCATTTGCCAATGTGGATGATGGATCCTGCCCTCCATATTCAGATGAAGATTAAGATCATGGCATCTCCATCTACAAATATACTAGGTATGTCTAAATTTTATATGGCATCTCATTGGCTATTTGAATAAAGCTGCCTTGGACTATCATGAAGATCGGCATTCTATGCTCATAAGGTTGTTTCAAGCCATTGTCACAGGTACTACATAATGATCATACTACTTTGTTGTAATACACTGAAACTTATATGCTTACAGGTGCTTGTACAGAACTCTTCTGAAATCTTCAACATCCCTTTCAGTTTATTCCTCCATCTTTTTTCCCTTTCTCCTTTTACACATACTTCGTGTCGTAAAGTACAACCGTCAATGTATAACACACTACGCCTCAATGGGTTCCATATTCTGCATTCTCTGTGCATTTAGGTTGTTGGCATCCAGATTCTGCACTCTTTGTTACATCTACTGTCCTTTTATTGACCATGGCCAATCTCTAAGATCACTGATTTATTTATTTTTCGTTCTGGAAAATATCAAGTAAATATTATGGGTCTAATACCAAGAAAAAGTCCACATTTTACTTTGAAAACTAGACTAAGGCAAGAACCCTTTCAGCTTACAAGTTCAGTAATGGGCTCCATTTCCATTTTCATGGCTTGAAGATGTAAAGAAAGCCCCATAAGTGGTGCTGCTGGAAACCATAACATCTGCAGCGATTGATCTATTGCTAGTTTCGTACTTACCAGCCAGAGAATCAAACAGAATTCCAGCACCAACGCCCACGGCCAAGTCAATTGTGTAGTGACCTCTCGTGCTTAACAACCTCACAACTTGCAAAATGTTTAGAACATCAAATGTGCGCGACAATTCCCACCTCTCCATTCTCTTCATATCCAGAGACGCGATGATTGATGCAGCAACATGTCCAGAATAAAACAGGAAAAATGATACATTTCCTACCGGGAAATCCACACCCGAACCCAAGAATCCCTGCAACAAAAATCAATATTAAAAAAAAAAGGACCATTAGGGGGTTAGGAAAACTTATCAAACTTGACATAAAAGGGATTATCCTTTTGAACTCGGGTCTCAACGTTTTAACGCTAACAGGAGGGGTAGTCAAGTATAGGTTTGAATATAACAGAAGTTTCACATTTAAATATATAGTTGTAATATTGCAATAATAGAGTATAAAATAATTAAAAAAGACCTAGTCATATCGCCCGTCTTCGATTCTCCAATTCTAAACTAACAAGTTGTACATATACTTTAATGATATAGTATTTTACATTTGCCGAGCAAAAAATGTACTCCCTCCGTCTCAATATAAGGTTCCTTGTGAACTATGCGCGAAGATTAAGAAAAAGGTGTAGGTGGTGAAAGTATTGTGAGTATGAAAAATTAAATAAGAGAGAAAATGAGTGGGAGAAATAGTAAGTTGATTGGTGTTGTGAGTATAAAAGTAAAGTAGGAGAGAGAATGAGTGGGGGAAATAGTAAAGATTCTTTGCCATTTTAGGAATAAAGCAAGTAGAACCAAAAAGAAAAGTAGGAACCTTAAATCGAGACGGAGGGGGTATGATACTTTACATAATTGTATCTACATTATATAACTGTATGTATATTATGGGATCAAATATTTTGTCAAGTGTTGTGTTGTGATTTCAACCATACTTTAAGGGCTCATTTGGTGGGTCGATATGGTTAAGCCCGTATTAATAGTGATGAAATTATTATTTCATGGATTAATTGTATCAACTTTTTTGTGATAAATATGAAGGGGATAAAAGGGAATAAGATGCATTATCCGAATTGTTATGATTATTACTCTGATTGCATTTAACCTAACAAACATGAAATTTATTAGACTAATAATCATATTCGTGACTAAGAATGGCTACCAAACGGCCCCTAAGGTATTATGTTGTCTATACTCTACAGCATGTCTTTTTTTTTTTAGCAAACGACAAAAAATCAATTTCATTCACAATAATAAAAGAGATGACACACCATAAAGATCGAAGGCTCACCTCAAATAGTAATAATAGTTTCATCATCAAACCTACAAAAATGAATCTTCCGATCTACAACATTTCTTGTTGAGTTTAGTAATATAAAAGTTAATACTTTCTGTTTTCTTAAATGATTAACTACGAGTATATATTAGTTTGAGAGTTGTTTTGATAAAAAAAAATTGATAAGAAGTTTTAGTAACAAAGACGTATAAATACTTTACATTTTGTTAGTAAATCTTTTTTTAAATTTAGAATTTTCATTATTACTTTGACATTTATTTGAGAAAGAGCCTTATGAAAAATCAATTTTTTTCTTATATTAGAGGAAAAATTAGGGCCTTAAAACTGACAATTTAGAGGTTAAATTGTCAGTATAACGGTCGAAAATGTCAATTCGACTGTGCATTGACTGGTATTTTTATTTTTCTATTTTTCTAAGCAAGCACAATAGTTCAATTGCATTGACTAGAATTTTAATTGGAATTTGAATTTACTCTAGCAACTCCTTTGCTACTTCCTTTCAGCGGTGAAATTCGAACAAAGAAATGTCAAAAATCTACTACAAAATATATCAAACATTTTGAAGCGATTTTCAGTCCTTTAATTGATGGGTCGATAGTTTTAACTAACAATTTGACAATTTATACTTGTAAACTAAGGACCACACTAACAACCAAATCATAAACAAGAAACGGCTTAAAACAGATGAATCGAGTGAAACTAAAAAGGAAAAAGATGAAACTAAAAAGGAAAAAGGTTCGATAATCAGTGAACCTTTATACGAAATTCGTGAATTAACTAGAAAAAGAAAAAAATATAGTAAAAATTTGATTCTTCGTCCACGTAGTAAATAGGAAAGAAAATAGAATTTCTTTCTTTAAAATATGCGAGTAATTTAGAAATGAATAGTATATTTGGGAAAAGAAAAATGGAGGGAATGATAATTGGGATTGCTAATTCCACGTAGTGTGGTTGGTTGGCAAGAAGAAACATGTGGATCATCAACACTGCACATGTTTCCCTATGTAGACCATGACCAAGTTTTTGTCTTTTCTTGTTTTAATAAATGATGATACGTAAGCCTTTAAAAAAATTGATTATTAATATGAAATTATTTTAAATTAATTTTATTTTTCTAATAATTATAAAAAAAATTGTTATTGATAATATTTATAACGGTACATTAATAGCAAGTCTTAAATTTTTATTAGGATAATTAAATTATCCTAAATTTATTGCTCAAATTATCTTTATAGTGAAAACAAAAAAAATGAAAAAATTATTTCAGGACAAATGGAATATAATTATTAATTACTCATCTGTTTTAAAATAAATATAATTATTTTTTAAAATCTACTTTTAATAGTCAAATACAGTATATATTTAGATATTTTTTTCAAAGCTCTCTATTAATATGCTGCATGTTTCCATTTATTAAAGTCACACTTTTTTTTTGTGTGTTTTTCATAATTTTTTATACTTGAAAAACAAAAATAGTAAATATCAAAAACATTTATACACATTTATCATAAAGATTAAATAATTTCATAATATTAATATTTATTAAATAAAAAAAATACTAGTCCGCATACTGAATTCATTTCGAGAATGAGAGAGAAATAGTTAGAGCAATAGAGTGATAGAGGAGAGTGGAAATAAAAGCAAAATAATTGAAGCTGACCTCAGGCAATGGAAGCTGTGTTGAATAGCCCAAAATACCCCGGAAAGTGAACATGAAAAGCGCTGCTATTGTTGCCCTCGGCCTCCCTTCCACCACCCACGTCCACATTATGTACCCCGTTTGCATTCCGACAAACACCTTCAATTCAACCCCCGGCCATGCAACCACCACCAATAACAAAAAAATTAAATAAAAAAAAATCCACTTACAATGACAATCAATTTGATCGAGCATACATACCGTATTGAGGCCAGCGAGGAGGTTATTCAGGTTAGGCCGGGCGGCAAGCAAGCGGTGGAGGTGTACGGTGGCCACAAACCCAATATCAAACGGCGGTGCTGACGGAGGTATCATCCGGAGCGTGTATTCCACCCCCATAAAGAAGAGCAGGGACGCTGCGAATATACACGGGACGGGATGGTACTTGAATACACCGAATATATCGGCCGTCGTCCATTTCATGAAAGACGCATCCCCCAACGCCACCCATTTACGGCCACCACTATTTACCGTTGACTTCTTCTTGATCATGTTTTGCGGTTGGTCCTTGCAGTTAATGGAGGTGGTGATAGTGTTTGGTAATGCATTATTGGTGGAAATGTTCCGTTGGGTTAGGGTTTGGAAATGGGCGGACATTGTTGGGGGTGTGGCCGTGAAAAATGGAGGAAGATCAGCTTAGGGAATGGTGTAGAATTGATTGGGAGGTGTGTGGGCCGGGGATGGTGGTATAAATATATACTCCCTCCGTTTCAATAATAATTTCATCCTTTTGAGAATACATAAAATAAATTAAGAAAATAAGTAAGTGAAGAAAATGTTGTGAGTGTAATAGTAAAATAGGAGAGAGAATGTGTGAAGGAAATAGTAAATTTGAAAAGTGTTGTGAGTATAAAAGTGAAATAGGAGAGAGAATGAGTGGATGAAATAGTAAAAATTCTTTATCATTTTTGGAAATGTGAAGCTTCTAACGAAACGCCATTCTAGAAAATTGGTGAAGCTTTTATTGAGGCGGAGAGAGTACGTATATACTCCCTCCGTCCAGTTACATACTTCACACTTTCTATTTTGGGTGTCCAATTACATATTTCACACTTTGTCTCATACATTATTTTAATACTCACAACACCATTATAATTTACTATTCCCTCCACTCATTCTCTCTCCTATTTTACTTTTACATTCACAATATTATATTATTATTTTTTTTCTTAATCCATGCGTGAACAGTAACCGTAAAGTATGTACTTGGAACGGAGGGGTAAAGTATGTACTCCCTCCGTCCCGGAACAATCTTTACACTTTCCCTTTTGGGCGTCTCAAAACTTACTTCACACATTTAAAACTTATCTAAAATGGAAAGAAATCTTTACTATTCCCTCCACTCATTCTCTCTCCTACATTATTTTAATACTCACAACACCATTATAATTTACTATTCTCTCCACTCATTCTCTCTCCTATTTTATTTTCACACTCACAACACTTTCAATATAATACTCCCTCCTTAAAACATGTGCAAACAGTGTATGTGAACATTGTTCTGGGACGGAGGGAGTACTTGGGACGGAGGGAGAATATATATAACTGGTAGGGTGAGGGATGGGGCCTAATAAGTGGCGGAGAATCCTATAACTAAAATCTCTACTGCAGTTCGCAAGAGTGAAATGGCTGCCTGTCTTATGTACGCCTCGGCCTTGCCAAGTGGACTGAAATTGTATTTTCTCTTTTACTAATCTAAATCTGACCTTTTCTTATTTTCTTTATCCCAGAATAAATATCACATAGGAGTATATGATCAACTAAGTTGTATTTTAATCAAAAAATTATGAAAATTTGATTATTTTTCATACTAATTTGAAAATAGTTATTGATACATCAATAAAATACTATTTATAACCATTTTTAATTTTTCATGAGGATAAATAATTTAACATTAAATATTTATCAAAATTCAACTTTTTGGTAATATGCGATATTTATTTCAGAATACAAAAATAGTAGTAAATGTGTTATATTTATTATAGCTGCATATTTTTATAATAAGGTTTACATTTTATGAGGGTACAAGAATACTATAGTATTTCTCTCTATAAAAAAAAATACTATAGTATTTCCTCAGTCTCGATTTAAAGCTTTTATTTTCCTTTTTATTTTGTTTCAGTTCCATTTCCCCCACTTCCCTTCATATTTCATAAAATGGTTATGCTAGCGACATAAATAATTATGGATAAGTATGAGATGAGATCCTTCTTCTGAGTGAGATCTTTAATTGTTTTATTTTTTAAAATGAACCATGGTATCCACTTGATATATTCACAATAATAACTCACTTATTATTTTATACCAACTTTTTTTCCCTACTTTACTTTTCCAAAATATTGCTTTTTAAAAATTTATTTAGCAAAATAACATTGATGAAAAAGTATGTACCAAACTAGCACTTTCAAGTTGGATTTCGGAATTACCAATTCCGAAATAATGTAATTCGAAATTGGTAATTCCGAAATTGTTTTTTTTTTTTACAAAACTGAATTAATAAAATAATATTTTCTGTAAAAAGCTAGCGATCGTGCGATATAGGCGGGGGCGATCGCGCCGAATTTTCTTGTAATCCGGTATTGGCAATTTCGGAATTCATTTTTTTTAACTAAACTGAATTAAGAAAATATTTTTTCGTTAGATATTGCTAATTCCGGATTTGCTTTGCAAAGAAATTTTCGTTAGATATGGTGCAAAAATAAATATTGGACCCTTAATATATAAAAAATACATACAATATATAAGTATTTTTTTAAATTCATTACATTGACCATAACTTTTCAATAGGCACATTATCAAAATTTTGGTCTTCAATCAAACTTGTGGGTCTTTTATAATAAATCTATTAAGTGCTCCCCTTTGAGATTCATTCAACTTTTCAACTCTTATTCTTTTCTTACTTTTTTCATGACCACATTCTTGTTTTTTAATTTTATTACCAGATCCACGTTTACTATTTTATTAGGAGGCATTTTTGAAATTACAACAAAAATAAAATTGTAACACTAATACTAATAATAAAATTATTAGAGTACAAAATGGAATGAAAAATCTGAAAATTGGGTAGGACAGTAGGAAACTAGGAATTGAACTCGTTTGTACCTTCACTCTCAAAGCCTTGAAACAAGAAATTAGAAAACACCACAGGTCCACAACCCCCAAATTTTTGGCTTTCTTCAAAAGGGATTTTCTCAAAATCAAATTAATGGGCACATCTTGTGGAAGATCGGAAGAAAGATGTTTTGTTGATTGCCCTAAATTATGATTGTAGTCAAATATAAACATTTTTTTTACCGTTGTTACAATCAATCGATTGATGTCCTCTTCAATCAAGCCGCGATTTCCGAGATGCCGTTTGATCTTCTTAGTAATTTCCGATCCATGAATCTGTTTTTTTTTTTTTTCCACTCATCGCTGTTTTGATATGAAGTGCCGTCCGTTGTTTTAATGAATTTCTCCTACAGGAAGGGATAGGATTTTGGGCTAGGTAGGCATTGGATTGGGAAAAATATGGGGCCCTTGAAAATAATGGGTCCTGTGCATTTGCTCCTTTTGAACAATCAACGGGCATGTCTATTTGCTTCTATATATTTCACTAAAGGCATGTTTGACAACCTATCAAAGCCTGGATTTAATTTGAAACAATAAACAAATGCTCAATTTTTCAAATTCCTCTTTCAATTTTAAATAAAATGCTTGACATTGATCAGTATATAACAAAAAAGTGCAAGGGACTCAAAAATCCGCATAGCAGTGAGAAGTAGATGGCAGTTTCACTAATAGAGTAGAGGCGGCTTCAACAATGCACCCTTACTCATTCAACCTCCAACTTTGTAAAAACATTTAATCAACGCGGATGAGCATTTGGCAAGGGTTCGAACCCCCTCACTTATATTTTATTTGAAATGTTGTAACTTGCCAAAAAAAAATTAATTAATCAACATCAAAAAATTAATTAGTCTTGCCTTCAAATATATAAAATCTTGTGTTATTCTTCTCATAGTCAAAATTCTTTTTCAATTATCTTGATTTAAGAAAAAAAATACAATACAAAACCCTAAAATGGTAATAGTACTCTCTCTCTCTCTCAAAATAAATGCTAATTTTTTATTTTTATTTTTTATCAAATTAGTTCTTTATCAAGATATTTCATCAAAGATGATGGGCCTCAAAGTGTGGGACAAAGAAAGTAGTCAATTTTTGATAAGTGATTCTTCAAATTTTTAGTTCCATTTTAATCTCACTTAAAATTTAAGCAAATGAACATACAACACTAAATCATCAAAGATGATGAGTCAGAAACAAGTATTGTCTCATTTGAAACTATTGAAAATTGAAACTATTTCATGGTAGTTTAAAAAGGAATAATTTCACGAATCCTCCCTCGCCCCAAATTATTCTTCAAAAAGTTCAAGTAAAATTCAAAACCTCACACACTATTAAACAACGAGGTCAAAACCAAATAAAAACTCACCGACACATTCCCCGTAAATCCCAACGCACAAAATCTCCAATTTCTTCGCTATTCTTCTTCTCCTTCGAACCACAAAAACCACACCCGCTACCTCCTTCTCCGATTCCATCAAACACCACTCTATCACTCCGATTCATTTCATCACAATCCGAGTTCCTAACAAGGGCAAGTTTAGATCTAAAACAATTACTCTTATACCATAATACCATAAGGTATAAGAGTATTTTTTACAGTTTAGTTTGACGATAACAAATTACTTTTATACCTATTTATAAGAGTAATTCTACTCTGCCTTTTTAAGTACATGAGCGTATTTTATTGTTTTTAAGAAAATGTGAAAAATTGTGAAAAAATACCCTTAGTACCAAGATATAAGAGTATTTCTAGTTTAATAACTTTAGGTATACGAGCGAATTGTTTAATAAAATATAAAACTTAAATTTTTTTGAAGAAAAGATGAAAAATTGTCCAAAAAAGAAAAATAATACTCTGATACATGGGTATAAGAGTAATTTTAATCTTATATTTTTACAAGAACGAACGGGAATGTTGAGCGGGAATTTCTGTGAAATTTTGCATCTCACATGGGTATTAATTGGTTTGATATCTCGCCAATAGGCACTAGGGTCCTCAACCAATTTAAAAATTGTCGATAGTAGATGTTATAGTTGACACGTGAATCCTTTATTTTAAAGGGAAAATAATTGACTAACTACGGAATCACAGAGTCTTACACTCACACAGATTACTGAGCTACAGAATTACACTCACATAATAGACCAATTACAGCATCACAAAGATTTACACACGCGAATTGCAAAATAATCAAGGCAAGGAGGGGAGTCGGTATCACACAGATAACAGTGAAAGAAGACTAAGTTATCAAGAAAAGTAAAGGATGGCTCATGAAACAGGTATCACACAGATAACAGAGAAAGAACATACCTCAATGACTTGATGCTTAAATATAGTAACAGGCAGACCAGCAGCTGGTTTGAACTTGAATATTAAAATGTCTACCAAAAATGATAATATTGAAGCAACCTGTCTGAAAACTAGCAGGATCTCAGAACGTTCAAGAGGGGAAATGTCAATTCCTACAACTTGTCAGAACATGTCAAAAAATAGTTGCAAGTGCTAGCTCTCAGTTTGTCTGCGACTGCATAAACTGTCACCAGATTTTAAGAAGCTGGGATTGATGATGCCAAAATCGTCAAATCAGCCCAAATCCAAGCGATCGTTTGCTCCGACGAATGCTTAACCTGAAAATAAGACAAAACACGTAAACTAAGCCGGGACTTCATCGGCGAAGGCCCTCCGGCGTCATAATAAGTTCACGGTTTTGTGGTGAGAAAAACTAAATTGACAGAGTTTCGGTATCTCAAAAGTAACGTACCAAATAATGTGATATATGGCTTGTATTTATAGGGATGAATTGATAGAATCCATGTTGAACTTGGACTGTAAAGAGATAAGGTATAATTCTAAGAGAATTATATCTGTTAAGGAGTCCTTATTTGATCTGAACTGTAGGAGGTGGTTACAATTCTGATAAGATTGTAACTGCAGAATCCTTGTTTGACTAGGATTGTGATACCTGCTTGCCGGTAAGCCGAGGAATCTCGTCATTTGCAGGTCGAGATGCACGAATTTGTCTCCTCGTTATATAAAGATCTGTCGGTAATGAAGAAATGACGAGGTGAATGATTTTGTCTCCTCGTCATATGGAGATATGCCGAGGTGCGAACTTTTCTCTCCTCGTCATTCATGACCTCTCGTTCCATGATGAGCCGGGGAGGAAATAAGAATATAGGGAGCCCGTTGACAACGTTGAGGCCGAGGAAGGCACCTCGTCCTCTATGGAGATGATCTCGGCATACGAGGGAGGTCTCCTCGGCATTCATATAGTTGGGGCACATTCTGCTTGCTTGTTGGGCCTAGAGTGGCCTTATTGATGACGAGGTACGAGACCGAGGAAGCCCATGGTTGTCCCTCGTAACTCAGAGATGGATTATGTTTAGGGCCCAATCCACTTGGGACTGACCCGGAATAGCCCATGTTCGTATCTCGGTTTATACTGTTATATTTCAATATTTTCTAAGAATGTTGGGTTGAATTTTGATATGTTTTCTTAGACTGACTTATGAACTTAACATATCCTAGCCTAATATAAATTAAAATACCTGAATTAGTTCAGAATTAAATCCATGAATCAGTAAATTACTAATAAAATAGAATGGGGTTCAGCATTCTCGAGTGAGATAGAAGAAAATCACTAATGCTTGTTAAAATGGTCAAGTTAGGGGAAAGAAGTTTAAGATTAAAATACAAATAGCAGGATAAAATTTGTAAATAATGGGACACCAGCATCCAGTTGGAAGACAAAAGCAACAAACAAAGATAGAACTCATCACACCATCCCATACTTCAAGATTTTCAGAGAGATGCCCAAGATTTCCTAATACCCTCTTCTAGTGTGCCAATTTGTTTTTAAATATACTGCATGAAAGAAGGCATCAGAAGAATAAGCTTAGATTAATATTGCAGGGTCTCTTGATGAGATGCTAATTTTCACAATTTCTAGTCACGGTATCAAGAGTAGCGTAGTTCTCAATATCAGTGAGGCAAAAAAAAGACAGTCCATCAGAAGTGTCAAAGGAATTGCTCAAACTCACTTTGGCCTCACAATGGCTGTCCAGATATTTTAAGTTTTTAACACTAGTATTTCCCTAAATCAGATGCTTTAAAATCACTGTAAAATTCTTCTGCGACAACCTCCATATGATCACAGAGGTCATCTTTTATATTAGAAAGTGGTGATCTTAACTTTGTAGCCTTAAAGCCAAAACAACAAAGAGTTGACACCACACATAAAAGTTTATGGGTTATATATAATCCATCTAAAGGTAGAAGAAAGTACAGTGCTTCATGGATAACAACTAAGGGGATCAACTAGTGATGGATTTAGATAGATGGAAAGATTGAAACTCACTTGAAAAGTATTTTAACTGACACAGAGCTTGAGCCTTGAGCGCTGTCAATTCATTCAACTTGTTGTTCACTTCTTCTTCCAGAACTAAGGATTCAACGACCATATTCTTGATTGTGGGAAAGACTGTCTCCTTGTACAGAGTCAAAGAAGGCGCAGCATAGATGTTTCTTCTCAACTGTGTTATCAAGGCGAAGCCACTATTACCCTACTATTGCATTAAAACTAATTGAATAATATACCTAAAAAATTAAGAGAAAATCAAAATGTTTGTGTGCATGATAAATGATCCAGCTGAACAAGAAGAAAACGCTATAATTATTAGACAAAGAAAAAGATAGAAGCGTACAAATGCTTAGAATTGACACATTAGTGCATATAATTTTTTTATCGCACACCGGGAAGCTTAGCAAAATTTAGAGCTCATGTGATCCAAAGTTTGTTTACAAAAGAGTTGCTTCCAAGTATAACGAAAAGACAAGTTTACGAAGATAAACTGGTGTCCTATCGTTTCATTGTCTGGCTTAATAAGCAAATCTTACTTATAGGGTATAATGAAAAAGACAAGTTTACGAAGATAAACTGGTGTCCTTATCGCTTAATTGTCTAGCTTAATAAGCAAATCTTACTTATGTGTGTCCTTCAAGGAACTCTCCACAACGATGTATCAGCCAGAATCAATATCTTGATATGCAGATTTATCAGTTCAAAAATTGTGCCAAATCTGCTATTTCTGCACAGTAAATGGCTTCCATTAATTTCATGGTAATTGAGAAAAAAATACTAGTATCTGATGATTTATTATATAAGAGTTGGGTCAAGAGTACTAACATAAAGTCTGCCCCCCATTTAACTAAAAAAATCATTAGTATCTGCTAAAGGCAACTTTTTAGAGGTCAGTCCACAAATTATATAAAGCAACTTAAGCATTATCAATCTCTGCTCTGTTATTTAGCACCACCTTTGCACATACATGAAGAGTAAATAGATGTCATGACACTAAAGTTCCTATGAGAAACCCTTTATTCATTGATTATAGAAACATCATATGTACACTTAGTTTGATGCCTCTAAATAAACACCCTCTAATTCTAGAGATATCCACATGCTTTGCGCTAGCAAGTTAACTGATAAACCTCACTTTAGCAAATTTAACGTTAATTTTCTTCAATAATTTCAAGAAGCCTCCATTGCTAAAGCAGCTTGCTTTTGCTGATGTGACAAATGTTCCCAAAACTTAGTAAGTACATAAGAAGTTGTCAGCGAATGAGCCAAAGAGACAACTATGAAGGTGGCAGAAGTATATTAAAAAGGATAGAAAACAACACCAACACAGACAAGAATCAAGATAGATAAAGATGCCCAACAGGAGATAATTTTAGTACAAGAACAAAGCCTTCATCCCAAAATGATTTGGAGTCGGCTAACATGAATCATCGGATAGATTCGTCAATGGAGAAGTGAGAAAACAATGAAAAAGTGAATAGATGGTTAAAAAGAAAAAAATGTTAAAGATAAGAAGAAATATAAAAGAAGAAATAAGTATGAAGAAAATCAAGAAAAATAGGAATACAAAAATTATGAATGGGGGTAGCAGACCAACCTTATGAAAGGGAGTAGCATACCAACCTCAATATTGAAAGCACGTCCAGTTCATTCCAAGTTCATTCCAAGATACGTGCATGCTGAGAACTCAACCAATGAAAAATAATAGGTTGGCAAATTTCTCAAACCTGCAAAGAGAGAGAGAGAGAGAGAGAGAGAGAGAGAGAGAGAGAGAGTTATAATCAGACTCATTTAATGATTAAGTAAAAAAAAATCTACATTCAGTTCGAATAATGCTTTGTGGACCTCATGGTGTGTATTCTAGTCTAGACAATTTGAGCAAAATTGAGAGGTTTGGGAATTGACTAAGTTTAGATTATGTTAGGGACTATGCCCGATAAGTTCTAAAAAAGTTTCATAATGCCCGATAAGTTAATTCCCCATGTTGTATTATGATGTTGTATTATGTTTCAAAAATACAACATCAATTAAGGCCATAATACTGCATTCCGGCGGCCGCCGGTGACCGGAGTCCGAAGCCCATGGACCGGCGACCAGATTCCGACCTCCGGCGACCGGATTCCGGCGGCCAGATTCCGGCCAAAATTGCCGGATTCCGGCGAAAATTGACCAGAATCTGGCATGCGGCGATAGCAGACGGCGGCGCGCGGAGCTAGGCTGTGGCGGAGGCGGTGGTGCGGATGCAGTATTATGATTTTAAACTACTGCATAACTAAATGTTGTATTATACATAATACAACATGAGAACTTATGGGGCATTTTAATACAATGAGGAACTTAGTGGGAAGTGATTTGTTCCAAAAGGAACTTATGGGGCAAATTCCCATTATGTTACCCGGTAAATCCCCTAGAAAAGGTTCCTAGTTCAACTTCTCTAGTTCATACGTAATGGGCTATACAAAATGGTTTAAATGCTTCTCTTTTCCTAGTGTGTATTCACTATGCATTGCTTCATAGATGGTTCATCTTTTTAGTCGACGGAACTTCACAAAGTTGAAAACAGATTACTCAACTTCATTAGGCCCCGACTATTTCTCAGATTTTTTTTACATGAGCTCATTTTCTCAAAATTATGTGCATATAGAAAATGAAGTAATAATTCGGCAGTAAATGTTGCCTACAATAACAGAGTAACAATAACATGTATAAAAAATTTAGAAAACAAAGGCTGCAATGCAAAGCAAACAATATATCAAAGCAATCACGCATACATGCAGTGTGTTAGCTTTCCATATCCAAAATTATAAGTGTACATTAATTCAGATGAAGAAAATACAGGGAATATCAGCTTGATTCACTGTCAATCAACCTTAAATCTACTCCTTGTAGTTGAATCCTTAAATATTACAACTAAAGGTGAAGACTCACCTTGATTTCACCACCTTCACCAGAATCATAAGTTCCACCTGCTAGTCCCACTGACACTACTCTCCTGAAGAAAAGGCTTCTGAGAAAAAGGTGCAGGGGGAGTAAAAAAGAAAAGGATAACAACTCGGCCAAGAACCTTTCAAAAATATTTTATAACCTTGGCGAACAGCCTCTTGGCAATTGTCAGGGGACGGCTCTAGCAAATGGTTCCCTCTCCCAACCCCCGCAAGTCGGAGAGCGCTTGGCGCACGGGGATTTGCTCTTTAATGAGCACAAGTTGGGGAATGAGTGGACAACAAAATAATATTGAAAACTTCACATTACAACATAACTACAATTAATTTTGTCATACCAGTAACTAGCTACAGTTGGAAAAATAAACACACACAAAAAATAAACACACATACACACACTGGCAGCAAATCTGTTAAACCATCCAGAACATATACTAGCTCTCTATGATGATGAAGAAACAAGGAAAACCCTAATAACTCTGACAATGTCAGTGAGAGACACGAGCCCTTGAAGCAGACCCTCATCGTCCACAACCCATACTCTGTGCACATGTTTCATCACAACCTTGTCCACTACTTCTTCAAGTGTTGATTCTGGAAAACAGCTCACCAATTCCCTCGAAGCTCCCATCTCTTCAGAACCCGAAACTGAAGAGTAAGACAACTTCTCTGTAAATTCTAAGACGCTTGTTTGCAACCATGACTCCAGTTGAGATATCGGACATCCTCTCAAATCTGTCGCTGAAAATGTCCCCACCAATTTCCTTCCTTTTCCCTGCAACATAACATCAGTAGATACACAATAATTAACTAATCCATATATTTCCTTCTTTTTTTTCTTCATATTTGCATTGGTTAACCGAAGAACTCTAAACGTAGCTCAAGTGACAACATGTACACCTTTCAATACGACCATAGTTTTACTCCGTACGTACCACCAGTGGCAAAGCCAATTTTTTTTTCAAGAGGGTCAAGATTACTTGGAGAATAAAAATTATAATCTTCATATAATAATTTAGTACAAAAGCCGCAAAATGACATCAGCAAATGTTACCACGGCTGGTGGGGTGAAAATTGACAAAATAGTACTTAGGTACTAAAATGACATTCTCCAAAAACTGAGGTCGAGTGACCCCATCACCTGATCCATAGTACCAACAATAGATTTCACTCTTCAAGTGTCCGTCCTCCAAAACAAGTGTCCAAAAAATATCAATTGTTGCTCTTACTAAAGTAAATTTGATTTTTTTTTTTTGACATTCATTTTGGAATTTTGGAACAGAGGTAGTAATAGATTAAGTTATCAATGAATAATAAACCCAATTAAAAAAAGAAAAGGAAAAAAAAAACTTACATTTAAAAGCTGCTTGTGATCTTCCTTAATGGAGTTTGAAGCTTCTATGATGGGAAGCGCATTGAGGGAAGCGGCTCTCATACACTTGATGGCATTGATGACTTTTGCGCGATTTGTTACACCAAATATGGTCTCTGTTACTGCTCCCAACTCTCCAACAGTGCAAGACATTACAGTTTTCAGCTCAGGTTGATCACTGTGTGCCTTTAAGAACCTGATTAGGTCCATTTGTGTGAGCATACGGTAGCATGAAGCGGACTCAACAAGCTCAACCCCAGCTACATTTTCCATGTTGCTGTCAAGTGGCACTAAGGCACGGTGGATCCCTTTGCTAAATACTTCCATACAGTCAAGAATGCTGCACATACAGTATGCCAAAAATTAGCTACCAAAGCACAATCGTAATGAACAAAACTAAATGAGTAGGCAGAAACAAACATAGTTGAGCTAACCTATGAGAAACTGAAAAGCAGTCTCTCAAAATGTTGCCCTTTTTGTCCCGAAATGATTCGACTTTTTGTCCCAAAATGAGTAGTTATATGATTTTTTTCCCATTTTTTTTTTCAAATTTCAATTTATACTTGCAAAATTAAAAGTTTGAAGATGAATTTTTTACTATTAAAAGTCAACCTTAGACATTTTTTTGGGACAGAGGGAGTACTAATCCACATAAAAGAAAAACAGAACAGATAATCAAATTAACATCCCCCTCTTTGGCATTTAATCGATGGGTATTTCTATTTGCACAATGAAAATCCTATTTGCACAATGTTTACTAGATAAAAGTAATCCATTAATGTACCAAGACAGTGTTTTTTCCGATTTTTAAGGACAGATAGTGTATTTAATGTGCTTTCAGCATAGTACCTATTGCCAATAAGTAGGTATTCATTATCTTGAAAATGAAAATTATTTTTTGACTATTATTTTGACTTAAAAGTTAAGATGCAAAAAACAATTTTCAAAGATAAGATTGCCAATTTTCAACCTTTAAAGTCTTTAAAAAAGAATCATTTTGGACTATTAGTTTGACTTTAAAAAAAAAACTGTCAAAAAACAATTTTCAAAGCAAAATTAATTATATAAAATTAAAACAATTTTAAATCTCAATACAAAAAATTATTTAAGTAGATATATATATATATATATATATATATATATATATATATATATATATATATATATATATATATATTGTACTTATTGCTTTTCATCCTATCTTTCTTGTAAGGTTTTTCTCTTTATCACAAAACATTACAAAACATTGCCAAAAATTTAAGCTTAAATTTCAAAATTGATGATTGGAGTGAAGATCAATTAGAGTCAAGTGATGAATTAAAGTCAAGTGATGAGGTTTGCTTTTAACTTATACAATTTCCTAGTATTAATTTATATTGATCTCATATTTATTCTTATATTGTATATATTTATACTGTATGTGTTTATTTATTTAGGAGGATGACATTTGCACAAACGAAACTCAACATGATATAAATGAAAATGAATTCAACGTCAATGTCATTACATATTTGCGACCGATGAGGTAATTATTACCATATTTTGATCTCATTTTTCTTTACAATTATGTGCTTATTTTGTTTGTGTCATTCTAAAGAACAATGATTAAGTTGCAAAAAAAATAGTTAAAACCAAAGCTTAGACAAAAATACGATGATTCGAATATTTAATGAAAAAACCCTTTTTTCAGTTTAATGAAAAAAATATTCCCTCCGTCCCACGATAATCTGCAAAAAGACCCATTTTGGACACCCCACAATAATCTGCACTTTCCTAAAATGGAAATAGAACTCACTTCTTTCTAGTCACAACCATTACCCACTTTACTTACTCCACATTCTCTCTCATACCCAACCATCTACACTCACAACACATCACATTTTTCACCTTTTACCTTAATTCTCGCGCCAAGCCAAAAAGTGTGCATTATCCCGGGACAGAGGGAGTATTAAACAAGTAACATGTTAGTACTCCCTCACTTCTAAAATGAATATTTATTTATTTTCATTTTAAATTAATAAATTTAGAACAATAATTATGGTTTAATCTAATATTCTTTAAAACAAAATGGTTTGTACCAAAAAAGGCCAGTTGCTCAGAAAATTGAAATTTACTTCTCATTGACTTTGCATTCAGAAAATTGTTTAATCTATAATAAATTTTTAAGAAAAATAAAACCAGAAACTTCAATTATTAAAATAAATAAGTACTAAAGATTATTTTTTTAAAAAATCTAAAATATTTAAATAATATTGGAGAGATGAATAAAATGGTTTGTACCAAAAAAAGGCCAGTTGCTCAGAAAATTGAAATTTACTTCTCATAGACTTTGCATTCACAAAATCTCTGAAGTCTGACATGTGATATGATTTCATAATTCATCCCAGCATTCAACAAAACAATATTTAAATAAAAACAAACAGCTCTCATCTTAATAAATGTTTGTCTGGTCATGTAAACAATCAGAATAGCGTATATTGCCCAAAACTGGCATATAATCATAGAGCTTAAATTAAATAATTCAAAAATTAAGGATAGTGAAATCGAAAACAAGGTTATATTTATATAAATAAAAATAAACAAATCAGAATGTCAGAGATCAGAGGTTGGTTAAGGTTTATCGGTCACGGTTAATCAGAAACACGGACCAAATTGTTTCTCATCATATCTCATCCTTTAATATATTTTTTCCAAAAAAGAAATCATCAGAGACTTAAATACCATAAATCATTGCATATAGCAATCATATTGTTGCAGTAATTTCCTCATCACTTGATAATAGGTGATTGAAGGAAGGGTAGAGGGAGGGTAAGTGTGTGTTTTGTGTGTGTGATCTAAGAGGGGAGGGGTGGGTGTTTATTCCAATATTATTCATCTCAATATAAATTTAATTACACAAATAAAAATAAAGTAAAACCAATTAACTAAATAAACCTAAAAATTAAATCGGATATTATTAAAAAAAACAAAGTATATTAAAAAAAAAAGTAGAAAGAGGCATCAGTTCTCCAAGGTGAGTGAGCATCAAAAAAATTCAGACGCAAATTACCCATTTGTTCTATTTGATTCCTCATATGCCTCCAAAAATCAACATTTTTTTTGTTTTTGCAAAATTAAATCAAATACTTGAAAATAATAGTGGTAATTGAATTAAATAAAATCAAAAATAAAAAAAATGAAAGGGCGGAACAAGAAGCGATCAGAACCTGTCGGGATTCATTGTTTAACATCAAATTTTAGTCAGTGGATTGACAGACCAATGAATTTCATCTTCACCCGCTTCATAATTCATAATTGTTTAGAATTTCAAAAGCTCAGAACTTCTTAGAGGTTAGCTGCCGTCATGAACGAGATCTAAAAAAGATCCCATCTCCGGAGCAAATTAGAATTTCCTCATAGCTCATCTGATACAACACATCAAGAATTGAGAAATATAATTCCAGATTCAAAGAGATCTGTGAATTAATTGAAGAAAATCAACGAAGATTAACTAAAGAGTATGAAAAATCTAAGATAATCTATGTTTTATTTTTTGAATTGTAGAGAAATTGAGACGATAAAATTTGGATAGTGGGGAAGAAGAAGATAGGGGCGGAGGAGAAAGGATGGGGAAAGAGAGAGATATATATACGCAAGAATCGTAACCCTAATTGATGAGTTTAGAAGGCAGCGGCGTGTGAGAGAGAAAAGAGGGGAGATATTAATATTCAAATAAAGTTGTTCCTAATACTCCCTCCGTCCCAACAGAAGCTGCCCAAATTTTGTCTTGCACGTACATTAATAAAATGGGTGGAAAGAAAAAATGTTATGAGTGTAATTTGAAAATAGGAGAGAGAATGAGTGAAGAGAATAGTAAATTATAATGATGTTGTGAGTATTAAAATAATGTAGGAGAGAGAACGAGTAGAGGGAATAGTAAAGATTCCTTTGCCAAAAAAAAGAAAGTGAAAGCTATTAATGGGACACCCAAAATGACAAAAATGGAAAGCTTCTATTGGAACGGAGGGAGTATTAAATTTTCTAATGTTTTTTTTTTATAATTTTAAATAAATTAAATATAAAAAATTATTTAGTGGGAGGGATAAAAAAACATATACTGAGGCTTTCAATGCAATGTCCAATTTAGTAAAACTGTATTTAGACATTTGACAATAAATTCATTAGAAAATTGAGCATTTATTTAGGAACCCGCAATAAAAGCATAGGCTAAAAATTAAAGAGTAGGGATGAGCATAGTTACCTGGTCAAAGGATTAAGCGTCCATAAACTGAGGCTTTCGATGCAATGTCCAATGACAGACGACACCGGAACCGCCATCCTGACATCAAAATCATCAGCCTCACCACCGTCGCCGGCTATATGAGCAAGCAAGTCCAGCATGGTAACCATCCCTATATAGTGCTTCCTAACGGCACCTGACTGCTTATCTGTCTCCAATATCATCGACCCACCAGCTCCGATCCAGTGTCCCGGTGGAGCAGCCACCGGAACCGCCAGTACCTGATTGGCCACCAACGCGTTCATGGTGTGAGCCAACGTAGCTGTGTACGGCACCTCTACTAACCTCCGGTTGTCGGAAACTAACTCGCTCACTTTCCTCTCCCCAAAACGCTGCGTTTGGGTCTCGATTTTACTACTAGCTGCCTGCATCTTTTTAGTTTATAGTTATGATTTTTCTTGCTCCTTTCTCTTTTTTTCTTCGGAGTAGTGTGTATTAGTACGAGGTGGGAATGAAGGGCAATGTCGGAAGGAGAAGATTTTGCAATTACGTGTTGCCCCTACATTACTTAATTTTTTGGCCAGTGGTGATTCACCCTTGTCGCCTGTGCAACGTGTAAGACGCCCACTCTTCCCAACGTTGTTTCTCAAAAATCAAATCTCAACCTAAAATAATCTCTAGTACTCCCGGGTAATTTCGTGATTTTTAAGAAAAATAAATAAATTGGGTAGAAATTAAAGGAGAGAGAAGTATAAAAATTAAATGTGAAATAGAAAATAGTAGTTAATGATTGATTTTTTTGAAAATGGGTAAAAAATTAGAGAAGAGAAAATATAAAAATTAACAATATTTAATAAAAGAGAGAATGAGTGGGAAGAATAGTAAGTTAATTATTGATTTTTTTGTAAATATGTTAAAATTATTATAAGGGTATAATGAATGTTTTTTTTGTAAATATATAAACATTATGAGGATATAAATGTCCGAAACACTGTTTACAACTTAAATTTAAATTTAAAGTTTTTAATTTCTATTTTATTAATAAAATTTTTATTTTATAAATAACAAAGAATAAACAATATTCCATATGATTTTGTTCTTACAAATTTCATACAATTACAAAAAAAAAAAATTATATTTTACTCATTTACTTTAAGAATACTATCAACTCATTAATATAATAAATATTATTGATTCATTTTTATTTTAGATTTTGAATAAACATACAAAATTAACTAAAAACTTCAAAATTGGACGAGGAAGTAGGGATGGCCAAAACCGGTTTCGGGTCGGTTTCGGGTCGAAAACTGCCGGTTCCGGTTCGCCAAAATGGTGACCCTTAACTGGCCCGTCGTTGACTCCGATCCGGTTACTCCTGTTCCGTTTTTTTTTCCGGTTCGATCCGGTTCCGGGCTTTTCCGATCCGGATCTCTTGAAAACCAAGGAATTTTCATCCGGTTTTGGGCTTTTTCCGGTCCGGTTCACCAAAATGGTGACCCTTAACCGGCCCGTCGTTGACTCTGGTCCGGTTACTCCGGTTCCGATTTTCTTCCCGATTTGATCCAATTTCAAACTTTTTCGGTCCAGTTTCGATTCGATTTTTCGATTCCGATTCGGTTTCGATCTGGTTTGACCATCCTACGAGCTACTACGAGGAAGTACTTCGTAATAAAGGGATCCTCGTAAATCTTTTCAAAACTTTTTTAGAAACATTTTTTAAAAAATTGACATTTAATTTATTGGAAAAAAAATATAAATGAATATTTATTTTGGTATAATTGAACTCCCTCCATTATAGTTATTACAGTTTAAGTTTAAGAGGTTCTTATTTTCCTTTTTATTTGTCACGGTTTACGTTAAAATGGACAATGAGACTTATTTGTAATTCTCAAAACAAAAACTCCCTATCCACATTTTCTCTCCTATTTTAATTTTAATAATCGCAATATTTACTTTTTTTTAATTTCATTGCCAAATCAAACTAACTAAGAACATTAAAATAGGACGGAGGGAATACTATTTTTTATTAAAGCAAATGTCCAATTTGATAAAAAAAAAAAAACAAAGAAAAAGAGTAAAGAAACAAGCCTATCTTTCAGGATAAACCACTCTACAGGCATGGATGGAGTGCTCCATCCCATTTCTTTTCTCTCTCATCTGAGTCCTTTCACCTAAACATAAACCTCTCATTTCTTCATATAATGTTGTTTTTTTCTCTCATCTGAGTCCTTTCACCTAAACATAAACCTCTCATTTCTCCATATAATGTTGCCATAACGGTCGTTTAAAACACACGACATGATAGCTCTATCATATTGAGCAAAAGAGGGGCCGGAACCCGACAAGCAAGCGTTATACTATTGTTATTGTGTATTCATGTTCTCTTATTAAATCAATAACTAATTTTAATTTGACTTGAAGTGAATCTCATATTATATCAAATTAGTCAAACAAATATCAAATTAATCATGATTATTCGCAACAATAGGGGGAAGTGGCCAATATGGGCCATTAGGTGGGGAGGAGGAAATCCAATTCCGCAAAGGAGAAAAATGAGTTATCATGTAACTGAGACAATTTGCATAGACATGCATATATTTCAGTTTCTCTAAAACACAAGGCTGGTCCAAAAACTTGATACAACTTTAACCTAAGCCTACCCCTCCCACGGAAGATGTACATACATACTATCATTTCATCTCTAAAGACTATATCAACATACAGCCTGACCATCCTCACATCCTCAGGCCGCCCCAACATTCCTAACTATCTCCTTACTTTTCTGCCACTATCACTCTTCTATCAACCTAAATTACCTTTGGAATGGGCCGGGAACATACTACTTGTTTCTTGTGCTAGCTGACATTAGTCAAAAGGCCTCCTCCTACATCATCACTACTTTCTCGAATGTTTCTCTGAAATCGCAGCTACACCGTTAGAACTGGGACCCACACCATTCTCATGAGGTGGCTCCGTCCCCCTATTTTCTTCTGCTTCCAGGGGCTCAAGAACAATGACGCTGCCATCTGTAAGTCCCAGAGCTAGCTGATTATGTTGACTTGGATGAGCCGCGATGGCAAGTGGATGAACACTCGAGCTGTCAAAAAAAAAAACATTAATTTCATCCAAAATTAACGCTATTTGAACATTATGAACATTTTTTGTGTACTTCTTTTAGTTTCCAGTTACTAGGAGGACTTTACCTGAGGCTACTAGGTAAATAAGCCATGGGACGTATCCTACACCCAAGTTCAAGTGCTGGGGATGTAAGAATACACACACTCCCATCTTCCAAACTTGCAAATACTGATTGGCTATCACATGAATAAGTAGCATCTGTAATTGAGGCATTTCCTTCCGGAGCCCACTGCAATGCATAACTTCATTGATTAATGGCAACACAAAAAAGATAATCAAACGAGAAACAAACAAAAAACACCTGCTTAATGCGCTCTAGCTTTGCTGCCTCGTATATGGCTATTTGTGCTTCATGGATAACCAATAATTGCTTCTGATCTTGATGAAACTGCACTCGGGTATGCGCTAAAGGGAACAACTCTCGTCCAGAAGGAATCTTCAAGAACTTGCAAGTTTGCTTTTCCCATGTCTCTGAATCCCAAACACAGATCTGTAAAACAAAAATGCAGATACTCAATATGAGCTTCATACACTATATTACACACACGCATAAACAGTGTATTTTCTCCCGCTCTCCCTTAATATAAACACGAGTACAAAATGTAGTTAATGTGTCTTTCAGTGTGTGCGTGCGGTGTGAAGAAAGTGAGACACTCGCTTTGACATATTGGAACACTGATATGAACAGTCCTTTTTTTCTATGTAAAAGTTGTTCAAATTTTCTCTGTTTAAAAAAACTCCTCAAGATTGTGGAAACAAAATCACACGATCTCAATCAGAATTTTTCTTTTCCCAATTCCTCTCCAAAAATTCAAGAAATAATAGCTAATCAATAGTGAGTTAATTATGAGTTGCAAATCCGAAAACAAAGACAAAACAGATAATGCAAATTTGCTAGCATTACAGGGTGATAAATTCCATGCAGACTACAGCAATCTTTGCAGAATTAGATTAGTTTCATTTTCTGGTAATGCTCAAACATAAGTCATTGCCTCTATGGTACGTAAAATATGATGAGAGATTCTCCCTTTTAGACAGCCAAAATAGGCATACCTGAGCATCAACTCCTGTTGATACAAGAATATTTAGAACACTCGAGAAAGCAAGCCCGGTTACTTTCTTCTTATGACCAGTGAGCTTTCTCTGCGTCTGTACAAGTTCAAAAGTGATGGTAAGTTAGATGCATAATTGCAATCATCAAATAATCTGACCAAAGTAAGAAAAAATAAAAATAGTAAAATAAAAAACATCTGCCGGCATTATTTAGGGGTGCTAGAGTAGTTGAAGACCTCGTCAAGTCGAGCATTGTATATTTGTATTGAGGAGTCATCCATGCCAATGGCAATAACATTATTGTCACCCGGATGGAAGGCAAGAAATGTTGCCGCAGGAGGTGGGGGCTTAAACGTCGTCATAGTCTGCACAGGGTAAGTAAAGAGCATTCACAAGATTATGAGCACATATAATAATACCAAAAAGAGAGGATAATATATCTTCGAGAAAAAACTGTCAAATTTTGTAAAAAGAACATTTGAGCCACCTTAAATGTCATCAAATTGAACAAGCCTATTTTTCCTCCTGAAGCTGACATGATATATGAATCATTCTTAGAAATTGCAAAACACGGAACAGCATTTTCCAGATTTGTTTCACGCATATCATTGGTCATTTCTATTCTGCTTGCAGGCTGCCACAACACCGGAGGCACACTAGTAGTTGCCTACAAGAAAAAGCATATTTGAAGAGAAAACCTATCAAGGAAGACAAAGTAAAGCTCCCTCCTCTCCAAATGAATGTCCATTTTCAATAAATTTTGTCCCAAAATAAAATTCTTTTATGTGAAAGAAATTGTCCCCAAAATGTCTTTTTACAAAAAAATCACTATTCATTTTATACTTGCGAAACTAAATGTTTAGAAAGTGGATAACAAGAATATGTATGCATCTTTGACATTAAATTATATAAAAAATCAACATTTTCATAATGTCCCTTAAATGAAATTTAGACATTCATTTAGAGACAGAGGAGTAACAGGCATCAATAAAGTACCTTCCCACTCGTGTTCCGCTTATTCTTCTGCCATTTCCAGAGTTTGTGCACCGCGTTGTATCCTAATGCCAGTATGGCACCACCTGAATGTGTATACCTTAACCTAATTATCTGAAATTACAGAAGGGCATGTCAACTCAATTTCCCATGGAATAAATCAAAATCATTGGGACCGTTTCTGTAACTCCAAAACATCTCACGAGCAAATTTTCAGAAAGATCAGGCAGTTTAATATGCATACTTCAAGTAGGTTGCAAAAACAGTGTTCTAAAAGACCCCGCCTAAGGGCGCCTAGGCCCCTCTCCAACGCCTAGTTCTAAGCCCCGCCTAGGTCCCGACTAATCCCAACTAATCCCGACTAGTCCCCGCCTAGGCGCTAGGCCCTGCTCCGCCGCCTAGCGCTTTTTAGAACCTTGGCAAAAAGTAGAAAATACTTACTTTAACAGATAGCTTATTGTCTGGAAGTTTCAGTGAACGGAGTTGTGATGGCTCAGTAATCTCCTTTAGCTTCCAAATCTTTAATTTGGAAGCATCACTCATACGATTCTCAATGAGACGATTCTCAATCGTACGATTCTCACTGGCACGATTCTCAATGACAGGATTCTCAGTGACAGGATTCTCAGGGACACGATTCTCAATGGCACTTACAAGACGGACACCTTGAGCATTTCCAAGTATTTTCACACCATTTTCGCCTGTTGATACTGCCAAGAATATCCCTTCCTTATTAAACCGAATACACGGTGAAGCCTGAAAGATAATGTAGCAAGTAATTGTTATTTTATATTTCAGTTTACCAAACAAAGGAAATAAACAAACACGGAAAACCAATCTAGAACAGACCGGCAATCCACCATCAGCCTCAATAACCATCATGAGGTTAACATTATCCATGTCCCAGAACTTGATAGAATACTCGTCACCAGCAGCCAAGAAACGATTCTTAGTTGTATCAAACTGCACAACACCCACAGACCTCTTCTCAAGACCGTGATACGCTCGTTTCACAGAACCTTCACTTTCATTCCACTCCACGAGGTATGATTCCCCATCGTTGCTAGTCCCACACGAAAACAACCTACATTTTTCTCCATAGGAGAGAGAGAGAGAGAGATGGCAAGTACAATACAACTCTGTTAAAAACTCAGATCATGAACAGATACATTTGCCTTGAAGTTAATCTATCATACCTAAACCCATCAGCACTATATGCCATTTTTGTACAAGATTGACCTGGTGCATCATAGTCAACTCTTGAACCCAGGTTATTATATAACCAACACTTGATCTTCCCATCAACATCTGTTGAAAAGATGAACTGACCAGGATAAAAAAAAAAAAAAACTTGAGATTAGCATAAACAAAATAGAAAAGCCTTTGCAAGATATTAGCATAACTCCCGCACCCCCCCCCTCTGCTTCCTCCTCCACAAAGAGGAGACCCTCTATAAACAGAGTACAGGATATAGCTGTTGAGCTGATGATAAACAAAAAAGCTAGGTTAATCAGGACGAAGATTGATATTAGTGATAACTTTGGACTCAAAATAATAATGATAATAACATTAATAATTTTATTTTTTAAAAAAGTAATAAGATGAAGAAGAGAATAAAAAGAAAAAAGGGGGACTATTCCACTCACCTGTCATTTTTAGATGAAGGGAAGAGAAGCTCGGAAATGTACATTCTAATCATAGTAAGAGGGACAGTCTAAATTGGATGTGGGTAGTTATTCCACAAATTATAAACTAGGGGAGCTTCTCTAATTTTGGATAATCCTATCTTTAACACCCAACAATTTTCAGACTACATAAAGGCCAGAAAGTTTGATAATTAAAATTATTGGAACATGAATTCTCTTCTCTGATCCCCACGGATACTTCATTTTCTCTTTACAATCCCCTGGTAAGACCTGATTTCTTCACTTCTCCATCCAAACTGAAGTTCTCCGCTGAAAGATGCTCTAGTATTGTAGTGTGGACTCTACTTATTATGGAGCATTCAAGAAGAACTAATAATCAATAGACAACTTGATTGGGGAATTGTATCCTCTCCCTTAAAAGGATAACTCACGAGCATGAGAAAGGGCTAACCAGGACTAAGATTTTGGAGGCAATGAAAATTGAAGATGTAATTTGTAAAGCTTAAACTTCAAGTCTCCATTTCTTAATACTTTTATAGGCTTAGTGCAAGAGGCTGCGAGCATAAACTTTGCACCTGACCCGTGTGATTCTACTTTGGTTCATGTTTCATGTAGCCTACCCCGATCACAAGCAGTGACGAAGCCACGCTTACCATATGGCGGTCATTCGACCCCCCCCCCTTTGAATTTGGACTTGTGTCATTTTTACCACCTTTAATATTATGAAATTGGCATTTTTACCACTAAAAATAGTGTTTTTGGCAATTTGACCCCCTTAAGTTTAGAAAAAAATACCACTATATTATAATTCTAACCCTCTTCCAATATATTTCTGACTTCGCCACTGATTACAAGGAAAAAAGGATTTATTGTTGTTGTTTTAAGATAAGGAGGCGGTGAGTCAATAAATAGATACCTTATACTGTTCATTGAAATGTGGACATACTGAATAGACAGGTGCCTCATGACCCTCAAATGAAAATAGCCTATTACCATTAACAGCATCCCACACCTGCAAAGTATGCTTGAGCATTTGTGATTGCAGTGTATGACCTCTTCATCGAGCCAAATGAATAAGCAAAATGTAAACAAACCTTAACCGCCTTGTCCTCTCCACATGTTATGATAAACAAGTGCTTGTCTGGTCTCGTGAAAGCAAGGTCATTAACATTACCAGTATGGGCGTCTATCTGGAAGAAGAAAATAAAGAAAATGCAATCATCAACTAATCATGTTCAATACCCAGCACAGCCATAATAGAAAGTATCAAACTCTAGAGCTGCAAGCAAAGTTAAACTGCTTTTAGTTTCTACAAAGGTAAGTGATAACTAAACTCTCAATAAATTTCACGCACCTCAAGATGGTCTCGTAGTTCGTAACCGCCTCGATAGGAATAGATATGCACAATGTGCTTAGAGTACGCAACACCTGAACCACAAGTTGAAACATATATAAACCATCAATGATAGCTCTGTAACTGCATTAAGAACTTCACACAATTTTCGAAATCTTGTTTGCATTATGTTGTAAAACAAATAAAAAAAAAACAAAACAAAAAATTGAAAAAAACAATGTTACAACACTAGTTTAGTATCCACCACCCGTATTATTAGAATTTGTAAATGAGACAAAATCCTTGAATTTTTTTTTTCAAATACAAGAGAGAATATTAGCACATACCGAGCAGGATGCCATCAGGACTCCACACCACGCGATTTACTGATGCGGTATATTCATTGGCCAAAGATGCCTGTGGAAGATAATAGGAAATATTAGCATTAGTTATGATGAAACAGATTACATTGTGTTAAAAAAGAAATTTAAGGTAACTAGCATATATATGAAGCGGTAAGGGGGTCATACCTGCAGAGCCTCTGAACATGCCCCAAGATCCCAAACCTTGAAATTTCGAAAAACAAGCCTCTCCTTGCCACCTATCTCCCAAATGGAAACATCCCCCGTGTTTGTTCCAACTGAAATGAACCAGTTATTTCACAGTTAATATTTGCCCAAAATAAGAAGAATAACAGAAAAATAAAAAATAAAGGTTGTTATTATAGAGAGCTAACCAAGAAGCAGAGTTAGTTGTGAAGGATGAAAATCCAAGCTCTTCACAGTTGAACCTTGATTCAGATTGGCAACCACAGTCTTGGGCAAGTCATTTGAAGTATATAAGCTTCGGGCATGGCTCTGCCCACGATTTCTGACAGGCAATATATTGGCAGGGATATGGTTGCCCTGCAACGGTCAAGTGTGAAAGAACAGTTAATTAGAGGCCCAACAAATGGGGGAAACGCATATGAAGATTTAATGGGTTTAGAACCAGAAGACCAACATAAAGTTCATAATTTCACCATGACAATAAAATCTAATTAATTAAGCCATATCCCGAACAAAACAAAATGAGAGCAATATCCAAATTCAAACAGTTATAGGAAAGAAAATTTAGGTCTGACCCATAACATCTAGTATACTTCTTATGTCACAACAACCTAATGTTGCTTACGAGAAACAAATAGAATGTAATCAGTACCTCTTCAGAAATCCCAAAATGCCGTGGTCTCTTCAAAACATTTTCAGAACCTGCAGTTTGATAGTCCATTGTCGGATTGCTAGCAGGAGGGGCCCTAGGATGCCTTTGCATAGGCGCTATGACAAAATAAAGATAAAAAGAACGAGAAACAGTAAGCCTTATCTGGGACAGAAAAGTAAGTGCTCTCAGAACAACATATGTTAAACAAGTAATTTCAAATTTTAGTCAAATGTTATTAATGGTTTGAAGCTAGTGAAATGAAAGAATACAAAACATAAAAGCTAAAATACACTATCCATATTTCATGCATGTGATATACAAAATAACACAGAAAATGAAAACAAGATTACCTGCATTATTAGGAGCGCCTAAGCCTGAAGGTCCTCCAGAAAGAGCTTGGTGGATAACAGCAGATGGGTTAGCCATCCATCCTCCCAGAGATGTATTAAGAGGTCCTGGTGCAGGCTGGAACGCCTGAAGAAAAAAGATGATATATTAAAACCAAAATGACTGTAAGAAATGGTACCAATATTGAGATAACAATAATTACTCTAAAATGGCTGATCCCTCGAACTTACATTATGAGCAGCTGGTGGAGGGAAACCCCCTACGTTAGGCATGCCACCCATTAGCTGATTAGTGACAGAGGATGGAGCCCGAGCCTCATTTGGTTGCCCACAAGCATGGTCCACATAGAGTGTCTTAATGTCAGGGTCAGGCTTTGGATTTTTGCATAGAGTATGTTGCCAATTTAGGCTGCAACGTCAGTAAAAAAGAGACCATTGATTTTTTTTTAAAAAAAGGACAATTACATGGACAAGTAGCTGGCCGACTGGTAGAACAATTTTTACCTATGGTTAATTAGTTGCCGCAGCCTGGAGCAATTTAAGTTGGGAAACTTAAGCTTGTCACGGAAAAGTGGATTAGCCTCAATTAGCCTCTGGAGTTCACCAAACAATATAGCTCTAGCTGACTTTGTATCACCATAGTTAGAGAGCTGATCATTTTCTCTGAAAATAGATATTTTAACCAATTAATAGAAATAAAATAGAAAATCATATCTGCAACATCACCACCGCCACAATTTGTAAGTCAATTCTAAAAATATTTCATTAAAATACAGTTCATTCACTGATCACAACATCACCATAATCTCTTATCTGACTCATTTCTCTTTCTAGGTAACAAACTTTGTACACGATTCAACCATAGGATAGTAAATAATTAAACGCCAAAACAGGAAATTGTATGTCTAACTAACTTGATGTATCCAATGTAATAAGCACGATATATTTGCCTCAATTGCAACCACGGACTTTGCCATACAAGCCACAACAACTTTTGGTTGGCATTCACGTTGCGACAAATTTTGGTTGGCATTCATGCCACGACAAATTTTGGGTTGGCATACGTTACAGCTCAAGCCTATCTCTAACAGCAACTCAATCTAGAACGTATCGAACATCAACAAAACAACCAGCACAATCACATCAACATCGACTAATTGACTAAAATAAATCAGAAAATACCTAAAATCTGTCAATGTAAGGAGGAGTGTTATTTCCTTGAAGAGGCCTTCATTAAAATTTGAGAACGCTTTCAAATCCTTTCTAAGAATTTCCAGTGCCCTTGCATCATCTCGCCTGCAATGAGACCATACCAAAACAGAGAATAAAAAAGATAAAGCAACAATAAATCTAAAAAATAAAATAAATCTAAAAGACCATAATATTGTTGCTTCTTCTTTTTTTTTTTTTTTTCTAATAAAAAAAAAATGAAACAGCTTACTTGTCCAGAGCCTCAAGGTATCGCTGCTTTCGAATCTCGAAGAAAATTTTCATAGAGTAACGGTTATCTTCATGCTTAGTAAACCCAGACAAATACTTTTCTACCTCATCCCACTCACCATTAATCACAGCATATTCAAAGTACTTCATGTTAAAGAAGAACCCTGACTCCTTCTCCAACCTTCATATATTCATTCAAACAACTCAACCTCAAATAATTTATTAAGAATTATAAACTCCCTTCGTCTCAAAAATAATGTTCATTTTCGTTCTTGATTGTCCCCAAAAAAAAATTATACATTCATTTTCTTGATCAAGAACAAAATGGACATTGGGATCAAGAACAAAAAATAGACATTTATTTTAGACAAAAATAGTAATAATAATAAAATCAATAAAATCAGTGAATTTTTTCAAACAAACAATTACATGTGCACGGTCTCCTTGAATTTCTCTTCATTTAAGTACTGAAGTATCAGAATAATGAGCTCTCTACTCAGTGCCGACATCCTCCTCCGTCTGATCGAACCAGATCCACGCCGTTTAATCACTCTAAAACCTGGATAAACAGCAACAAAACATCAAAAATTAGGGATTTCATTACCAAAATTGGACAAAAACTAATCCACGCACAATCGGATTCAATCAGAACAATTCAACCTGGCAGAGACGATTATATCAAAATAGAAGAGAATTTTGGTATACTCGTACCTGTTTCTCTCGCTCTCACTCCTGTCTGAAATGACTTCTAGAGAGAGAAAGTATGAATTGCAGAAGACGTGAGCGCGGGGTAAAAGGGGATGCAGGGGTTGGTTTTATAGGTGTTTTTTCCCCTTTCTTTCTCTCTCTGGTTTTAGAATTGGGGAGGGGAAGGAGAGAAATTCCAAAAACAGAGTGAGTGAGAGAGCTATCAAATCACTCGCGATAATGGCTGTTGTCTTACACGCGCTATTGCCGGCGTAGATATTACGGATTGAGGCGGTCTCCCGTGAACACGATCCGTCTCATTTGCAGACGGGCCAACCCACGACTCACGTGCATTTACCCGCCACGCTGGCAGCCTTTTATAGGTCAATTTTTTTTTTTTTTTATATTATTTTTTCTAACAAAAGTAATAGTAATCTCTTAATGTAATGATCGTATACATATAAAGAATATGGTCATAAGTAAACGTAATACCTGTTTTAAAAAATAAAAGCTCGTTTTTATCCATTTTTTTTCAAATGTAATACAAACTATATGTATTATTTTTGAAATGTAATAACTTATGTATATGAATGTAATAGTTTATACAAGTAAATGTAACACTTTGATAGATGAAATTGTAACATATTTCTATAATAAGTATTACTTTTGCCAAACGAAGAAAACATAGGAAAAACATTATTACTTTTCTGTATATATGTATTACTTTAATGTATACAAACTATTACTTTAAGTATTACTTTTGCCAAACGAAGAAAACATAGGAAAAAACATTATTACTTTTCTGTATATATGTATTACTTTAATGTATACCAACTATTACTTTAATGTATACAAACTATTACTTTAATGTATACAAACTATTACTTTATGTTGGTTGAAGGATTGGGCCAAGGCAAAATGTGGGCTGATTCCAGCTTGGGCGACCGCCCATTCCAGCTTGGGCGACCGCCCATATGCAAAAAGCTTGGGCGGAGGCGCGGGTTGGCTTTGTTGGGCGGGTGATGGGTCAGGATCCGACCCGTCTCATGGATGAGACGGGTTTTCATGTTCTCACATGAGTTTTTGTCTTACGGATTTGAGTGTGCATCGGGTAGGTGTCCTAAATACTCCCTCCGCCCCACGTGAATGCAAATCAACTTTCTGAATGTGAGAATTAAGAAAAAATAAGAGAGAGAAATAGGTGGAGGAGGTGTTTGTAAGTATGAAGAATTAAATAGAAGAGAGAATGAGTGGGAGGAATAGTTAGGAGAGAAAATGTTGTGAGTGTAAAAGTGAAATAGGAGAGCGAATGAGTGGGTGGAACAGTGAATACTCCCTCCGTCCTGGCCGAAAAGCCACAAATTTCCTTTTTGGGTGTCCCATTTAAAATGACACTTTCCCAAAAATGAAAGTTTTTATTACTATTTCACTCACTCATTCTCTCTCCTACTTTACTTTTACACTCACAACATTCTCTCTCCTAACTATTCCTCCCACTCATTCTCTCTCCTATTTAATTTTTCATACTCACAACATTTACACTTTTTCTCTTTCCTACATCACTTTCCTTAATTTGCGTGCGAGGCACAAACTTTGCCTTTTGGGCCGAGACGGAGGGAGTATTTGTTTCCATTTTGGACAGTTTGCATTTACGTGAAACGGATCAAAATGGAAATAAATTTGCATTCACGTGAAACGGAAACGGAGGGAGTATTAATAATCCTTTTATCCTAAAGTACATAAAGTACATGCAGTTTAAATTTTTTTACACAAATTAAGAAATACTCCCTCCTCATAATAATATACAAAAATACACATTTTTAACGTTTCACAATAATCAGCAAAATTCCAAAATGAAAATGGAATTCACTTATCTCTACTCACAACAATTATTCACTTACTTCACTTTCTCTCTCCTATCCAACCATCTACACTCACAACACATCACCTTTTGTACCTTTAACCTTAATTTTTGTGATTTTCCATTTTGTGTGCATTTTTTCGAGACGGAGGGAGTATATTTGATAGTGATACTCCCTCCATCCCACTTCAAGTGAGCCACTTTTCTTTTTGGTTTGTCCCACTTCAAGTAAGTCATTCCATAAATGGAAATATGTGAATAGTGTTTCAGACATTTATACTCTTATAATGTCCATATATTTACAAAGGTATTACTAGTGGCACATTGTAATTAAATCTACATTTGAGGGTAAAGTTATCTGTTTTAACTTTTACATTCTCTCTCCTCTAATTTTCTACCCACTTTTAATTATTTATTCATTTTTCTTAAGAAACGTGCATTTATACCATGGCTCACTTGAAGTGGGACGGAGAAAATATTTTTTTTCATTTCTGTTATAATCTACTTTTTTTTTTAAGCGAAAAGGGCAATGCCCCCTAAATTTTATTGAAAATTAAAAGATACAAAGAGGTGATGGAGGACTAAGTCAGAACCATCACAAAAGAAAAAGATTAAATAAGAAGAAAAATCATAAACATAAAATAAATAAAATAAAAGGTCAATCAAATTGCCTTTTAGGAATTCAAGGCCTTTTAGGCTTGAGGTTTTTTGATTTAGCTTTCGACCCAGATTTTCCTCGTTTCCCTTTAACCTTTTGAAAGTCATCTTCTTCATCGTAATAATCTTCAAAATTATCGCAGTCAGACATTGGAGCCCACGAATCAACATGAACTCCTCCAACTATACCCCCATAAGTGCGAGCTTCTTGATATGCCGAAGGAGAAGTAGCAGAAAGACCGCCTTCCGGTTCATCGCATTTTTTCCGAATAGTAAGAGCTTCTTTTAGGTTTTTTTGGTTTATAAATTCGGGATTAAAGTATTTAGGATTTGGCGTACGAGCAGAAGAGGGACGTAAGTTAGGAGCTGATAAAGCTTGAATTTGTCTAACCTTTTCCCGAACGAGATTTAGTGCTTCGCTATCCAAAGCAGGAGCCGTCATATGGATGGATGGTGAGGCAATAGCCCCATTCTGAATGGCCAAAGCCCCCAACTGCTCTCTAAGCGCAAAGAAGAGCAACCAGTTTCATTGCCTGTATTTATTTCAACAATAGCTGTGTCATCCAAGCCTACCAATTCTTCACCTTGAGTGTCAACCGTCTCATTATGGGTATCTATAACTTCACAACCATTTTTGGCTGACGGCTCATTAGATTGAACAATCCCCCCATCGAGATCAACAACCTCAGTTTCTTGAGCAATACCATCAATTTTCGCACCACTACTAGATACGACCTTTGGAGGATTAAATACAACCTGCTTTGGAACGTAAACCTTTTCACCCTTCTCCACTTGCAAGGCTGATTTTGACTCCTTAGTTTTTTAATTAGGTTTTGAATCATTAAGAGATGGATTGGCCTTTCGACAAACAGAAATATCATGACCCAAAATAAAACAATGACTGCAATACATGGGCATATTATCATACTCCACAGGTTGAACAAAGCTAAGCATACAATCACCACAATCAATATGCATTTTGTCGTGAGTCTTTTAAGAAGATCTACCGCACCAAAATCTTAGCCACACTGCCTAGACAATTCGAAAGGGCATTATCAATAGACATAGGTTTTCCAAAAATGCGAGCCAAGGAGAATAAAAAAACTTTGTTAAATAGGTGGACTGGTAGACCAGGTAAACTAACCCACACAGGAACAATAGGAGAATCAGTTTGAGGTTTCCATGATGGGGGTCCAAACAGAAGTACGCATAGGAAAACGATTCACATACCATACCTCTCTAGCCCAAAGGCATTGGAAATCTTCTTCGTTCGTTAATTGAATCAACATGTGACGGGAATCAAGATGTCCCAATTTATACACCCCCTTCAAATGAAATGTAGCGAAAGAAATTCTAGCAGCCTCCATAGTTGGGCGACCATTGGAAAATTTGCCCACCAAAGTCCACGCAAAAGGACGAGCAAAAGCTGCAATTGCCTCCTTAGATAGTTTCAATGATGGGAGCCCTTTATGAATTGCAGCAGGTAACAAAGGAATATCCTAGATCGGATTGGCTTGAGAGGAGTTGAAAATGGAAGCAAATGATTTTCTAGGGTTTGGGATAAGCGGCGCTGCAAGGGAATTAGGTTTAGGTTTAGGGATTTGATCAGGAAAAGGCGGCGGCGTGGTAAAGCTAGGGTTAGGGATTTCTTGAAACGCACCAAGGTGAGAGGAGGAAACAACCATGGAAGCTTGCAACGGTGGAAAATGTGTCGGATCAGCCATATTGAAGGCTGCCGGCGGCGGCAATGATCCTAGGAAACCCTAGGGAGAATAAGGGATTCTATCGTGTCTAAGCAATAGCTATTGATATGATCTTACCTTGTGGTTCTGTTATAATCTACAAACTTGCTATTTACACAAAAATTAAGAAAAAATATTAGTAAAGTAAATGTATAACTATGAAAAGTGAGATAAGAAAGGGAAAGTAGGACAATAAATAATAATTGAATTGTTGTGGTACGTATAATATTTGGGTCTAGCAATATAAAATCAATATATATTTACAAAACATTTACATTTACATTTTGGGAAATGTGTAATATGTAGTGCGATGTCTTATAAGAAAATTGTTTAGTTTGTAAAGTAATGGAGAGTGTAATTGATAGACTAAATTAACTTTAAAATATTTCAATTATTTATGCAATTAAATATTTTTACAACAATAACTACTTAATCATAATTAAAATTAGTTTAAGTAAAATATGTCAAAATTTTATAAAAAAAATTAAAATTATAAATATTTCAAGACAAAAAAATCTTCAAATATTTTGGAAAAGAAAGGAGTATGCAGGGCTTATTCAATTAAGGACGTGCCAGTGTGGACCTAATGGGCCTTGGCCTAGTGATATCATGATGATTTTTCGAAGGGGAGGTCACCGTTCGAGTCCCCCCAAGGGGATTCTTTGGGCTTTAATTCTTACCTTGGTTTCAGGGTCCTTAGGAGCCCATCCGCATCCAGTGCGATTAAGAAAGCATTCTTGAGCATATCCTCAGTATGGGGAGTTCGAATTTTGGCAGGAGCAGCTGGAGCAGCTAATTGGTGTTGTAAGAGTGATGCAAATGCCTCTTTGGCAGGAGCAGCTGAAGCAGCCAATTGATGATGTAAGAGTGATGTAAATGCCTTGTAGGAGGGCGGCCGGTATCTGGTGGTTCAGGATTAGTCCGATAAAGCTGAAAACCTGGATAACAAAAAAAAAAAAAAAGGACGTGCCGGTGTGGACTGTGGAGAGCTACGTGGCAGCTCGAAAGAGCTGTTGCGTGATGAGATGGTCAGGAGAATGTGTTGGAGACGCGAGTGGGTCAAGAAAGGCTGGTGGTTGTGATAAGGAGAAAGCAATTAGTGAACGCCTATAAAAAATGCAAGTTTGCTTATCAAATAAGCTAATGCCCATATTATTTGATAGCTTAGTCTACTTATCAGAGGCAAGATTTGTATGCTTCGAGAAGAAGCAAGGGGAAAGTGTGTCCTCTTGAGCATTTAGTACTGACTTTATGGGGGAAAGTGGAAATAGGTGACGCTTTTTTGGAAACTTTCTGGAGCGAGAGAAACTTTTTAAAAAGTTGTTCCTCCGTTTTGATTTAATTTTTTTTTTTTTTTATACACGGTTCCCAATTTCGTCGGATTAATTTTGGATCACCAGTTATCGGCCCCTCAGTGTTTTGATGGAGGTAAATTGCAGAAGAGTATTTCTATTTGCACAATGTGTTCCTAGATAAAAGTGATCAATTAATGTTTTTCTAGATCTTTGTTAATTTTGGAATTTGAACTTCAAATCCTATCATCTAGACCGTAACTCCTCTACTAAAACTAATTAATTGCATTCTTCTTCTTTTTATTTTTGTTTTTTTTTTATCCCATTAAACTTCAGCTCTCCTTTTTTTTTTTCATTCTTCTAGTTTCTGAAATACTTAGTTTATTAATCCAACAATACTATAAATTTTGAAAAATTTCCTTAGAAAATGTTTATAATTTCATTAATAGGCTTTTTATCCAATATTAAAAAAAAAATCAACACTAAAATCATTGTAAATAAATTTAATTATTTTCCCCAAAATTCTTAAATAATTCTTTTTTTAGATATAAGTGTACATTTATAAGACATTTTATATGACAATATCTTAATAATTTTAACATATTTTTGTTATAAATCAAGACAATTAAACTACTCGAATTAACTTCTTAATATGTATGAATTAAGTATTTTTACTTATATTTGAGGCCGGATAAAGCAACTTATAAAAGTAATAAAAGTAAGGCAAAAATTAGCTAACCACGTTCTTGTTTAAAAAAAAAAAAGAAAACTACCCATTTTATTTTTGCATGTTTGATATTATTGAAACTAATTATCTTATAATTCCAAAAGAAATTAAATCATGAACAATTTCCTTAACTATTACTTATTCATTGTGTCGTACATTTTTTTTGTAATATCTTACATAATGGTTAAGCCACCATCTACACTCACTTTATTTGACTATTGTTAATAGGACTAATTATTTTATTTCCAATAAATCAAAAATTACTAAAAATTAGAGTAACTTTGGTGAAAAACTAATTTTTTTTATTGTTATTTTTTTTATTATTATTATTTTATTATTATTTTATTATTATTATTATTATTTTATTATTATTATTTTATTATTATTATTTTAATAACCCGATTGCTTCGACGTAAAATCAATGTGATATTTCATATTCTAAGCATTGCAAGTAGTATGACACGCCTTCCCTTTCAATCTAGTTCATCATAATTGTATTAACATGTTGTTATCGCAATCAGACATGATAACAGTAACCATCACAACCATAACAACCAAGTAACAAAGATATGAGTGTGCTCGATGCATACTCTCAAGCCATAGTTGACATATTTCAAACATAATTGTGCAACTACATGGGCTACTCCATATTTGAATCAAATCAATGTACTAATTAACAAAAATATTTATATTTTAATTGTATTGTTGAATTTGTTGTGCTGGCCGAATTGAAGATACGAAATAAATTAACCTAGTCTGTTGACTTATTTCAGATGTTTTAATTATATAAATCTCTTAATTTCTTTAATTTAGATATTAGTATTATAAATTTATATAGATAAATATTTATAATATAAATTAATTTTATACAAAACTGTATTGAAATCAATTGAAAGAAAATTTATAAATTAAAATATAACTATAACTTAAAATATCATAATATTAAGATAATTAAGTAAGTAGATCTTCCTAACTTTCATATTAGTATAATAAAGTCTAGTTAGATAGGGTGACTATATAATTATTAGGAGATTAGGATGAAAAGTAAGAAAATGAAAAACGAGGTCTTCAATCATGACTAACTTACACAACTTTTCATACTCTTAATTATCTGTTTAGTACTTCTAGATTTTTTACACATTATTTTAATATAAAAAATGTGTAAATAGTAGGACCCTTGCAGAATATGTCCTATGCAGCCAGGATGGCAACACCCCTTATACTCCTGATCCCAAGAAATCCCTCCTACAAGGCATTGGGGGCTCCTAAGGAACCTGAAACTCATGGTAATTTCACATAATGATTTCAGTGGAAATCGAACACCGGACCTCCCCGTAGGAAAGTCGCACAGCATACCACAAGACCAAGGGCCTTAAGTTTGATTTAATTTTTTATTTTGACTTGTCATGAAATTAAAAAAAAGGTTGTTAATATGAAAAAGTAAAGTAGAAAAAAAGAAAATGGATAAAGATTTTTTGTTGCGAAAATGACAATTGTGTCTCATTATTCATTTAATTTGATGAAACAATTGAATATCTTAAATTTAAACAAATTAAAAAGAAAAATAAAAATTTTAAATCGAGACGAAGGTTGTATGAAAAAGAGTTTGGGGAATATAAAACTAGAAAAAACTATGGAAAAGAGTTGTGGGGATAGTATAAAATACTAGAAAATATGCTTCCTCAGTTTCATAACAAATTTTACGTATTTTTTTTGTACATACCAAAATAATGTTATTTTTTCTAAGTGTAAATAAAACCCACTTGTTATATTCAAAGCCAAAATCTTGGAAAAAAAGTATTTTTTAAGCTTAAAAAAACGTGTTTTATTTTTTTCGCTAGTGTCAGTGTTAGTGTAACAAAGTGTCAGTGTAAACAAATGTCAGTGTTAATGTAAAAAAGTGCCAGTGTAAAAAAGTGTCAGTGTTAGTGTAACAAAGTGTCAGTGTAAAAAAGTGTCAGTGCATGTATATTAAGTGTCAGTGTTAGTGTAACAAAGTATCAGTGTTAGAGTAACAAAGTGTCAGTGTAAAAAAGTGCCAGTGCATGTATATTAAGTGTCAGTGTAAAAAAATGTCAGTGTTAGTATAACAAAGTGTCAGTGTTAGTGTTATTGAGTGGCAATGTAAAAATGATTTTTCCTAAGCTTAGAAAAAAACGCGTTTTTTGTAATTTGTAAGAACAACTCATATTCAAAATAATAATTCATTTACTAATTTCTATCACATTTTCTCGCTTTCACTTTTACATTTTATATTTACACCATCTTATTCTTTCTTTAATTTCCCCATATTTAATTTGAGTGATGTTTTTTAGTTGGCAGATGAGTATGAATCAAAAAATGAATCGTGAAAGTGACCCAAGTTAATATCTTTAAATTTGAAACAAATGTATGTTTTAGATAATATTTCTCACTTTTTTAGCGTGCGACCCTAGAAAATAAAACATACTCCCTCCGTCCAGGTCGACTTAGGACTTTTTGCCATTTTGGGCGTCCCACCCGACTTAGGACGGCCCAAAATGGAAACATTAAATCACTATTCTCTCCACTCATTTTTTCTCCTACATTATTTTAATACTCACAACACCATTATAATTTACTATTCCCTCCACTCATTCTCTCTCCTATTTTTAAATTACACTCACAACATTTACCTTTTCCTTAATCCCCGTGTCATTTCAAAAAATCCTAAATCGGTCGGGTCGGAGGGAGTATTTAATTATAGCATTGAATCTATATAATCTTAGAAAGTTTACTTAGAAAATATAAACTTATTACTAAAATTGATGTGATTACATAAATTTACTGTCATAATTAAATTTTATCTCATGTCTTTAAGACACAAGTTAGAAAAAACAAATTTCTACATAAGTAGTTTTTTGGGTCATTGCCTATAAGTTCCTTTTTTTAAATCTATGCTCAATAAGTTCATTTTAAATGAGTGTATAAATTTTTTGTTATTTTTTTGGACGAAAATATCTCCCCCCCAAATGTTGTATTATATTTTCAAAAAAAAAAATAATAATAAAATTTTTTTAATAATAAAAAAAATTAATAATAAAAAAAATTAAATACAAAAAAAATTTAAAAAAAATAAATCAGAATGTTGTATTATATTTCCAGAATATTGTATTATATTTTCAGAATGTTGTATTATACTTTCAAAAAAAAAATTTACAAAAAAAAAATTAAAAATCAGAATATTGTATTATATTTTCAGAATGTTGTATTATATTCATAATGTTGTATTATATTTTCAGAGTGTTGTATTATATTTTCAAAAAAAAAATCAGAATGTTGTATTTATTTTCAGAATGTTGTATTATATTTTCAGAATGTTGTGAGGGCAAAATTGGAAGTTCACTTGTAAAAAGAACTTTTCGGTCATTTTAATGCAATGAAGAACTTAGTGGGAAGTGATTTGTTCCAAAAGAAACTTATGGGGCAAATTCCCTAGGTTTTTTTTTTTTTTTTTTTGTGTGAATAAGCATTATTTCAAAGAAAGGACAAGTAGCCATTTTAATTTAAAGAAGTTAATTAATTTAATTTCAAATATATCATATTCTAAGCAACATTTTGTTATACTCCCTCCGTTTCAAAATGTTTGTCCCATTTGACTTTTTTGTTGAACTTTGATCACAAATTTATGAGAGATTAATCATGTTCATGAAATTCTAAAAGTTGTTGTTGATAATATTATTAATGTTAAATAAATAGAAATTTTTAGAATTTCATGAATATAATTAAATTGTCATATATTTGAGGTCAAAGTTCAACAAAAAAGTCAAATGGGACAAACATTTTGGGACGGAGGGAGTATTATACTCCTTTCGTCCATAAATAAATAGTTGCAGTTGATTTGTCAACGTTTTTAATAAATATATTTTATTAATTTATATATTACTTACTTGTACAATAATAAAAATAATAAAATCGTATTAGGTCACTTTCCATATTTAGAAACGGGATATTTATTCCGGAAAAATCAAAATAAAAAATGCTATATTTATTATGTGATGTAGGAACTAGCTTCGTTTGTATAATGAATTGCTAGAAGTTAATCCTTCCCCACCCCAACCCCTTTTTGCCACTAAATAAAATCTTTTGTTTAAGTTATTTATATTTTTATTTAATTTTGGTTAAGATGTAAAAAATAATTTACTTATAATTGAACCATCAGTTATTTTTACGAGTTGGTCTTATAAAAAACACGTTTTTTCTGATACTTAGAAAAAGCGTGTTTTGTGTTTCCCCGTTTGTGTCAGTTCCAGTTTAACAAAGTGCCAGTGTGACAAAGTGTCAGTGCATGTGTAACAAAGTGCCAGTGAAAAAAGTGTCAGTACCAGTTTAACAAAGTGCCAGTGTAAACTGGCACTGGCACTTTGTTAAACTGGCACTGGCGTTTTTTACACGAGCACTTTTATACACATGAACTGACACTCTTCACACTGGCACTCTGTTATACTAACACTGACACTTTGTTACACTAACATTTTTGCTGGCTCTCAAAAACACAAGCACTGGCATTCAAAAATACATGCACTGACATTCAAAAACACATGCACTGGCACTCAAAAACACATACACTGGCACTCAAAAACACTGGTAACCTTTTTTGCTGGCTCTCAAAAACACATGCACTGACACTCATAAACACATGCACTGGCACTCCAAAACACATGCACTGGCACTCCAAAACACATGCTGTGAGCGCCTCCCAACTCCCGGACCTATAAACCGTGTCCCATGATGGAGGGTCCCAAAATATATCATTTCTAAAAAAAAACTTTTCTTTACTTTAACTTGAAAAGTAAACCACACGTTTTAAAAACCATTTCAAAATAACCTCTCTACACGGAGGCGATATATAAACCTGTTTCAAACCAAACACAACCTGTTTTAACAAACTATACAACTGGAAAGGCTATACACAAGACAACCATAAACAAACCAAGTTTAAGTTACTTACAACACGATACAACTGAAACATGTTGTAAAACTTTATATACAATACATTTCCCAAAAGAATAATAACCAAATCCAGCCCAAACTCCCAAATATAACTCATACCCTGACAACCCAAAAGGAGTCCAAACTCTTCCCCCGGCCTCACTGGTTTGGTCCACCTCTCCCAGCGGGATCTAAAACAATAAAGGGAGAAGGGGTGAGATAAAATCTCAGCAAGCTATTATGTATGCAACAATATGTCATACAATATGCAACACATAAACAGGTTGCTCATATTGGAAAACAGTAAACACATTACGTTACCTTTTCCTTCTGACCAATAAGTCATATACAATGCAACACACAATCAGGTTGCCAATAACACATAGGGAAACAGTAAACACATTATGATACCTTTCCCATCTGAATCACACACATAGGATAACGGTGGGAGTAATACTCCTCTCGTGAAGTGCTGGTGCACCTTCACGGCTTATACGACCTCTAACGGAGATCCATATAAGTTATCAGCTATCATATGGCATGACTGCACATATCCATAGAAGCTGCGCACCCCCAAACTGTGGCCACAGAAGGGGGAGAGGTCACAGGTATAAGGAAATCTAAACACCTTATGAGATATCTTCCCATAAGTGATAGTATCCCGTATACCCCCAAAGGATCAGCTGATATCACCATGTTCAAGCACATACAGATACTTGAAAATAAGTCCACCCTATGGGACACCAATGTATATAACATGGAACTATAACTCATGTTGAATCAATCACAATAGTGCACATATATTTCAACACTATTGAATAACAACGATGCTATGACATGGTATTAATTACTCATGCTCAACCAAATAAATCGTGCAACACGTATGAAACACTATGTGCACAACAAACGGTAAACAAGTAAGAACTTATGGCACAATTTATATCACATAAGTCTTACAATTTCATTCCATACCATGGAAATCAGAAACAGGGTGTTATCCCTCTTGTTCAAACCAAGGAAGTAATGCCCTATTCATTTTTTGGCACTATAGAGCAAATAACCCTACATAGGTCATCACGTAGGGGTACAATAACATATAAGTAGCCCTACGCCATCACAATACAACATTAAACAACTTCCCTTTTGGTTTCAAGTTCAAATACCAAGTTTTATAAACTTTGGTTCACGTTTCATAATTGCCTCTCAAGCATTTTTGAGACATTATTTAAGGACCTTATCAATATCTTTTTGGCCCAATTCAAACTCCATTATGTAGTACTAAAGTTGTACTAGATACAGGATTTAAAAGTGTTCCATTCCAAGGAATACTTGTTTGAAACTGGAAGGAAATGAGCTGATTTGGTCAACCGATCCACAATCACCCATATAGCATCCATCTTTCGCGGAGTAGGAGGCAATCCTGTCACAAAATCCATAGAAATTCCCTCCCACTTCCACTCAGGAATATCAAGTGGCTGAAGCAATCCAGCTGGCCTCTGATGCTCCGCTTTGATCTGTTGACAAGTCAGACACTTTGACACGAACTCAACAATCTCCTTTTTCATGCCATTCCACCAGTAGCCCCATTTCAGATCCTGATACATCTTGGTGCTTCCTGGATGAATAGCAAATCTGGACTTATGGCCATCCTCTAATACCTGTCTTTTTATCTCTGGGGAAGAAGGTACGCAAATTCTGCCTTTGAAGGTGAGAATTCCATCCTTGTTCAATGAGAACTCCCCAAACTTGCCATCTTGCAATTTCTCCCTGATTTTTTTCAATTCATCATCATGCAACTGAGCTTCCATAAGATCTCCATAAAGAGTAGGAACAACTCTGACATTAGCAAATAACATATCACCTCTCACATCCCGAGATACCAAGGACGATAGATGAGCCTTATGACTAATAGCATCAGCTACCACATTGGCCTTCCCGGGATGAGAAGAAATAACACAATCATAATCCTTCAGAAGCTCCAACCATCGCCTCTGTCTGTTGTTCAATTCCTTCTGAGTAAACAGGTACTTCAGGCTCTTGTGATCTATAAATATCTCAAACTTTGCCCCATACAAATAGTGCTTCCACTTATGCAATGCAAACACAATGGCAACTAACTCCATATCGTGGGTAGGATAATTCTGCTCCGCTGGTGATAACTTCCTCGAAGCATACGCAATTACCTTCCCATTTTGCATAAGAGCACAACCCAGACCCTCTTTAGAGGCATCACTGAATATAACAAAGTTCTCACAACCCTCTAGAAGTGTAAGAATAGGAGTTGAAGTCAATCTCTTCTTCAGTTCAGTAAAGCCAGCTTCACACTTTGTATCCCAAACAAATGGTACATCCTTCCTAGTCAATCTGGTCAACGGAGTTGCAATCCTCGAAAATCCCTCAATAAATCTTCGATAGTATCCCACTAAACCAAGGAAACTACGAACCTCTGTCACTGTAGAAGGTTGTTTCCAGTTGACTACGACCTCAATTTTTGAAGGATCCACTGCAATTCCACTACTGGATACCACGTGACCCAAGAAAGAAATTTGTTCCAGCCAAAACTCACATTTGCTGAACTTTGCAAACAACTGTTTCTCACGAAGCACGGATAAGACAATTCTCAAGTGCCTCTCGTGATCTTCCCTGGATTTTGAATATACCAGGATATCATCAATAAAAACAACCACAAAATTATCAAGATACGGCTTAAAGATCCAGTTCATCATATCCATAAAGACTGCCGGTGCATTGGTCAACCCAAATGGCATAACAAGAAATTCATAATGCTCGTACCTTGTTCTGAAAGCTATTTTAGAAACATCATCTGGCTTAATCTTCAACTGATGGTATCCGCTACGTAAATCCAACTTAGAATATATAACGGAACCTTGGAGTTGATCAAACAAATCATCAATGTGAGGAAGAGGATATTTGTTCTTAATTGTAGCTTGATTCAGTAGTCTGTAATCAATACACAACCGTAAAGTACCATCCTTCTTCCTAACAAACAACACTGGTGCTCCCCAGGGTGATACACTGGGATGAATAAAACCCCTATCAAGCAATTCCTGTAACTGAAGTTTCAACTCTTTCACTCAGCTGGAGCTATTCTGTAGGGTGCCTTAGAAATTGGTGAAGTACCTGGCAATAAGTCAATACAAAACTCCACTTCTCTATCTGGAGGCATACTATGCTCAGTTGAGAATATGTCACTGAACTCATTCACAACTGGCATAGAAGATAACTCAGGAGATTTCCTATTAGAGTCTAACACATATGCCAAGTAACCTTCACACCCTTTAGATAACAACCTCCTAGCCTTTAGTGCAGAAATAACATGAATGCCAAATAAAGATTTATCAGCATCAAACATAAACACAGGCACATCAGGCATAGAAAAGGTGACTCGCTTTCTGCGACAGTCCACCAAGGCATGACAAGAACTCAACCAGTCCATGCCTAAAATAACATCAAAATCTCGGATTGGTAACTCTACCAAATTCACTGGCAATACATGCCCACAAATAATCACCTCACAACCATGATAGATCAAAGAGGATTCGAGGTGCTCTCCTACAAGAGTAGAAACCTCTAACACATAAGGTAACAACATAGGCAACTTATGCAATGTAAATGCAAAATGAGATGCAAATATGAATGAGACGATCCAGGGTTGATAAGAACACGAGCCCTGACCCCTGAGACATGGAAAATACCTCTAATCACTGCCGTAGGATCTACCTCACCTCGGCCTAAGGCAAACACTCTGCCTTGCACTTTCTCTTTTGGTTTTCCCTCTACATCTCTTTTCACACCACCTCTGGGCTGATCACCTTGCTGTTTACCACCCGGAGCTTGACCCTTTTTAAATTTAGGACAGTCCTTCTTGAAATGCCCCATCTCACCACAGTTCAGACATTTACCCTGTTTCCTCCAACAGTTCTCTTCAGAATGCCCAATCCTCTTACAAAAGTTGCAAACAGTTCCAAATTGACGGGATACAGGCCTTGTTGAAACTGTAATTGTACATCCCTTAGCCACTCTAGCAATTGAAGCTTTAGTCTGACTCTTGCCCTGCCCGGAACTCTAGCCTTGAGACTTACCCTTGCTTCCACTTGCCTCTGATTTACCCCTATGTTCATCAATGTCATTCTCGATCCTGTAGGCCATATTAATTGCCGCCTGGTAGGTAGGAATATCATGAGTCAACAGTTGCTTCCTGAATTCCAACCTCAACCCTTTAACAAACCTTTAGACCCTCCTGCTTTCATCTGGTACCAGGTGTGAACAATACCTTGCCAATTCTGTAAATTTAACTGAGTACTGGGCTACTGTCAATGCCCCCTACTCAAGTTTCAGGAATTCAACCTTTAGTAATCACAGGAATGAAGTGTTCCTTGAATTTCCCAATAAAGTTGTCCCAAGTCTGGGGCGTATGATCCCACTCCCAGCTTTCTTTCAGGATCTGCCACCAATGTTCAGCTGGACCTTCTAACTTAAACACGGCACATCTGACCTTTTCTTCATCAGTGCTCTCCATTGCAATAAAGATTTTGGTCATATATAGATAATATTTAGTACTACTCTTTTACCGTAAATACCATGATTAATTAAAATATACAGTATTCATTTTCAAAAAAATAAGTGCACATTTATTACACAATTAGTAGGAGACTAAAATTTAAATTTTAACACGTTTTTGTTATAAAATCAAGACAAATAAACTAATTTTAATTAGTCTTAATTTGTGTGAAATTATTTATTTTTACATATAATTGACCGATTGTGCAGTATTTAGATTGAAAAATAAGTTAAGATTGATACTTAAAGAGTTTTATAATCTCTTATATTCTTGATATTGTTCAAAAAACTATTTACGTTATCTTATTGATATCTTATTGAGTTGATATAATCAAATACTTCAACGGTTCAACCAATCTCAAAGTTACCCATTGTTTTTTGTTTTATTCAAAAGTGTTATTTTCTTTGTTTTAAAATAAATATTTATTTTTATATTTATTTAATTAGATAAAAAATAGTTTAATTTTGAATAGAGAGAAAATAAATATTATTTTATTTTATTCCTGTAGAACAAAAAAACACAGGCATTGTTAAGATTTAATTTTGTGTTTTTTTCTTTTCTTTGGTATATCATAAACAATAAATCAAACTGTCATTCATGTATGGTGGATTTGAGCCCTCTGTTGAACACATTCTCATTAAGACAATTTTTCCCTCTCATCGTAAGTATATCGATGTTACTATAAAGTGTTTCACTACCTTGATCGAGTTGATCGAGTGGATTAACCAAAACGATTTCGCACTTGAGTTAATAACTAATTGAATTTATAATTGGACAAGATCACCAACACCAATAAGGAGAACAAGAGAGGAATTCTTAGACTAGAATTTTGAGAGTAAACTCAAAAAAAAAAATTATCCCTATACAATATAATACTTGAGAAATTCCTATCAACTTCTCTAGTCACCAAATAAGAAATTATGAACAACAAATAAATAAATATTAATTTGAGATAGAAATAATTAGCATTAATCTTTACATACAAATTAATTACCACTTTATGACATAGTTATAATATTTATTAAATATCTAATTTAATTAAAAAATTCAATCTAAAAATGGCTAATTCAATCGGAGAATTAACCAAATTCATTTCTTGTAATAACCGAAACTTCATTATATTGCACATTTTTTTTACAATTCTCTCTCTATTTCACATCTTACACAATCGTTACAAAAACTATGAAAAGATCATGAGAAAAACCACCATCCACACATAACCATATCTATTTGATGGCTTCTACTTTATATTTACCACTTTTTTTACTTTTTTTTTTATTTATCTATCCTTTTGTATAGAGTTGATCTTATAAAAAATGCATTTTTTTTCTAAGCTTAAGAAAAAATTATTTTTACACTGGCACTTAATAATACATGCAATGACACTCTTTACACTGACACTTTGTGACACTAACACTGATATTTTTTTACACTAACACTGACACTTAATAATACATGCACTGACAATTTTTACACTGGCAATTTGTTACACTAACACTGGCACTTTGTTACATTAATATTGATATTTAATAATACACGCACTGACACTTTATTACTCTAACACTTACACTAGCAGGGTAATCAAAACACGTTTTTTTCTAAACTTAAGAAAAAACAGAAAAAACGAGTTTTTTTTATTAAGATTTTGGCCTTTGTATATGCTTAATATTTGTTCATATAAGAAAAATACCATAACCTTGTTGAATTGTTGTGATCCAATCTATAATACAATAGAGGATTGTTTTAACTGTCTCTTAGCCATGGACAAGTGGTGGCTGAGATTAAAAGTTGAAAATCTGATCCGACGATCTATATTCCTCCTCCTTCGCCACTTTGTTTGAACTGCCCCACTCCTCTCCTCCACAAGCCGTATGAGTTAATTTTCAGTTTTCCCACTACCCATTCTTTCATTTCAATTGTTTGTTTGCATTTTTGTTGAAGGTAAAGAAAAATCCCCTTGATAATAAAATTAGTGTTTTTTGTCTAAGATATTACTCTGTGAAACTCCACCAGAAAATGGCCACCACAATCTCTTCTTCTCTGACCTCTTTTAATGGCGCTCTGCCCCCGACCCATTTGACGATCACCGTCGTCCCCGAGCCCAGTCACAGATTGGATGGAAGAACCGAAAAATAATCCCTGCAGCGGCTGTTTGTTGCCGTCGGTTCCACTTTCCCTCATCTCTCAAAATAGCCACCCCACCTTTTGGATCTTCACGGATTGGCAGGAATTCCCCCCTATCTCCAATCAAACCGTCAGCTCCGTCGACTCTCAACCACCAATTGCCACACCTGTCTTCCGCGCACTCATCTCTCTCATCAACGAAACCGTCCGCAACGTCCTTTCTCAATCAAGCAGTATTATTAATGTTGGGGGTTTTAGTTTTGGGTTGAAGAGATGAAATTTGGGTGGGGATTTTGACTTTGGAGGTATGAGGATGACTGGGTTTGGATCTTGCCAAAATGAAGAAATCAAGAGATATATAGAGATAGAAAGAGAAAGAGAGAAAGTAAGAGAAAGAGAGGGATTGAGAGATAAAAATGGAGAGGTAGAAAGAGAGAGAGATTTAACCTTCAATGTGAAGATGGTGATGGCGCTGTTGTGGGTGGTTGTTGGAAAGGGGGATTGAAGAAGCCGGTGAGATTGGGGTTTTTAAAGGTGGGAGCGGTGGATTGTAGAGAAAAGACGTGGTTTGTGGTTACAAAATGTTGAATTAGGGTTTGGAGTTGCTAGGGATATGAAGGGAATTTTCACACACCAGGGTCCGAATACACACACATGCTTTTTCGTGTTTGGAGAGAGAAACAGAGGAAGAAAAAGAGAGATAGAGAAATGGAGATATAGAGAGACAGAGATGGAAGTGAAGTTGAACAGATAAGTTGTTTAGGAAATGGTGAAGTAGTATAGAAAATGGAAGCTACTCGATATCCAACGGTAGTGGGTACAACTCATAAAGCTTCCCACATTTCTTACAAAATTGATATTTTCATAGTATATAATTCATTCGTCCCATTTAAAAAGACATAAATTTATACTTGCATGTCTAATTTAAAAAGGCACATTCTCAAAATAGAAGCTTTTTAATATTTTTTTTATTTTTGGGATCATTTGTCATACTAATAACACTTACTTGATCATACATTCTTCTTAATTTTCGTACAAAATTATTTTTGTACCATTTCGGGTGATGGAGGAAGTATAGAAGTCGATAATTAATGTAGGATTTTTAGTTAAGAAAAGACGTTATTCTAGGGATTTCATGACTCAAGTGATCAATGACAGATTATAAACAAGAGAATAAAGTGGGTATAAATTAGTTTAATTTTGCGCAACTATCTTTCTGAAATTTTTATTGAGATTTTAAATCTATTCAGTAAATATTCTATACAAAAACAAGTCAGCAAATTATAATATTTTTATATTTATTTGTAATGACACACACACACACACACACACACACACACACACACACACACATATATATATATATATATATATATATATATATATATATATATATATATATATATATATATACATATATTCAACATTTATAATTATATAAATGTGGTTCTTATACGATTTTGTTTAAGTGCCGGATTTTGTTTAAGTGCCGGATACGGTAGCTACAAGATATATATATATATATATATATATATATATATATATATATATATATATATATATATATATATATATATATATATATATATATATATATATATATATATATATATATATATACATATATTCAACATTTATAATTATATAAATGTGGTTCTTATACGATTTTGTTTAAGTGCGGGATACGGTAGCTAGAAGATATATATATATATATATATTCAACATTTATAATTATATAAATGTGGTTCTTATATCTGATTTTGTTTAAGTGCGGGATACTGATAGCTAGAAGAGTTGAAGAAAGTTTTGCAGCTGCCAATGTAGTCAAAGAGGAACCAACAAATTAATGTTTTATTGTTATTATAGATAGTGAATGTTGTTTCTATATTTTTTTCTCTAAATAATTAATGATTGTTTGTCTTCAAATAATTGAAGCAACCAGTCCCTCTATCCTTTCTCTTTCTCTTTTCCTTCACCAGAAACTTTTAGTCGGGTTTCATATGAAATTGTTTTGAAGGTTGCTCCCATATCAATTCCTCTCTTGAATGTTTACAATGACAAATTCAAGTGTGTTTTTGCTCTCACTTTCAACTCCTAGGTAAAGATTTTTTTTATATCTTGAGAATTATCTCACAAAAAGGTCGGTATTTACCTTTTTCTTTAATTCTAATTTTTCTTCGTCTGAATATCTGATTTTATTTTAAATATAGACTTCCAATGATTTCTCAGGTACCCTCTCTCAATAAGTTTCAATTCCCAGATAAATATCTTTGCACTTTATATATTTGTAAAGGTCTAAAATTACATTTAAAACGTCATATATTTAGCATACGATTTCAATTTTCCCATAATTTCTCTTTCCATACTGTCTCCCTTTTCATACTGACCCGTGCTAATGGCACGGGCATTTGAGTACTAGTCTATATTACAATAGGAGTGGATTTCAACCGCCACACAAAGAGCGGTCAAGATTTACTTTCACTAAAGACAAATAGTGGTTAGGATTTAACATAACAAAAAACTGTTAATCCCCATCATTCTCTCTTCCAAGCAGTTGAGGATGAGTGTGAGTGAAAGCAGTGAAAGGTGTAGTAGACAAAATGAGCCAGGAAAGGAAGGATGAGAGCTATGTAGACACAGTGAAGAAGGTGGTCGTAGTGGCTGCCGGCAATGATTATTACCAGTCTTTTTTCTGGAAAGAAGACAGTGGAAGATACTAGGAAGAAAATGAAAGCTCCTGGGAAGAAAGGGGACTACATTTACAGGGATGACTTTAACAGTGACCCCGCCTCCTATTTTCGCAACCTCCGCAACAATTAAGTAGTAGATGCATGATTAAGGTTCTAAATTATTAATGATGTTTGGTTTGGTTGTCTAGCTACTGAGAAATAAACTAGATGGATGTTTTTTCAGGCATTTTGTTGTTATCTGAATCATGGCTTTTAGTACTCTGTACCATGCATTTGATGATTTGATCGGTATGGATAAAGATCTCCTGTTTCCCGATGTTATATTTTTCAATTTTCGATGATGAATCCACTAGATAGCTTAGATATTATTATTTATGATATTGAGTGGATTCAATAGCTTCCAATCCAATATATCTGTCGTTTTTTGTATTTGCACATTAAAAAAAAAAAAAAAAAAAAGAGGAATATTGAATATATGCATGCATATAATTTACTTTTAATGAGTTCGTCTCTCTAATATTTTTTGTCCGTTTCAAAATAAATATCACTTTTCTAAACAATAAAAGAAAGTTACAATTATGCAATTCTAAACAAAAAAAGAAAGTTACAATTATATCATTCTACAAGCAATGTACTCCCTCCATCCCAATTTAATATTTTTAGCTTGATTTGTCATGAGTATTAAGAATAAGTAAATGTTGTGAGTATAAAAAGTGAAGTAGAAGAGAGAAAGTGAGTAGTAAGTCTTTGTTCTGAGTATGACAAATGAGTATTATTGTTCATTTTAGATAATAAAGCAATCAAAAACCTTAAACTGAGATATACTAAAAAAAAAAAAATTAAGAACCTTAAACGGAACCGAAGGAATACAAATTAATAAAGCACTTTATTTAAAAAGGTTGACAAGCAAAATTTATACTATAGTATTTTAAAATAGATGAAAATGCATTTGGTCATTCCATGTAGTACGCTCATATAAATCTTTGAAATCTCATATTTTCAAGTAGGATGATTTTTCAAATTCTCGAAACACTTCACATTTCACGTATTGGTTGATACCTTTTATCAATAAGTAATAGATATGCAAAAAGATAAATATAGGATAATATTATATATATATATATCCAAGTTAGTAAAGGTATAAACTTTAGGATGATATATACAATGAATATGTTATTTGGTTATGTAATGGACTAATCTATTTAGTCATTTAATAAAATATACTCCCTCCGTCCCACTTCAATTGATACTTATTTCCTTTTTGGTCCGTCCCACTTCAATTGATACTTCTCAAAATGGCAAAATATTTATAATTTTATATTCACTCTACCCCACCACTCATTCTCTCTCTTCATTTTCCACCACTCAATTTATTCAACCAACACTACTATTTACCCCACTCATTCTCTCTCTTCATTTTCTACCACACATTTCTTTTATTTTATTAGTATTCCTTAATAGTTGTGCCCTTTTTTTTGGTCTCAAATGAAGTGGGACGGAGGGAGTATGTATCATGTATTATTTACATAGATAGTACATGTACCAATCAAATTGAAGATATAATCTATATATATTATATAGGAGAGTCTAAAGCTATTCACACAATTTCAATTTTATAATTTTTTCTATAATTCAGAGTAAACTAACGCCTCCATGAGCCACATGGTTTATAATTTATTCCTCCATTTGAAGGTGACCAATGCTTTCAAGGCAAAAGAGATGAAAAAATTAATATGTCCCAAAATAAATATTTAAAAATAAATGTTATCGACAAAAATAAAACTGATTTTTTTTTATATTCATTTTTGAACGAAAGGAGAACTAATATTATTAATAAATGTTACACTTTATCTTTTGCCTATTCCATAATAAATGTTGCATTACTAGATTAGAAATTAAATAGGATTTCTGCAGTTTTATAAAAAAAATATGACCACGTAAAATACAAAAATACATTATTCATGTTGGAACGAAGGGAAAACTTTATTATTTCATAATAAATACTTTATTTTTTTTCCTATTTCATAATAAATATTGCATTATTAGATTAGAAATAGAATAGGTTTTCTGCAATATTATCAACAAAAAAAATATAAACAAGTAATATACATTATTAACTAAATAAGTGTCACTCTTGCAGTAATATATTAAGGTATTTATTAATAAAATAAACTTTTTTTTAAATAAAAATAAAATTATGGAATGAAGAGAGTGCTAACCAAACAATATTTGTTTTAGCTAATAATAATAATTGTAGTCTAATATTGACGGAAAGAAGGGACACTTGATAAAAACGAGTATTTTTATTTTTATTTTTTTGCAATAAAGGGCTCTCTTTTTCCTTTTTTGCAATAAAGGGATAGAAGGTCTTACTCGAAAAGGATAACAATTATTTCACAAAATGTTTAGCACGTTTTTTATTATTTCCTCCATCTTAAAAATTACAGAAAACTAATATTTAACTTGTTTAATATTTTTAAGAAAAAGAATGATCATCTCATCTTTATTAAATCAAGGGTAAGATAAGAAAAAAAAGCCAATAAAAAGGAAAATAAAAAAATAACTCGCTATATTATCTTATTTGTAGAAAATTTGCATGTGTCGTTGCCATCCATTTCATTCACGTCTTCATTATTATCATCTTGAGCTAGTTTATCATCTTCCTAAAAAAGTGAAAATATAAAATAAACAACTTAATAATTAATAAAATATATTGCAGAGATTTCAAAATAAATTATAAAAATGTAAGTTAAAATTACCTCATCACTTGATTCATCTAACCATTGACCTTCTTTCCAATATTTCATTTGGTAGAGGAATCTGCGGGCGTGGGGGTACTTGAAAAGGCAAAGAGTCACGATAATGATATTATGGGTGAGGTTAGATTGATCCTGTGGCTGGTACTTCTATTTATGTCTTATTTTTATTTGCACCCCCTGAGGTTTGAGCCGTTTGTCGTTTTTCTTTTACTCCCTTCAAGATTTTTTTTGTGCATATTAAGAAGCAAATTTTTCTTTTTCAATAAGTCACACGGTCTTTTTCAATAAGGCTCCGTTTGTTTGGAGGAAAATGTTTTTTCTGATGTTTGTTTCGCACCAGAAAATGGGAAAAACTTCATTTTTATCTTATTTTTCGAAAAACATTTTCATTTTCCGAAAAATATTTTACCGAAAATCATTTTCCGAAAAATGTTTTACGCTAAACAAACGGAGCCTAAGTCACACACTCAACAAGAAAAAATTGCATTAAATAGTTTTGTCAGTTAACACTTTGGTTAGTGTGTTAGTGAACAAGAAAAAATTGCATTAAATAGTTTTGTCAGTCAACACTTTGGTTAGTGTGTTAGTGTACTTGGAAAAAAAGTAGTGTGTTTAGAAAATCCCTTTAGCTATTTCAAGTGCACCAATTTTAAAGTAATGTATAAGATCTTTAATTGCTTTCTTCAAGTAGCCAATAATTTAATTAATGATTAATGCTTCCTCAAATTTTCTTAATTACTCATTTCTCTCTTTTTAAAGATCACCTTCACCCAATTCCTAACTCTTGCACCTTTTTTATCCTCCTCCCCAATATCACATTCATAAAACTGTTTTCACCTACAAACAATCAATTTTTAATATTTCTTCATGATAAATTCTTAATTTCTAAGATGGGCAGAAGTCTAAAATGACAGTTAATTTGCTAAGCATATTCTAAGGAGAAATAACAATAGCTATTGATTTATCGAATTATTTAGGCCAACTTTTTTATATTTTCTTTATTTAAAAAAAAAAAGACACTACTTATACTACAATAATGCTACTAATTACCCCTCTGAATCACATAAAATGATATTTTTTTCTTTAATTTTATTCAGCCACTTCAATTTAAGTAATTGTTTTTTGGGAAAAAATTATATTCATTGTAAAAAAAAAATTATATTTTGCACTTTCCTTATTTATATAAATTTGTTGTCACAATTTTTTATCCGTGCGTTTAATGCACGGGTGTTACACTAGTTAGGGATAAACTAATGAAATTTATGAGAATTTTTTATAACTTTTTAAAAATTAAAAGAGGGCCTTCTTTCGTACATGTGGCTCCACCAATGGTCAACTGAACAGCCCGGATTGACTTTTTGTGTATAGAAAAGTATTTCTGGTGTTTCATAGGTAGGTAGATAATTGTATTATAGGGATTATTTTTGGAGAGAAACTAATACTTTCTCCGTACTTATTTATTTATGGTTTTTAGTTTAATTTAACACGAAAATTAAGGAAAAATAAATATTGTAAGTATAAAAAATAAAGTAGGAGAGAAAAATTGATTAGAGAGGTTTTGTTGTGAATATGACAAGTGAGCCCCATTGTCCATTTTAGATAATAAAGCAATTAAGAAGTTTAAACTGAGACAACCTAAAAAGAAAAGTAAAAACTTTAAATCGGGTCGGATGGAGTATTACATGATATCTTTTGTCTATCATATAACATACTAGAATAAGCCCGTGTCAGAGACACGTTTTTTTTTTTTTTAATTAAGCCGCGTGTCAGAGGACACATTTTTTTTAATTTAAAAAAAAAAAAAAAAAAAAAATTAACGGCAAAATAGGAAAGAGACAAAATAGTGAGGGCAAAATGGGAAATTCGGCCATTGAAACTATTCATTCAACTGTAGCACACCACTACCATTTATACTATAGATTACAAAAAGAATATGATTAATATATTAAACCAAATGAAACATGTTATGGTGTAATTAAAATATTTTAATCTTAGTGATACCAAACACCAAATGATTATTCTTGTCCTCCCTCTATCCATGTATATATATTTGCTTAAAAACAAAAATAGATTCATGCAGGGAGGAAAAATATAATTATTAAGAGATGAATTTAATGGAAAAGAGCAATATTTTTAAAATTATGTAAGCCCAAAATTTTGTCTTTGAATGTTCCACGACTACCTATTTCATTCCCGACTTTAATTATTTTTTTATTTTAATTTGGAAGGTTTTTTTTTTTTTTTTACCTTTAACCTTGTTTTTTAATTGTTGTGATTCTTCCATTAGGGCCATCCAAAACATCGTTAAATAAATGATATCTATGTGGCATGCTTTTATTATCAAATCGCTTATGTGGAATAATGATTGCTTAGGGGACATATAATTGAAACAGAAATATCAAACTATTAATCCGTTAAAATAATTTTAATGTTTCTCTTTTAAATAAAAATGTTTTAAAAAATATTGCTGGTAAAAAATTAATCCATATAATATTAGGGACATATAATAATAAGATTTGTTTTGATGTTAACAAATTATTTGTTTTGAAAATGATTAAAAACTTCACCATTAATCTTTTCACTATTACTTTTTGTAATATAATTCTATTTAAAATTTTAACATTCATCATTATTAATCCATTATTATTATTAGTCACTTTCAAAAGCCAAAATCTTGTAACATAAGAAAAAAACTAGTTTTAAAGCACTAAGTCTAACAAATAAGAGTGATGAACGGTTCTGAAAACTAATTTTTTTATAACATTTTGAAAAAAATTAATTTTTTACAAGAGTTACCCCTTTCAAAAATAAAAAAATAAAAAATAAGAATCCCTCACTATTAATTTATTTTTACACCATCACCACCATTAATCCCTCCACCACCACCAACCCTCAGTTTCATCATCACCACCACTACCTCTCTACCTACCACCATAATTATCAATACATCATACAAATTGGATTACCAATGGTCTCCTGGTTCATTGGTGTTGTGGAGCAGCCAAGTAATTGTCTTGTAGGAGGGCTCCCTTGGGGCTCTGGAGTATAAGGGATCTTTGTGCCTTTCACTGCGTAGAGGCACGTCCGCGATTTACCTCCGCCAAGCATCGAGGGTCGGTGCGCAGTGGTCAGGGATTAACCTGGCGAAGGCGGGAACACAGGTAATCAAAAAAAAAAAAAAAAAAAAAACATACAAATTGGATTGCAGTTTTTTTTTCAGATTTGGATGACACTCATAATCACATAAATCTCATTTCCATCAAGCAATCAGATTTACACCACTATCATCAAAACATCAACCAAATTAATTTATGAAGGAGCATAAATTAGGATGAGGAGAGAGAAAATAAAGAAGGAAACCCAAGCTCTCACTTCGTCTGTCTATCTGCCTCCGGCGAGTCTCAAATCGTCGCCATCATTTCCTTCCTTCAAGCTCCATAACCATCGGTTGTTGGGTGGCTGTTTGAGAAGAAGGCAGATGAAGAAAAAAGGTGATAGTGGGTTGAAGACCGACGCCATAGATGGGGATGAAGATGGGTTTGCAGATCTAGGGGTGGGAGAGTCGGATATGATTCCGATTTGAGAGCATATGGGGTTATGGCGGTCGGAGGTGGGAAGAAGAAGATTGAAAGGGCGGCGAAAATGGATGAAGAGGCGGAGGAAATGGACGAAGAGTTAGAGATGAAGTGGGGGTGGCTGCCACGAATGAGAGGGAGAATGGGATGAAGAGTGTGAAATGTGGAGGGGAAGGTTGTTCCTCTTTTTTTTTTTTTTTTGATACCTAGATTCCCAGCTTTGCCGGACTAAGTCCTGGACCATCTGCCACCGGCCCCAGTGACTGACGAAGGTAAATCGCGGGATGTGTCCGAATGACACAAGGTTTGAGAATATGTCAACTAATATCACATACAAGATTCAACCTCAGAAGAAAACAAATTGCTTCCACCAAGAATTAAACCCACGCTGCATGCCTCCAGATTCTTATATCCCCCTCCTTTTACTACTCGGCTATGCCCCGGGGGACAGGAGGGGAAGGTTATTCTAGATCTACATCATTTGATAGAATGGGTTTGGGAATTTTGATTTAGTCAAATGGGTTAAATGTTTAAATTCATCCCCTTTTATTAAATCATCCCCTTTTATTAATAAAAACTACTCCCTCCGTCCCAGACCAAGGGTTTTCGGGGGGGATTTCACGATTCTTAAGAAATTTTTTTAAAGTGGGTAGAAAATTTTAGGAAAGAGAATGTAAAAGTTAAATGTGTGGTAGGGAATAGGAGAGAGAATGTAAAAGTTAAATGTGTGGTAGGGAATAAGAGAGAGAATGTAAAAGTTAATAATATTTAATAGCAGAGAGAATGAGTGGGAGGAATAGTAATGGTTTTTTTGTAAATATATAGAGATGATAAGGGTATAAATATATGGAAAACTTTCCATTTAAGGAAAGGGACTCTTGGTCTGAGACGGACCAAAAAAGAAAGTAGGACTCTTGATCTGGGGCGGAAGGAGTAAAATAAAGGTCACTATTTTGCAAATTTAACACATTTACCCCTTATTATTTCCGCCTCACTATATTTTATAATTTTTCAAGGCCACCTCAACATTTGAATGACATCATCATGCCGGATAGACATTTTTAACGGACATTTGGACAAAATCCTGACGGAAGGATAACATCAACTAACCAACACGAGGTTAAGAAGGAAAACGAAAAAGAATAATACATTCCAAACTGAACGAAAAAGTGACTAAATGTTAGGAACGAAATACGTACTTATTTCGAATATTCCACTAAAAACTATATTTTTCTAAAATAAAAATATTTTAATACTTTTTATTCAATGAAACTCACTTGCGTCATAATTAAAACAATTTTTTACTTACTTTTTTTTTTCACTTTTCAAAGTTACACTTTTCATAGTTACTGACACTTATATCATTCACTTTTTTTTTTTAGTTTTTATGTCGAACATGAAAGTGTACTCCCTTATTCCCAAAATAAATATCTGAAAAAATCAAATTAACTTATAACTACGATTAGTGTTCACTTACTATTTTCTATCATTTAATCGTAAGTTTAGTTTGCCGCTTACTAGTCTAAAGTTATCTTCTTAGTCACAGCTAATTGTGGCCCGTCAATTCTGGGCATTCTGAATTTCTGTCGTTATTAAACCGAGAACTTATAATAAAAGCCCGATACAGAAACCCATATTATAAGCCCAAATAGATGAATATCTAGCCCATATAAATACTCATGTCCAAAACCAAGCAGGGTGCACTTCCCGTGAAGCACATAAATGCTCATTGGCTTTGTGTATTTATTTCAATTCCTCACTTTCTCGTGATCTTATAAATATTCCCCTTTATTCCTATCACCAACCCTTCTTCACTTGGTTCCCCTCTCATTAAATAAAACTCCCTTTCCCTATTTATTCTCAACTCTCAATAATCTAATATCCAAAATTTCCCCTTTCAAAAATGGCACTCTTTCGCTCACTCAAATTTATATCTCTACTAATTCTTCTTGTGTGCATTCCTCCTTGTGTTTCTTTCACCGTTATCATGTCCGATTCTGGCGCCCCAAATGCACTAGTCGATGCTCCTCAAACGGGATACTCAATCAACAATAACGGGGCTCGGACTGACCCTCGGGAGCAGCAAGCAGTCTATGATATCATGAAAGCCACTGGAAATGATTGGGCTACTGATATTCCTGACGTGTGTCGTGGCAGGTGGCATGGTATAGAGTGCATGCCGGATAATGATAATGTCTACCATGTCGTTTCGTTATCGTTCGGAGCACTATCCGATGATACGGCATTTCCGACATGTGATCCGACCCGATCATTCATTTCTCCATCTATAACTAAGCTACCACATCTTCGGACCCTTTTCTTTTACCGTTGTTTTACTGACAACCCAAGGCCCATTCCTTCGTTTTTGGGTCGGTTGGGCTCCAATTTGCAGTCCTTAGTTCTTAGGGAGAATGGCCATGTTGGACCTATCCCAAATGAAATAGGCAATCTAACGCATTTAAACGTCCTTCATCTTTCCAGAAACAATCTCAACGGTTCAATACCTGTTTCATTGTCCCGGTTGACCGGTCTAAAGTCGTTAGATTTGAGTAGCAACAAGTTAACCGGTTCAATCCCAAGCCTAAACTTCCCTCTATTGAGCATACTAGACCTTAACCAAAACCACCTCATGGGCCCAATTCCAATGTCCATTGGAACCTGCCATTCTCTAATGAAAATAGACTTCAGCCGGAATCGTCTTTCCGGCCCAATACCGGAATCCATCGCCACACTAACAAACCTCATGCTTATGGATTTAAGCTACAATAGTCTCACCGGCCCTCTTCCATTATCGCTCAAGAACTTAAATTCCCTCCAAGCTTTGATCCTCAATGGCAACCCAATGACTTCCACAACCATCCCAACCATAGGATTCGAAGGGCTGAACGATCTAACGATCCTAATCCTCTCTGACATGGACTTATACGGGTCAATACCCGAGTCACTAGGCCAATTACCAAATTTACGCGTACTTCATCTAGATGGAAATAATTTAAATGGCTCAATTCCATCGAGTTTTCGTAATTTGAATACCATAAGTGAGCTAAGATTGAATAATAATCAGTTAATGGGACCCATACCATTTGGGAGAGAAATGGTATGGAGAATGAGAAGGAAATTGAAGCTTGAAAGCAATTTAGGATTATGCTACGACGAAAGAAGCGGACTTGGGGATGATTTGGGCTCATTGTCCAATTCGGGCATTGGCCGTTGCGATATATCGAAGGGTGGGTCCGGTTCGACTAGAACCGTGCAACATGTTGCTACAAATGGTGAAGATGTGACTAAATCAAATGGTGTAGTTCAATGTTATTTAAGGTTGCTTCAGTTGTCAGGCATTTTACTTATAGTTATATTCATGTAGTGATTTGTAAAATAATGTAAAGAATATTTTTCATATATTTGTAATTTCTTGAATTGTACAACAATTGCGTTCAAATGAATTGCACGAAATTAATATTGAGTGATGATAATATGGGATTCACGGTTACGGTTCCCGGTTTGCCAATTTTAGACGATTTTTTTTTAATTCTTTTTTTGTTTTTTTAAACAAAATGATATTTGATTTTTTTTTTTTTTGTTATGTGAGAAAAAATGAAATAAATCGAAGTGTTCTATTTATACACCCAAAAATATTTTTCAATTTTTTTTATACTACTCACTCTTCAATTTTCAAAAGGAGACAAGACTTAGACAAGTGACAACACTCTTACACAAGTACATAACACACTATACATGCGTCAAACACACACATACGTTACACACTACCTAACTGTTACACGTACTTTTTTGCTCACCCACACACGGTAGAAACGGTAATATTTTTTGAAAATTAGCCGGTCAAACCGCCGGTTTGAACCGCCAATTAATACCCTCAAACCGGATTCGAACCTTGAACCGCCGGTCCACAGTTTGACCGGTTTCAACGGTTTTACACCGCCGTTCGACGGTTTGTACCAAACCGTATGACGAGTCTAAATAGGACAATCCTAAAATTCCATGTTGCGTGATTCTTTAAGAAGCATGCTTAAAGCGTAATTGAAAGTGAGAAATGAAGAGGGAGATGAATGAGCAGAATCGACATTTCAAAGAAAATGAGCCACCTAAGGAAAACACGAGTAAGAAAACATGCGAAAACACAGAAACTAGTATCCGTTAAATCAACTGGTTGGTGCCTAGTTATGCAAATTTTTGTAGTTTGACGTACAGAAAGCTACTGAATTTGTATTTCACCACTCTATAAGCAGTCTCAATAATTACATGGTCCTATATCAAATATAAAAATCGGATCCCTTAATATATTTTAAAACAATATATTATAGAATGATTGCAATAATATTGAAATAATGACCAGATATTTCATTAAAATATAGTATTATAAAAAGAAAACCAAACTTTTTAATTAAACTTGAAAAAATGGAATGGGAGCGAAACCCAAAAATGAAAATTAGAGGAAAGCCCAATAGGAGAAATGAAGCTCACATAGGAGAAAAGAAGCTCAAATATCTATAGTATAAAAGAGGAAAGTCAATGAAAAGTTGTATGAATAGTTTTCTTTGCCAAATTTACCATTTTGCCCTCACTATTTTGTTCCTTTCTCATTTTGTTCTTAAAAAAATTAAATTAAAAAAAAATTAATTTAAAAAAAAAAAAATTTAAATCACGTGGCCTTGAATACGGACATGTACTAGTTATAATGAAAAGAAAGCTCAAATAGGGAGAATGGTAAAAATATAATGCAATCCTCTATCTGGGATTTGAACGGTTGAACCCGAACCATTAGAAACAAACACAAGCACCTTATTCGCCCGAACACCTGACAGTCTGACACCTCTTCGAAATAATCTCAGAGTCCGGATATATTTAGTAAAACTAAGAAATTTGGTGCCTTAAAATTTTTGGGCTCTGTACAACTGAGTTGATTAAAAAAATTGGGCTTTGTACAATTGAGTTGGTTGCAAATGATCAAAAAGCGGGCCTCTTAACAACTCTTTTCGAAATAACTGCGTGTATATGGAAAAAGACCAAAATTACAACACTGCCTCATGCGAATGTGTCCTCCCTATCTCCCTCAGCAGTCCGTCTCTCTTATAAGTATACACAAGATGACTCGTGCACGCACATAAGATATCTCGTGTATATATACACGAGATTATAGATTACATCTCGTGTATATGTACACGTGATGACTCGTGTACGCACACGAGATGTCTCGTGTACATATACACGAGATTATAGATAATATCTCGTGTATACTTACACGAAATAGTGTACGGAACTCCGCATTTTCACAAATATGACAACAAGCAACAAAACTAGAACTGAAATTTGATTCTTAATATGATAGCACATCTCCACAAAACAGTGGGAGCGACCAATAGACCATTACACATATACTATCGCCAAATTGTATACGAAATAAAAGTGTTAACAAGGCTTATGCATATAATTCAAACATCAAAACATCCAAACATTCATACAAACTTGATAATTCAAAAACCATTACACATATACTATCCCCTACGTAATCTTTCTCTTCTTGCATCGTTAGAGTTCATTGAATGCTGCTATCCTATCTCGGTATTGGAGGATCAGTTGACTTGCGCTTGGATCACAGTGTTCCCTCCAAGTGCTCGGTGGTGGTGGTATTGGGTAATCATTGCCTGACATGTGCAGCTGCAAAAGTAATAACAGTTAAATACAACGAATTTAAGTAAGACAATTAAATATAACTAATATAAATGAGACAGTTAAGTATAACAAATTTAAATAATATTGTTAAATTTAACGAATTAAAGTATCATACCAATATAAAATGGTTTGTCACTTGTCCCACCACAACTGTGTTTATCGGTGGTCATGCACCTCATTGTAACATTCTATGCGCACTCAAGCCCACATCTTCTCATTTCCGTATATCTGTGTTGCTACGGCTCTATAGCCACAATGTCCATCAGATGCCACATCTGTGATGCCTCCAATACATGGGATAATAAAAGGCGGAAAAGACGTCATATACGGAGAGCTGTATATACTAGTGTGATTGGGTTGTCCATTTCCCTCTCCACGACCACGACCACGATCCGTCCTCGACCCCGTCCTCTCCCGCGGCCAGGAAGCGGCTAGTGGTGGATGAGACGTAGAGTACTGGCCGAGGGGTAGATGGTGTGGAGTTACGAAGAGGCTGGTTTGCGTTTGTGCGTGGACTCGAACTCGCTTGGGTTGATCTGCGATGAATGCGAGATCTAGACTGACGTAGGGCGAAAGAAAATAGTGAGAAGCATTCATACTATCAACATGCAAATCAAATACATCAAGAACGTAAAGTGTGAGCCAAAAATGAATGAAGATCTATACCCTTTGCTAGTCGAGGATGGTGTAGCGGGGACTCGAAAAATTTGTTAGTATGCTTCAATCGACGGTTCTCTAGAACTTTCGGTCAGGGGTTTATTCGCCTTTGAAATATGATTTGGCTCGTAAGCATCTCTCGTATGGTGATTAAGCCCTTCTTCCGTCTTTTTGAATAACTTTCTCCTTAGAGTTCGGGTGCTTTCTCAACTTTATTCAACATAGCTTGAAAATTGTCTTTATTTATTGAAGTCTCGAGATGGAGGGTTGTACTGCTTGATGTTGACTTCTTCAAAAATCATGAATCGAGGACGGCTCGATCCGTCCCCGCGAGTCCTGTCAGGTGCAATCTCGTGACTACATTGAAGTTCGTGTGTTCGTGATGCAGCTGCGAGCGGCCTCGGTCATGACATTACCCCATTACGACCTGGCGATTTTTAATGATTTTCGAATACGAGCCCATTGTGCTTGCAAGCTTAGTTGACACTTTAGTCGATATGTTGTGATCTGATTACGGGTCCTCAAATCAATCGGTGGAGTTAAGTCTTTGATCTATTAAATACTATGTTTGATATTTTTAGTTGGATATCGAATCTTACAAGCCTTTTTGAAGATTGTGTCAAAAGTAGAAGAAACGCTCCCAAATGCCTTCTTGGCTTGTTATGCTCGCCTCGATCTGTTTGTGGTATGGGTCCGAGAAGTGTGGTAACACATCCGTGTGCGTAGACGAGAATATTACGAGAGCATGGAGTAATCCGTGTATCGCGGAGGTAATCAAATAATACGAGGATAAGATGCGAAACGGTCGCGAAAGCCCTTGCAGCGTTCGTCCCGTTCGCGGAGGTAGGAGTGAGATTGCATAATTGAAACTCCTCATGAATGATTACGCGAATCCTCGCTATCTGTATGACTCGGCCCGTGCTTTCTAACATTGACTTCGATATGCCTCAGGCCACGAGAAATGTGCGGTGTCGGGGAAAAAGCTGTACGGAGCGGCGATGAACCCCAAATTCACGATCGGTGACCGGGGAGGTGTAAGCAGGCTGTGCAAATTATCCAGTGCCCGTATGTAATCATCCGCTCACGATACTTGAGAGCAGCATGCAGCTATTGTGAAATTATGCCGGTGGAAGTAAATCCTACAAAGCTACTTGAGTACGATCCATGCTTGATTGTTGTTGTAAGTGCGATCACCTTGTACGACATATGGAAACTTGATTTAGCATCTTCATTCTTGCTAATGGGTGAGAGAAGAATATGTCATTGATCGTACCGCTCTCGGCGTCTTCCTCGTGCGGTATATATATATTCATGATCGTCGAGTAATTTAGGGAATTGTTGTAGCGGGGTCTCACTTGTCGTTCTTCTTCTCACATATTTTGTGATGGCATTGCGGACGTGCGTCGGAGTGCTCACGTTCTTCTCATCGTACATCTTTAACATTGCTACTATGTCATTTTAGGCGCAATGAACATTCACTTGCGCTACGCGGCGTCATATTCGCCGCGTGTCAATTTTTCGAGAGGAAAACCTTACGAAAACAAAGGAAAGCCATGATTATGTATACCATTCCTTACAACGTAACCCACCAACCCATCGTAAATCCCTCCTTTCTTTGGTTTAAAGTACGCTCTCTCTTCTTGCTACTACTCTTCCTAATGTTCTTTGATCTTAGGGCTGTGATGTCTACGAAAATGACATGCCCGAAGAAAGGAGGGATGATGGGTTATGGGGTTATGTTGTAAGGAATGGTATCACATGTCATGGCTTTCCTATCCAGGAAGGTTTTCCTCTCGAGAAATTGCACGTGGCGAATATGACTGTGTGTGTAGCGCGAGTGAATGTTCATTGCGTCCAGTGACATAGTAGCAATGTTAAAGATATACGATGAGAAGAACGTGAGCACTCCGTGCACGTCCATGATGTCATCACAAAATATAGAGAAGAAGAACGACGAGGGAGGACCCACATTCTGACAATTCCTTAAATTACTCGATGGTCGCGAATATATATATCTTGCGAGGGAAGACGCGAGAGTGGCATGATCAACGACATATTCTTCTCTCGCCGTGCTTGATGAAAATGCTAAAGCTGTTTTCCATATGTTGTCTGAGTGGCATTTACAACACCCTGTGCTATGGTGTACTTATTTGCGGTTTGTAGGATTTACTTCCACCGAACATAATTTCACAAATAGCGTATGCGTTCCTCGAAGTATCGAGTGCGGATGATTACATATGGGCATTGGATAATTTGCGCGTCTGTTTACACCTCCCCGGTTGCAGCGGTGTTTGTCGGCGATCGTGAATTGGGTTTCGTCGGCTCTCCGTACGGTTTTCCCGACACCGCACATTTCTTGTGTCGGAGGCATATCGAAGTCAATGTTAGAAAGCATGGGTTGAGTCATACGGGTAGCGAGGATTTGGCAAAATCATTCATGAGGAGTTTCAATTATGCGATCTCGGCCCACCTCCAGACGAATGGGACGAACGTTAGCAGGCTTTGTGGCCTTTCGAGATCTTATCTGTATTATTGGATTACCTCCGCGATACATGGATTACTCCATACTCTCGAATATTGTCTATGCATGCACGTGGATGTGTTACCACGCCCGGGACCCGTACCACAACGGGAGCGAGGTGGCATGCAGTTGAAGAAGGCGTTGGGGAGTGCTTCTTCTACTTTTGACACAATCTTTAAAAAGGCTCATAAGATCTTGGATATCCAACTAAAAAATATCGAAGCAGTATGAATAGATCAAAGACCGAACTCAATTGATTTGAGGACCCGTAATGTATCACTGACATATTGACTAAAGTGTCGACGGAAGCCTTGCGCGATATCGAGACAAGAGCGGGCTCGTATTCGAAAATCATTAAAAACCGGCGGGGTCGTAATGGGGTAATGTCCTCGCGAGTGCACTGCGGGTGTTACTACGGGCGAACACATGAACTTCCGTGTAGTCATGATTGCACGGATAGACGGCTGTGGGGGACGGATTGAAATTTGTCCTCGATTCATGATTTTTGGAAGAAGTTGGACATTGAAGTAGACAGACCACTCCATCTGAGACTTGATAAATAAAGACAATTTTCAAGCTATGTTGAATAAAGTTGATAAAGCACACTGAGCTAGGTAAGGAGAAAGTTATTCAAAAAATGGAAGAAGGGCTTAATCACCGTACGAGAGATGCTTACGAGCCAAATCATATTTCAAAGGCGAATAAACCACGGCCCAGGAAGTTCCGAGGAAGCCGTCGAGATTGGAAGCATCTTAACAAATTTTTTCGAGTCCCCGCTACACCGTCCTCGACTAGCAAAGGGTATAGATCTTCATTCATTTTTGGCTCACACTTTACGTTCTTGATGTATTTGATTTGCATGTTGATAGTATGAATGCTTATCACTCTTTTCTTTGCCCTATTTCAGTCTGAATCTGCGTTCATTGCATCGGACCCAAGCGAGTTCGGAGTCCACGCACAAACGCAAACCGGCTTGAACCCACACCATCTACCTGCTTGTACTCCTACGTCTCATCCACCGCTACCGCCCGTCGTAGGAGAGGACGGGGTCGAGGGCGGAGTCGAGGGCCGAGGTCGGGATCGGGGTCGGGGTCGTGGAGAGGGAAATGGACAGCCCCAATCGCACTAGTATATACGGCTCTCAGTATATGACATCTTTCCGCCTTTCATTATCCCATGTATTGGAGGCATCACGGATGTTGCATCGATGGACATTGTGGCTATAGAGCCGTAGCAGCGAGATATACGGAAATGAGAAGATGTGGGCTCGAGTGCGCGTAGAATGTTCTGATAGGGTGCATGCTCGCCGCCAAGACCTTTATCAAAGAGTTCTAACTTGGATAAATGTAAAGGAACTCTTACGTAGGATTGCTATTTATGTCCGACCATGAGGACAATACTTATTGGATGGACCTTCCGGATCTTGGGCACGCATCATTGCCGAGGTATAATGTGGCGTTCATTTCGTACTTGGCTAGCGGTGGTAACTTATGCCTTAGGTGGCCCCGTACCGGCGGGAGTAGGACCAGATAAACACGGTTGTGGTGGGACAGTGACAAACCATTTTATATTGGTATGATACTTTAATTCGTTAAATTTAACAATATTATTTAAATTCGTTATACTTAAGCTGTCTCATTTATATTAGTTATATTTAATTGTCTTACTTAAATTCGTTGTATTTAAATGTTATTACTTTAACCGCACATGTCGAGCGATGATTACCCAAATACCGCCACCACCGAGCGCTTGGAGGGAACACTGTGATCCAAGCGCAAGTCAACTGATCCTCCAATACCGAGATAGGATAACAGCATTCAATGAACTCTATGATCAGGATAACGATGCAAGAAGAGAAAGATTACGTAGAGGATAGTATATGTATAATGGTTTTTGAATTATCAAGTTTGTATGAATGTTTGGATGTTTTGATGTTTGAATTATATGCATAAGCCTTGTTAACACTTTTATTTCGTATACAATTTGGCGACAGTATATGTGTAATGGTCTATTGGTCCCTCCCACTGTTTTGTGGAGATGTGCTATCATATTAAGAATCAAATTTCAGTTCTAGTTCTGTTTCTTGTTGCTTTTGCTGTTGTGAAAATGCAGGTTCAGACACTATTTCGTGTAAGTATACACGAGATATCATCTATAATCTCGTGTATATGTACACGAGACATCTCGTGTGCGTACACGAGTCATCACGTGTACATATACACGAGATGTAATCTATAATCTCGTGTATATGTACACGAGACATCTCGTGTGCGTACACGAGTTATCATGTGTACATATACACGAGATTATAGATTACATCTCGTGTATACTTACACGAGACGGACAAGAGCAGCGTTGGAATATTTCGTTCCCTGTATATAATTTTCTCTGTATATAACAATATCCAAAAAAAATTAGGTATATAAAAGGCTATTTTGATAATTTACTTACTTCCCTGGAAATTATAGTTCCAGGTGCCATTATCAGGAATCTGAGGCAAATAACAAACTTCATGTTCACTGTATGCTTCACGTCGTCGTCAATCGTCGTATGAGATTTTTGCCCGTACTTAAAACGTATATACTCCCCTCCATCTCGCCCGAAGCTTCACCTTTTACCCAAATGGGTGCCCCGGTAGAGCTTCACTTTTCCTAAAATGATAATAAATGTGAGGCCCACTTGTCATATCCACTAACTTTTCCCCATCACATATTTAAATTGTAGGCCCCACTTATCAAATCCACTCACTTCTTCCCTCTCACAACCCTTCTCCCACTCGTCACTTTTCTTAATTTACGTGCTTCACCAAAATAGTGAAGCATCGGGCGGGACGGAGGAAGTATGTCCCTCAACTCCATTTTACGCACACATGCCCTCGTATGAACATTTAATTAGGGGAAATATGACCAAAACTAACTTACCGTCAAATACTTGACATAATTGCTGACTAGGATGGTTTTATGGTAATTTTCACATAGACGTGTAACAATTATAGCCCAGTTGGCACCTTGATGTAGACGTGAAAATATAGGGATAAAAGTGTACAAAATAAAACTTAATCCACTAAATTATAAATAATAATTTAATAAATAAAACCCTCATCCTTTGAATATCTCCTTCATCTTCAACCTTATACACAATCACCCACCACCACCATCACCATAAAACATAAGAAATTGTCACTTAAAACTATAAACAAAGATCATCAATTCACCATTATCATGAAAAAAACCCCACAAATCTATCTACAAATTCGCAACCTTATCTCATCAAAACTCGCATATCAAAAAAAAATTCATGAAATTCGAAATTAAAGAGAGAAAGATCAAGAAATCGAACAAAATATAAAAAATCCTGATCATCAAATAAGCAAATAGAGAAAGATTTTCTTTTTCTTAAGGGACAAACAAATCCAATAAATCTCGGTTCTCATTCATCAAAAGATTTAGATCTGGATCTTGAAAGGGGAAATCTAGATCTGAAAATGGAATGAGCTAGAGGAAGAGATGCAACTGGGAGGGAGAAAGAGTTGGAAAGAGTTGGGTGTGTGGGATACGTGGGGACGAAGAAAAAGTAAAAATGGAGGTGTGTAAAAGATGAGGGGGCAGCGACAGCGACCATTAGAGTGGGGGATCGTGTGGGTTTTAACGAGAGAGGTAGGGGTGACATGGAAGGGAGGGGATGGCGTGGCGCGGAAGTGGGCAGGGATGGGGAATAATGGTTGGTGTGGGGGTGAGGGTAATGGTGGGGCGGAGAGGGAGGTATAAAAGGAGGGTTTTTTTATTCTGTTATGAGGTTAATGTTTATAAGAGATGGGGGGTTGTGCAATTTTCATGATCTATACTTTGGTAATTTATAAATTTACCCCTATACTTCCACGTCTATATCAACTGTGCCAACTGGGCTATAATTGTTCAACGTGTATGTGTGAAATTACCATAAAACCATCATAGTCAGCAATTATGTTAAATATTTGACGAAATGTTAGTTTTGGTCATATTTCCCCTAATTAAATGTTCATACGAGGGCATATGTGCGTAAAATGGAGTTAAGGGGCATATTTCTGTCCAATCCCCAAGTACCCCAAGTACGGGGGCAAAAATATCATATTCCCCCAAAAAAAAACTCACAAAATTTGGCCATAAACATAGTTGGCAACCATTAATTTGGCATTGTATTTGTGCACCCCACTGCCAATTAAATTGATATCCAATCAAACATTGCCAACTGCATCGGTGGCCAAGATTTTGTGAGTTTTTTTGTGCCCCTATCATTGCTCAACGTTATTATTGTTATGATAAAGCAATTAGAAGTCAAATTTTGTAAAGATTCAGGAAAATTCTTACCATGTAAAATCCAAGGAGATCGACACTGAGAAGTATCTTCACCTTCTCATAATGAGTTGGCAGATAGCCATGAGGATTACTTCCAGTGTCCTTGTTTGCACGACCCCATTCATAACCAGTTGGTGTGAGCTTGTACGCTGTCAAAGAGCAGGACCCGGAAGTGAAGCTGCAATAATGCACTTTTCCCCATCCCATTGCTTGTTGTTCTCCAAGATTCGAGCATGAGAGGTGAGATCCTACGTTACAAACACGAGAGGTTTGAGACATTTATCAGTCAACTACAACAGTAATCTATCACTCTCTGTCATGCATGTCTATACTGGTTGACTTCATAGTATACTTTTCAACCTATTTTTTTTTTTTTTTAATTCAAAACTACTTTTCAACCTCAATGACATTTTGCATCTCCTTTTACATACTCCCTCAGTCCCATAAGAATGTTCCAATTTGACTTTTCAAACAATTTAGCGATATATTTTTCTTTTCATAACTACCGCCTAATGAACATAAGAATCACACAAATGAACACTAATCTTAGACCATCATTTACATACTCCCTCTGTCCCATAAGAATGCTCCGATTTGACTTTTCAAACAATTTAGCGATATATTTTTCTTTTCATTACTACCGCCTAATGAACATAAGAATCACACAAATGAACACTAATCTTAGACCATCATTTACATCCATTTCACTCAAATGTTGGAAATTTACTTAGTTTAACCATTCAAAATTAAAAATGACTAATGAGTCTTTCTTTTTTGAACAAACAAAAATGGAAAGTGGGAACATCTCAAGGGACAAAGGGAATAAACACTTGTGTGATTAATAAACAAAAGAAAGACATCAATTTCATGGCATGCGTAATTGTTGGAAACATAAGATGAAAAAATGAATTACCTGCGGTGACAATTGGGGAAGCTCATTTGGTTGTGTGTGCATCCATCCCAACGACTCCAGGTCATTAAGGAAGTCGTGTTCAGGTAGAGCTGAGGGTAGATGCACTTGTTGATGTGTTCCCCACTGGGGTGGCATGACTATGCAACGAATTTCCTTGACCTGAGGATTGTCTGGAGGACTAACACCGAACAAGGAACCTACGATTTGAGTCCGCAGATCCGCTATGCATATGAACTTCTTCAAAATGTTTTTCGGCATGATGTACGTATAGCCCGTTTCCTGTACAGAAGTTCCACTACAAGTGTAAGTATATATACAACTACTTAACTACTACTTTAAAATGTTCAAAAGCTATTCTATCCAAATAAAGAATCTAAACAATACCTTTATATCCTCTGAATTTACATATATGTGGTTTACTTGGAGATAGAGGTTTGTACCTGAAATGGCTCTCACACGCCAATCTGTGTTGGAACCAAATGATGCTTGTTCATAGGGACTTGTTGTAGTGACAATGAGTTCATCACCATGCACATTTGTCGTCCTTGTAGTGACTGCTGCTAGCTGACTAGCTTCTTTAGCCTGAAAATGGTGATCATACACTCCTACATCAAATAATAATAAACTGATGATTTCCCTTCTAAGTATTTTGGCAAACATGAATAATGCTCCTATTGAATACACTTCTCCCCTCACAGGACGAAAGATGTTTCTGACCCCCCAAATGCACCAGTAACTGATTTCAAAAATGAATGCAGCACTGAGATAACTTTATTTTCATCCGTTTAATGCATAGAATTTCAACATGTTTTCAGAAGCATGTCATATCCTAAATGTAATTGGCACTCCTTGGTACCACAATAACTTCGAAAAGTGAACTCTGAAAATCACATACAAGAATCTTGGAAATCCATGATAAAAATCCCATACAATTATATGAAATGCAATGACACAAGATCTTTGGGTTGTATTAATTTTATGTAAGTCAAATGTTAATTAAACATAGCCGCCTGATAGAGGCGAAGCGGGGCCACCTCGCAGTATCCCGCCCCCGAATGATCGGCCCCGAACCCGGCGGCCTTCGCGCCAAGCAAGACCGCCCTTAGATCTAGATAACTTCGCCATCATTCCGTTAAAGAAGAAGAAAGAAGCAAGGAATATGGCAGGGGCAGGATTTTTGTTTTAAATACTCTATAAATAATGCATATCCCTAATTTTTATTGATGTACATATCTATGATTGATATAAAGAGGTTGTGATCTACACTTCAAGAACCCATAGAAGCACTGAACAGCACTTACATGTCCCAAAAATGCGGGATAACTGCAACACAATGGTGATCAAATAACAATAGGATTAGCTTACATTGACCACCGAGATGCTAGCAAGGACGTGTATTACACCATGTGCCAAGTAGCCTAAAGGAAAAAAAAAAGGCTTATGCGACTACTACATGAACATCCATCAAAATCATAGCCGAGTGGAAATATCAGAGTAGTTCTTATAGTATCGAATGGTTCACAACTGTTAAGATTGCATATCTACATCTCACCTTCCTCCATGACTGCCGAATGCAAGACATCAAAGATCTCAAGTTCCATATTATCCTAAGCCAGCTATTTTTTATCATGATATATTGACACATATAATTGTTCAAAGTCGTCCTACAATTTGAGGTAATGATGGGAAAAATATAATCACAATTTCACTATAAGGTCAGATATAACCCTAGTCCAATAATAAACAAATGATCCTTCTGGATTTTCAATAAATTGATAGATAGCTAATTACTAATATGCCAAATCCCCAAATATAAGACTCTTGGAACAATTCCACTGCACGAAATCAATATAATGCTAAACTTTGTCAAATACCACTCAGGCCATAACAAAAAAAAAAAAAAACCGTAAACACTAAGCATATGAATATGAACAGAAACGCGATATAAACTGACCTAATGACTTTCCGAACATGTTCAGCGGCATATCTTCCTTCTGTGTCTCTTCGAATTCAAACTTGTGTTTGCATCCCGTTTCTAGCTTCTTCTTCTAGTCGCGCCTCCGCTTCAACCAGCGACGGCAAAACAATATAGGATGGTTGGGCGGCAGGAGGCGGTGGTATATAGCCACCTCCGGTTCCCGGAGGCACAATCATCACATTGTCATTCCACATCTCTGGAACTAGGGTTTTAAGAATGTTTTCCCTCGCTGAGAGGAGAGAGAAAACACACTGGCTAATTAATTCTACTACTCTGTTTTCTCCCCTCTGAGGGAAGAGAGAGAAAACACACTGGCGTAAGCCTTAAGCCGTGAGGAGGTCTCGTGGCCGACTTTCTTTTAATGCTGTGGGCTTTAGTTGGATGGGCTATAGTTAGGCCCAAAATCCATCGCAGGGGATTGCTATCAAATTCATTCGATATTTAATAGTCATAAATTCATGGCTTTCAATAAATTCATAAATTCATGGCTTTCAACCTGAAGGTCATGGGTTTGATTTCCCAGAAGTTAGAGGGAAAGCTTTTTCTCCCTAAGATTTATCTCCTAGGCGTTTCTGTGCGTGCATGTGTGTGTGTGTGTGTGAGCGAGTGAAAAAAAAAAAAAAGATACCATGGTTATAGTCATAATTGCCTCCCTAGTGTGAATTACCTGTGAACGTTCATACTTAACATTAAGGCTCCGTTTGTTTTGGAGAAAATATTTTTTGAAAAATATTTTCCTCATTTTTCGGTGTTTGTTTCGCACCAGAAAATGGGGAAAACTTCATTTTTATCTTATTTTTCGAAAAACATTTTCATTTTTCGAAAAACATTTTGCCAAAAATCATTTTCCGAAAAATGTTTTACGCTAAACAAACTAAACAAACGGAGCCTAAGTCCATAGACTGATAGCAAGCGAAATGTTCTCAAATATTTCTTCTTTTAACTTTTCTTTAACGATGTTAAAGAGGATTCAGGATTAATGTTAGTCGAACCCAAATTATTTTTGGATTAAGGCTTTGTTGTTATTGTTGTTGTATTAAGAAGCACAAAGCACAAACTTTCAAAAATAGCTGCCCTGAACGTGGATTGAATATGAAAATTGCACCATTAATAGGTTTGGTTGTAAAATTTCCTTCAAATGTCTTGTGGATAGTGACTCGGTACACATTTGTGTCATCATCAAACCAAATTATCTGATTGCTGAAAATCTCTCCATAGTTCTGCGAAGATAGATATGGACATGTGGGCTCAGAGGAGTACAGCTGCAGCCCTTTCCTTATCCGCTCCCTCACAACATATAAAGCTGGATTTAACTGCGCAGCAAGAACATGATTTAGCATACTGTTTTCTGAGCAACCTAGAGATAATACATTATAAATCAAAATAACAAAGGAATATCATTGAACCTTCATGATCTTATTCATCGCCTGAGCAAGTAGGGTCTTTGAACTGGGAACCAGTTCCCAAAAGCAGAATGCAAGTTATATGGAAGGTCCAGACCTATCATTACCCCTGCATTAAATCATTTTACTTTTATAGCCTGAGAAACATTAAAAACAAAAAAAAAAAAAAAAAAAAATCTAAAAATGAAACAAACAACATACCAGTAGGGGATGGGTAGATGGACATGTTGTCAGTCATGTATCCATGAACTTTGCCCGAATGTAGCGCTCAACATCATGTGATCATAATCACCCCAACTAAGCTGCACGTCTATCCAGTATTTATTGCTAGCCTTCTGATCATGCAAATCATTCAACTCTGCCACAAGACTGGGCTTTGGCATGGGCCACCTGAATGAGAAAGAAATAAACATGGACTGAGAAGAAGACCAACAGGACTCTTACGCAGAAGAGAATGAGAAAGAAATAAACATGGACCGAGAAGAAGACCCCAACTTGTGTTTGGTGTCTTGACTTATGTTATTTATAATACTTTGTACAATGCTATTCTATGGAAATATTACAAAGTCCTATTGCTAAGGAAAGAGAGAAAATCATTATTCTATTCTATGTCAATCATCTAGCAATATTCTGTTGTGAATTTGGTGGTATCCCGTTGCAATCTAGACAAGAAATCAACACACCCACAAGCACAATAATGGAAGAAACACACACACAAAAACACAAGAGTTGTTTACCCGGTTTATTCAACACATGAACTACGTCCGGGGCAATTGCCAAGCCAATATGTTATTAGACATTTTCTAATATGTTGCTACAATGAGTTCTAGGTCGTAGCTATGCTTATATAGTAATACAAGGAAGCCCTAAATCTAATTTAAGAAGAGTTCTTATCAAAATAGGAAACAAAATCAAACTGCAGAAAACACCCTCCTCGGCACGAGCGCGGTCGCGCAGCACACCCAGCGCGGCCGCCCTTATCGACAGAGACTTTGCACCCTCGAACGTACCTCCAGCGCGGTCGCCCTCACCACAGCGCGACCGCTCTCTATGACAGAAGCACCTCCGAAATTTTCCTCCTTGATCTCACCAACTCCTCCGACCTAGGCTCCTTCTTCCTCATAGTTTAGGACTCCAATCCCAACAATCTCCCACCGGAGACTAAACTAACAAGCATAGAAACACCCATCAACTCCCACCACGGAGTAATGACCTTCGAACATATTTCCCCCCCCCCCCATATTGGCTTGACACTACCGAACCTCCTGCTCAAGTACTAAGGCGAGTTGAAACCAAGCGACGTTTCAACCTCTCCGTGTTAGATTGTTCTTGCCTCCCCAAATCAGCTTCTACCTTGATTTCTCCCCGCAAGTCTAACTTCGCCTTCTCTCTCCAGACCCACCTTCCTCGCAATGCTTCCCCTTGAAACTTGGACACACCTTGTTTCTTGCATCGTCTTCTTTTGGTCTGAATACGCTCTCTGTTAGGGCACTTGGACTTCTACACCACGTTGATCAACTTTGTGTCCTTCTCCCCCCTAACATACCGCTTCTTGATGTCTCTCCTTTCTACACCAATAGGCCGGTTCTTTAGCCTCTTGCTCCCACCGGAACGAATGTCGACATTGTAGGTAGAGTACAACATCTTCCCCTTAACCCCATGAGCTATCACCTTAGCCCCTTTCGTGACTTCCCAAGACCCACCAATGAAGGACACACCATACCCTTCACTGTCAAGTTGTCCCACAGAAATCACTCTTCTCCTCAAATCCGGAACATGCATCATATTGTGTAGTTGTAAAACAGCCCCGTTAGGTGTCTTCATCATCACATCCCCCTTACCTTTGATCTTCAATGGTTGACCATCACCAAGATAGATAACCCCAAAATCTCCAGTTTTATACCGCTTCATTGAGTCTGCATCCCCACTAGCATGACAAGAAGCTCCAGAATCCAACACCCAATCTTTACCCGACTGCTCCTCTCCTAGGATTAATACATCTCCACCATCATCCACCACATGTGCACCACCATCTTTTCCCGGACAGTCATAACTGATATGACCTAATTAGCCACAGTTGTAGCACTTGACCTTTTTCCCCTTTTTCGGTCCTCCCCTTCCCCTATTTCTCTCCACCCTAAGTGCAGCCCCATCTACGGAAGATTCTCCCCTTTTCTCTTTCCTTCGCAACTCCTCTTGAAGGATGAGATCTCTAACCTCCGTATACAACAATGTTGTTTTTGACGTACTAATCGTTGTGACAGTAACCTCCCAACTATCAGACAATGATTTTAGTAGAAAACATGCTAGCACTTCATCGGAGAAAGTAATATCAACACTTTTCAATTGGTCCACCATACCTTTGAAACTGCCGATATGACTTGCTGTTGTCTGCCCCTCTGACATCTTCGCATTCGCAAACCTCTTTATCAAATGCACCTTATTGATATTAGACGGCTTCTCATACATGTCTGACAGCGTTTGTAGCAACTCCACCGTTGTCTTGGCCTCCATAGCTCCGTGCAACGTCGTCGGTTAGAGCGGTCCTCACTGCTCCTAACGCCTTCCGATCCAACGTCTCCCAATCCCCTTGTGACATGTCTTCGGGCTTCTCCTTCAAGGGTTTATGAAGATCCTTACAATAAAGGTAATCTTCAATCCTTGTCCTCCAGAACGTGAAATTCACACCGTTGAATTTCTCGATTGAGTTCTTCATCTGACTGCTTCACCAAAGTTCCCAAGAACGCGATTCAAAATTAATCAACTAATGAAAAGATTTTGAATCCTCCGAACCAAAGCTCTGATACCAGTTGTTGTGAATTTGGTAGTACCCCGTTGCAATCTAGACAAGAAATCAACACACCCACACGCACAATAATGGAAGAATCACACACACAAGAACACAAGAGTTGTTTACCCGGTTCATTCAACACATGAACTACGTCCGGGGCAATTGCCAAGCCAATATGTTATTAGACACTTTCTAATATGTTGCTACAATGAGTTCTAGGTCGTAGCTATGCTTATATAGTAATACAAGGAAGCCCTAAATCTAATTTAAGAAAAGTTCTTATCAAAATAGGAAACAAAATCAAACTGCAGAAAACACCCTCCTCGGCACGAGCGCGGTCGCGCAGCACACCCAGCGCGGCCGCCCTTATTGACAGAGACTTTGCACCCTCGAACGTACCTCCACCGCGGTCGCCCTCACCACAGCGCGGCCGCTCTCCACGACAGAAGCACCTCCGAGATTTTCCTCCTTGATCTCACCAACTCCTCCGACTTAGGCTCCTTTTCTTCCTTATAGTTTAGGACTCCAATCCCAACATATTCTAATCATACTCCTACATATATGGAATTTATACAACTGTAAAGATGGAAAAGATAAACTACACATTTAACCATATTGAGATGCATCTTTCGTATATTTGCTTTCACCCCCCCCCCTCAAGCGAAGCGTCGTGTATGTGAGCTGAAGCTTGCTGGACAAAAGCTGGAAGCGGGCAGTGGCAAGACTCTTTGTGAAGATGTCCGCCACCTGATCCGAGGAGGCAATGTGGTGGAGACGGAGGAAACCTTGAAGATGCAATTCACGAACAAAATGTAGATCTATCTCAATGTGGCGAGTTCGGGCATGGAAAACCGGATTTTTAGACATATGAAGGGCCGAAATGTTGTCACAAAATAGGAAAGGTGGGGCGAGAGGGATACCAAGTTCTCGAAACAAGTAGGAGAACCACCGAATTTCTGCTGCCGTAGACGCTAAGGCCCTATATTCAGCCTCGCTGCTCGAGCGGGACACGGTATGTTGCTTCTTGGCGGTCCATGCAACTAGGTTGGGTCCGATGAATACGCACGCACCGGTTGTAGAGCGGCGATCATCAGGCGAACCGGCCCAATCGGCATCACAGAAAGAAACAACAGACATGTCCAAAGATGTGCGGAAAGAGAGGCCAAGAGAAGTCGTACCTTTCAGAAACCGAAGTATGCGTTTGACAGCTTGCATATGAGATGTGCGTGGCGAGTGCATAAACTCACATACTTGGTTAACCACAAACGAGATGTCAGGATGAGTGAGAGTGATGTATTGTAGACCTCCGACCATGCTACGATAAAGGGAAGGGTCGGGTAATGGATCGCCATCGTGGGCAGTAAGATGAAGGCCAGGGGCAAGCGGCGTAGGGGCGGGGCAGGTTTGCTCAAATGCATATTAAACTTATGAAGGAGATCCAAAGCATATCTCGCTTGATTTAAATGCAAGTGAGTGTCTGTCCGTGTAGCTTCTATGCTGAGGATGAAACTAATGGACCCAACTGTCTACTCTCAAAAGTGGAACATATGGAGGTAATGACTGAGTTGACCACGAAAGAGGTGGAACCCGTAACTAGGATGTCATCCATGTAGACAAGAATAGCTACGGTATTATCCTGTTGATGGCGAATGAACAATGACGAATCCGAATGGCTATTAAAGAAACCCAAGGAGATGAGAAAATGGTGTAGTCTACGGAACCATGCTCGAGGTCACGGCTTGAGACCATAAAGTGCACGATGTAGTCGACAAACATGAGTAGGGTATTGCGGATCTGTGAAGCCCGGTGGTTGAGACATATATACCTCTTCGGAGAGGATTCCGTTAAGAAAGCATTTCGAACATCGAGTTGTTCAATGGGCCACTTATGGGAATGAGCCATGGAGAGAACAGACCGAATGGTTGCGGGTTTAATAACCGGGCTAAACGTTTCGTCATAATCGACCCCCTCTTGTTGAGTGTATCCTTGGGCCACTAGACGGGCCTTATATCGTTCGAGAGATCCGTATGCTTGCCTTTTCACTTTATAAATCCACCTACTCCCAACAACATTGTGATTCGGGGGAAGAGGAACAAGGGACCAAGTGCCATTTTTACGAAGAGCCATGATTTCTTCTTGCATGGCCAGTTGCCAATGTGCTAACGGCGCAGCCTGTTTGAAGGTGCGTGGTTCAAAGAAAGGAGAATCCACGGTAGTTGCACCAAAATCAAAGTGGTGTTTAGGACGGAATACACCAGCTTTGGCTCTAGTTACCATAGGGTGAACTCCAGGTGCAGGTGGCTGAACCGAGGAAGGGGCAGTCTGGTTTGAAGAATCTGAACCATTAGGCTGATCTGGATAAGTAGAGAGTGGCGAGGTTCCGCCCAACCTGCAAGGACGCGGACTGGTCCAAAGATAAAGGAAGTGGGCTGCAGTTCTCATTGGACCTGATTGAAGGAAGCCCAGGCGCTGAAGGAGAAGGAGCTGTAGCTGGGCTGGTGGCAGCATGTGGGTTGCTCGGTGTTGGACTAGAGAGAGTGCCGATGATGGGCGCAGAAGGAGGCCCTGAAGAGATTGACTGACCAAGCTGCTTTGTGGGCTGGTCCAATAGAGGAGATGGGTGAACTGGAGATAGTACTGGCCTAATTTCTGGTGCAGCGGAAGGAAGAACAGAAGAAGTAGGCCTTTGAAATTGTTGTTGTTGACTTGATCCATGATGATGAGTTGTGTCAAAACTGTTGAACTCATAGAAAAAATGATGCTCATCAAACAATACATGACGCGAAATATATATCCGACCGCTAATGGGATTAAAACACTTGCAACCTTTTCGCATTAAGTCATAGCCCAAAAACACACAAGGTGTAGACTTGAGCATTAATTTGTGTTGGTTACAAGGAACAAGATTGGAAAAACATGTACATCCAAACGTTTTCAAGAAACGGTAATCGGGAGTACGTTGCCACAATTTTTCGTAAGGGAAGATATTTCGGAGTTGGCGCATAGGCAACCTATTAATGAGAAACACAACAGTAGAGAAAGATTCAAGCCAAAATTTCATGGGAACCTTAGATTTAGCAAGTAAGCAAAGACCCATTTTCACAATATGACGGTGTTTACGCTCAACAACCCCGTTTTGTTGGGGAGTGTAGGGACAAGAAGTGCGATGACCAATACCGTGTTTACACAAGAAAGCGACAAATTTCCGGTTAATAAATTCTCCTCCCCCACCAGTTTGGATTGTTTTTATGGTGTGTATGGCGGAAATCTTGCGAGACAATTGATTCTCAATTAGGGTCTTAAAATCAGAGAAAACCGGAAGCGCATCCGACTTATGAAAAATTGGAAAAAGCCACACATATCGAGAGAAATCATCGACAATAGACAAATAGAATTTAAAACCAGAAACGGATGGGACCGAAGAAGGCCCCCAAACATCTAAATGTAATAAATCTAAAGGTTTTATAGAATTAAAAGAACGAGGTTCGAATGGAAGATTACAAGCTTTGCCTAACGGGCAAACATGACACACCTCCTTTATTTTAACAGGGCCGCTAGTCGGAAGCCTGATTTTATTGACTAAAAAATTTAAAACTTGAGACGAGGGGTGACCCAAACGGGCATGCCAAGTGGAAGAAGAAGCTCTCTCCCCGATCAACGCCAAAGAATTTATGCGTGAACTAGGGACGAAAGATAAAGTGTAGAGATCGCCAAAGTTATTGCCAGAAAGAATGGTCCTCTTGGTGCGATTGTCCTTCACACAGAACCCAAACGCAGTTAGTTCAAAGATGCAATGATTGTCTAAACAAAACTTGCGAATGGAAAGTAAAGAACGACTAATCTTAAGCACATGTAAAACAATATTCATGACCAAATTATGATCTTGGCCAGAGAACTGAGTAGAACCAATATGAGCAATAGGGATAGAAGTACCATTAGAAACCATAATAGAATCGTTACCTGAGTATAGGGAAAATTGTTACAGAACATCCGTATTGGATGTCATGTGATTAGTCGCCCCTGAATCAAGAACAAAGGAGACGGGAGCCATGGGCGAAGAATTATCATGCGGAGCCATTTGATGTTGAGGGTAGTACTGAGCCGAGTAGGCAAAATTCCCTCGTTGGTAACATGTGGTTGCTTCATGACCCCTTTTTTTACAAATTTGGCATGTCACTGTATTTTGGTCTTGGCTAAGGAAAGGGTTGGGTGGGTTGTATGGGACAGTAGCTTGTGGAAAGGTTGGCCGAGTAGGGTTAAAGGCAGTAGGTAAAGGTAAGAGACCCTACCTTGGTTTTGATTATTGTTGCGGTTTCTATTGCGATTTCCACCCCACGATTCTGATTAGGAGAAAAGAAAAACCCCACGATTTTGGTGTCTAAAAGGTGAGAGCTTCCTTGATGGGTAGGTTTATGGGCTGCGACCGGAATAGGGGTAGGTTTGGGTCCTGTCCGGCTCTTTGACCGGCTGAGGGCACTTATGGTGGGTGAGGTTCTATGGGCAAACTTCTGTTGTAAGGCTTCTTCTTGGAGGAGAAGATCCTTAAGGTCATCAACAGTGGTATCTCCTTTAGAATTTTGGGTTGTGATAAATTCCTTGTAGGTGTGTCCTAAACCTCCGAGAATGCGACGGCAAAGGGTGTGGGTAGAGACGGCTTCACCGGCACGAGCAAGAGAGTGTGAGATGGTCTTGGCACGAAGGATATAATCCTGAATAGTCATGCCGGGGGAGAGGGTTAGATCGTGGAGCTCCTCTTGGAGTTTGTGGATGTGGATAGTAGAGGCAATGCCAAATTCCTTGGCGAGAAGGTCCCACGCCTCGGGAGGCGTAGTGCGGTGATTGACATGTGGTTGGACCTCAGCGGTTACAGTAGCCTTTATCCAGCCGAGGACAAAATGGGAGGTGTGGACAAAGGCTTCATAGGCTGGATTTTCAGTAGTGGTATTGTCGGCTTTGAGAAGGGTACGGGAGGGTGGGATTTTATCTGTCACGAAGGATATAATCCTGAATAGTCATGCCGGGGGAGAGGGTTAGATCGTGGAGCTCCTCTTGGAGTTTGTGGATGTGGATAGTAGAGGCAATGCCAAATTCCTTGGCGAGAAGGTCCCACGCCTCAGGAGCTGTGGTGCAGTGATTGACATGTGGTTGGACCTCAGCGGTTACAGTAGCCTTTATCCAGCCGAGGACAAAATGGGAGGTGTGGACAAAGGCTTCATAGGCTGGATTTTCAGTAGTAGTATTGTCGGCTTTGAGAAGGGTACGGGAGGGTGGGATTTTATCTGTCACTACATTGGTGAGATAATGAATCTCCAACATAGATAAGAAAAGGGAGCTCCAATTCGGATAATTTTCATTCGACAATCGACTATGTCCCATGTACGATTGCACATTGAAGAGGGTAGGGAGGCCATGTTTGTTGCGAGGGTTAACCTGTTCCGGATCGACGGTAGCCAAGGTTTTCGATGCTTCGTCACCCATGGCTATTTTCAAGAAGCTCTTGATACCATGAACGAATAAATCACCTGCATAAAAATGAAGAAGAAGAAGAATACAAGAGAAAGCTGGGAGCAAGAGAACAGTTACGCAGAAGAGAATGAGAAAGAAATAAACATGGACTGAGAAGAAGACCAACAGGACTTACGCAGAAGAGAATGAGAAAGAAATAAACATGGACTGAGAAGAAGACCCCAACTTGTGTTTGGTGTCTTGACTTATGTTATTTATAATACTTTGTACAATGCTATTCTATGGAAATATTACAAAGTCCTATTGCCAAGGAAAGAGAGAAAATCATTATTCTATTCTATGTCAATCATCTAGCAATATTCTAATCATACTCCTACATATATGGAATTTATACAACTGTAAAGATGGAAAAGATAAACTACACATTTAACCATATTGAGATGCATCTTTCGTATATTTGCTTTCACAGGAAAGAGGAGAATGTCTGCACAGGAACTGTTCATTTTGATCAAAAACCTGGCACAGTGCATGAAAATCATAGTCAAGTCCAGCTGTACTTGGAAACCGACTTACACATTGGTACGACTAATAGTCGGCGACCACCGAAGTGTAAACCTACGAATGGGAATTTGGTTCAACCCAGATCTCTGAGCATTGGTCAGCTTCTTATACTTCATGGACTCCTCAAACCCTGAAGTTTTCTCCCAGAAAAGACCCTCCCAAGTTGGGAAGCTGAAACAAAAAGTAAAAGTCAATAAATAAAAATTGCAAATCTGGATTATGAACACCACCTTCAATCTATTCTTATTTAGATAATGTGCATGTATTAAGAGAAAAGTTTGTGTCTAATAAGACAGTCCACACACACTGAAGCTAAAGGGGTCATAGAAGCACAGAAATACTGAAACTCTTGTTATGGGTCAGTTAAGAAAAGAGGGTGAATAGGGAAGGAAAAATAAACATACTACGAGTATGTTCCTTTAAATAATGTGTGTTCCAGAATTCCTTCACCACCTCCAAGCGCTTGGATAATGTCAGTTCGGTAGCTATTTAAATTCCTAAGTTTTCCATCGTGCCTCTGGTGTGTCCACCAAAACGGATTTTATTTCAGAACTTGATACTGTTTAAAGTCAGTTCTGACACTCCATCCTTTATCATATCCTAGAGTATGTGGATCCTTCTGGAACAAGGTGCTGATCCTAGGAATTCCCTGGTCCCACGAGTCCTGTGAATAAATGTACAGATGGTCATATACCATTGCAAAAACTTCATTATCTGACAAACTTGGTTCAGAATCACATAAATTAAAGAAATGCAAGGTCAAACAAAAGCCAAGACATAAGAACCAAAACCGATGAAAGGGAATCTGAAGAAAAGGAATAAAGAAAAAAGAAGTGCAATAATTATTGAAAAACTCACTTCCAAATCTTCAAGGGTTGAACGCCTATTTTGTGACTGAGCTTCTTGCCTCTTCAGAGCATATTCGGCCCATACTCGTTGAGAGTCAATAAACTCATTTTCCCATGGCTGTTAAATTAAAAACAATTAGAAAATGTAGGTAATGCAAATAAAACATGAGAATTTTTGACTTTAAAATACCTTAATATAACGATAAAGATTTGGAATCAACTGGTCTTCCTCGTGACTCATTCCACTCCTAAAGTGTATACCACAGATCACTCTGCGGAATCAATATGTGACCCATTGATAACATTCCAAGTCCTCCAATTTCCTTTGGTGTGTAGAAAATAACCAGAGGAAATCTGAAATCACAACACCATTTAATATTCCAATGAAGAGAAATCAGTTGAGCATGCTTAATCTTTAAACCAGTAAGGTACATTACCTGCTAGGCATTTTTGAATTTAATCCAATCTTGGTACGAGTGTGAACTTTGTTTTCACACTTAACCAACAAGTCTAACAGTTCCTGTGTATTAACTATTGCTTCGCGGATGTATGTCATCAAACCTATCAAAGATGGAAAAACAGTCACGGGGAGAAAATAGCATGGACAGGTTGCATTCAACTAAACGACAGCCACTAAAAGGAAGAAACAACACACATCATTCAAACAGAGGACAAACACATGAAGTATGCAATAAAACACAAAGTAGATACCTATAAGAACTGAATTCCACTTGTTGACAATCTGGTGAATGTCGTTGAGCCTGAAACTCATAAGTATCTGCCTCAAACGATTCTCAAAAACTTTCATGTGTTCATCATCAACTCGTAAGAAAGCAACTGCTGTACTCTCTTTTGTTTGTTCATTCTGCAAATTCCAAACTCTATCTTTTGTATTGCTGAACGCCTCTTGAGTCATTCTTATCTTAGGCAGTATACGAACTTCGAACCAACACCTACATGAATGCGCGAGTTAGTTACAGAAACAAATTTCTAATAATAACAGCAGAAAAAACCCGTAAGTGATGGTATTACTAGTGAAGGAATCACTTCAGTAAATTTACCCCATCCCGTCAAATAAAAGCATAAACAAAAAAGTGAAAATAAGAATGAGACATGGAAAAGAATACACTTTAACATAGGGACAAAAAATAAATCTAGGCCTGCCAAAGGTTCAGATTCAGATCGGGTAAGCCTCTATCCATATCCAATTTGTTGAGTTTTCTCTCTATTCCACACTCAAATTCTAGTGCAGCATACACATAACTTACTTTCGAACTCAAATCAGATCATTTCACGTTGACAGATCGGATCACCAGACTATTGGATTGGAATCATAATCAGCTAACTGGATTACAACAACAAATTAGTCCCAAAATAATTTCGGGTCGGCTAACATGAATCCTCATTGAGTGAAATAATTCCTTAACACCCCACCCCGTCTTCCTTGCATACAAAAAGGAGAATGCTCTCCTTTTTTTCCATCTATAATAACAATGAAATGATGATAAAGAGGAAAGCTTCTTAGTTATTTTCCCTACTTCTCCAACTACCTTTACGTATTTTTATGGATACCTTATCCACCGATTAACTCTACACTCTCTAGATCATGTGAGTGAAATCCAGAAAACATGTCCATGTATGCCGGCAACCACTTCTGAATAACAGAACACTCACTGACCTAAATAACTGTATGCAAAAATTAAATCTAACAATAACAGAGAGAGATGCACATACATGCTGAAAAGCAGGTTTGGTCTGTTTGGATTGTCTTTGCTGTAAACAGAACAAAAGTTGTTCTCCCACTCCAATGTGGTTATACTTCGAGGAAGCCGATACTTCATGTCCCAGAAAACGCTTCTTCCAAGATTAACTGCTCAACATCAACACAAGCAGTCAGCCTCCATTAAACATCATAAACAACCGAGGAAATTGTCCTAAAAGTGCACAGAAGACAATAATAGGTAAAAAACAGGTGCTACCATCATGCTTCATAAGCCTCATCTTGCATCACGAGGCCAACCCCATTTGTTATTATAACCAACCATTTGTTCATTGTTGGGATCGGGATGCTCAGTCAAATATCTCTGAATTAGATCCCGAGCCTCTTCGTGAGTAAAACGAAACAGGATATGAACTTTGTCAATATACCTCGATTACAACCAAATGGGATTCCGTATTTCCACCTTAATGTCCCAATAAGTAATAAACTCATTGGGCATTTGTGGCGGACCGGCAATTTACTAGCACGTGTCAAACCAACAAGCAAAAGATCTAGCACCAGTCCGTATACTGGACAACAAAAGAAGCAAACTGTAGACCACATATCAACCCATATGAGTTTGTGTGACTCATATCCTTGTAGGACAGCACAACATTGTTCTTTGCTGTGACATAATCAGCAATACTGTGGTCAAGAACCAAGCGTAACAGCCTGCAGAGTCATAATGGCAAAGCATAATTTTAAAAATCTCTGAAAATAAATAGCATGAATTAACTTGTAAGCAGTGAGCATTCACCATAGTTAAAAGTAAGCAATGCATTCTACAAAAAACTGTTTAGCATCGTCAAATCAATCTTCTCAAACTTGGTCTGAAGCATCACAACACACTGTAATTCACTAGTGTCCCATATGCTTTGCAAATTGTCTATGCCCTGACACCACTTATAAACTAGTAGTGGCAGTGACTCTGAATCTGCAGGCTTGATCCATTTTGGGAAGAGTTGGCGCTTATCACCTTCATACCAAAGGTATTGGTCAAGATATGCATCTGTAATCTTCTCAAGAGGTTCAATCTCAAACTGGAATCAAATAGCTGTACAAATCCATGAATTTGATGCCAACCTACAAAAAAGAGGTTCACACTCTGTTAGTCATTACACTTAAGAAAAAATTATAATAGAGGTTAAACAAAAACACATTCTCAGACACCATATTTCTTTAAAAGCACGTTGTGTAAGCAGATGACGTTTGATCCGTGACAGTGCCTCATGTGGATTGTCATAAGCTTGCTCGATAAGTCGTAGCTCCTCCCTTTGGAGTTCGTTTAACCTCACAGCCACACTATTAAGATTCCTTCAGCCTCTCAAGAGCAAGAATAAGAAGCTTTGTATCATGCTTATAGGACAATGGAGGGAATGGAACCGGTGAAAACTTCCTAGATTCCAACCAATGCACTGTGGTGGTGTAAATAGCAACTGCTTCTTCTGGTGTGACATTCGGGCCATCCTACAAATAATTATGGGGAATTTGCCCCATAAGTTCTTTTTGGAACAAATCACTTCCCACTAAGTTCCTCATTGTATTAAAATGACCAGGAAGTTCTTTTTACAAGTGAACTTCCAGTTTTGCCCTCACAACATTCTGAAAATATAATACAACATTCTGAAAATATAATACAACATTCTGATTATTTTTAATTTTTTTTTTTTTTTAAATTATTTTTTTTTAATTTTTTTTAAAAAAAAATTTGAAAATATAATACAACATTTTGAAAATATATAGTACAACATACTGAAAATATAATACAACACTCTGAATATAATACAACATTCTCAAAATATAATACAACATTTTGAATATAATACAGCATTCTGAAAATATAATACAACATTCTGATTTTTTTTTAATTTTTTTTTTTTGAAAATATAATACAACATTCTGAATATAATACAACATTCTGAAAATATAATACAACATTCTGATTTTTTTTATTTACAAAAAAAAATTGTATTTAAAAAAAATTTTATTAAAAAAAATTTTTATTAAATTTTTTTTTTATTAATTTTTTTTTTGAAAATATAATACAATATTCTTTGGGGGGTATTTTCGTCCAAAATGACACAAAATCGATACATTCATTTAAAAGGAACTTATTGAGCATAGATTTAAAAAAAAGGAACTTATGGGGCAATGACCCATAATTATGTTGTCGCTCCTGTGAAAAGGGTAAGAAAAGTCATAAGCAAATATTTCCTTCAAAGTTTCAACAATAACCGCACTATATGTAACCTTAGATCATCATGCAACCCCTAGTAAGAACATTTTATGTAACCTTTAGATTATCATGCAACCGCGCTTAAGCAAGTAAACATAAATAACTACCTGCTCCGCCTACAGCCAAAGATGAGTCAATCTCCCAAGATCCGTCCTACAGACAGTCTTGTCAACAATAGAAAGTATCATAACGAGCTAAATGAAAAAGATATAATCAAAAGTTAAAAATCAGCATTACCTTCCAAGGAATATTGGCTTTCCCCAGCGCCATGCTTCACTCAGATGTTGCAAGATGGTTCTTGCCTGATTCTGTTTAATGCTCCGCAGTTTTGAGATACAATGTTAATTGGGCAAAAAAAGAATGCCAATTTGAATTCCGTGCCATACAAAAAAAGAAAGGCATTAATAAAGAAAATTATAAAAGAGCTCAGAACACCTGCAAGACATCAAGAACGTCATGCACATAGTTGTTAAAGGCGAAAAGCGAGAGGCGGGCGAGAAGTTCCGAGAAAAGGCGAATGGCGAGGCGGTTGAAAGGCGGTCGAAAGGCGAGCAAGGCGGTAAAATAGAACAAAAGGAATAGTAAAATAATATATATGTAAAATATATTAAACAAAGCTTAAACATGTTAAAAACAATAATTTTGCATTAAATAAAGGTCGCAATTTCACATGTAATAGCAACTTAACACAACTGAAACACCCAAAAGTGAGAATTCTTTGACAAAAAACACATTTTATGTTCAAATCAAGAAACAAGTAGTCGTTTAAAAGCGTAAAATATGTGAATTCGAATATATAATTTCAAATGTATCCATTACTAGAGATGAAAAGATATAGTTAAAACTTCAAATGACAAAGGAGACCCAAAGTAAAGCGAAAAAACAAATTAAATTAGTAAACATATTAAAAGTTGCAAACCTCCCATTAAAAAATTGAATAAAGCAAGCTATTTGTAGTGTTTTTGTCTCACTCTTTTGTCGTCGTTCTAATTTGTTATTTATCGCACTTATTTTCTTTTGATCGCTCGAGAGAAATTATGGATATCTTTCTTTCTCATATACGCCACAAGCTATCTTTACCCCATATTATCCCAAAACAACGCATTGGGTAATTTAAATTATTAAAACTAGAATTACAAAATGATCTAGTTTAACACTACTCATACGTTTATTATGCCTTTTTGACATATTATGCCTTTTGACAAAGACGGACTCTTCACGCCTCTCACCATAACCAAGAAACGCCTCGCCTAGCCTAAAAGGCGCACAACAGCCCGCCATAAAACCAAAAGGCGGTCGACCCCTAAAGGCGCCAAAACGGCGAGGCGGGCGTGAGAGGCGCTAGCCTTTCGCAACTATGGTCATGCATCACAGCAGCACGAAGCTCCAAAAAAATAAATTACAGTAGAGTTCATAAAATGTTCAGAAGATTCCAGTAATAGCATAAATAAGAGAAGCTTGATGCATACCAATGTTCCTTATACCACTCTGACACCAGGCGTATATCTTCAGCACGTCGCATTATAAGACCCTTTACCTTCTGTGTGTGTGGACTCAGACCGTAATAATGAACTCATTGGGCATTTGTGGCGGACCGGCAATATCACTTGCTCGTGTCAAACCAAGAAGCAAAAGATCTAGTTGTGTGACTCATATCCTTGTAGGAACATTGTTCTTTGCTGTGACATAATCAGCAATATTGTGGTCAAGGCAATCGTAAAAGCCTACAGCCATAATGGCAAAACATCAAGAAACTCAGAAAACAAGTAGCACGTATTTACTTGTAAACCGTGAGCATTCACCCTAGTTAAATTAAGCAATGCATCACAATGCCCTTCACTAATGTCCCATACGCTTTGCAAATTGTTTATGCCCTGACACCACTTATAAACTAGGAGTGGCGGTGGCTCTGAACTTGCAGGCTTAATCCAATTTGGGAAGAGAGCGCTTGTCACCTTCATACCAAAGGTATTGGTCAAGATATGCATCTGTAATCTTCCCAAGAGGTTCAATCTCGTAAACTGGAATCAAATAGCTGTACAAATCCATGAATTCGATGTCAACCTACAAAAAAGATGTTACACCGTTAGTCATTACACTTAAGAAAAATTTATAGAAGTTCAACGAAAACACATTCTCAGACACCATGCTTCTTTAAAAGCGAGTTGTGTAAGAAGATGATGCTTGATCAATGACAGTGCCTCACGTGGATTGTCATAAGCTTGCTCGATAAGACCCAGCTCCTCCCTTTGGAGTTGATTTAAACTCACTGCCACTCTCAAAGATTCCTTCAGCCTCTTAAGAGCAAGAATTAGAAGCTTTGTATCATGCTTGTAGGACAATGGAGGGAATGGAATCAGTGAAAATTTCCTAGATTCCAACCAATGCTCTGTGGTGGTGTATTTAGCAACTGCTTCTTCTGGTGTGGCAAATGGGCCATTCTTCAAATAATTATGCTGTCGCTCCCATGAAAAAGACAATAAAAGTGATATGCAACTATTTCCTTCAAAGTATCAACAATAACCATATTATATGTAGCCTTAGATCATCAGGCAACCCCCCCCCCCCTCATATCCACATTTAATGTAACCATAGATCATCATGCAATGTAAGCAAACATAAATAACTACCTGCTCCGCCTTCAGCCAAAGACGAGTCAATCTCCCAAGATTTTTCCTACAGAAAGTCTTGTCAACAGTGGCACCCCTTCTAATACTCTCAAGATTATAATGCGGAACATTTGTCCACCAATCAACCTTGAATTTAACATACAGGAGGATCATGTTCTCGATCAGAACGGGTAAACCAGGAACCTACAAATAACAATTACGAGTATTGTAACGAGCTAAGTGAAAAAGATGTATTTAAAAGTTAACCATTATCACTACCTTCCAAGGAATATTCGCTTTCCAACAGCGCCATGCTTCAAGCAGATGCTGCAAGATAGTTCTTGCCTTATTCTGCTTGATGCCCTCTGCAGTTTCGAGATACTATGTTTCAAGGCCATAAAGAAAACAGATGCCATAAGAAAAATAATAAATGAGCTCAGATCACCTGGCATGGTATCAAGAACACCATGCATCAAAGCAGCACTAAGCTCCAAGTCAAAATGACTTTCAACAAGCTGCTTAGTGACAGTCTTGGCCACCCCCCTTAGAGTGTTGCCACTCAAACTGCTGAGCAAGTAAATTTCCCAGCCGCAGCTCCAGAATATGCACTACGTTGCGGAGAAAAAAATAAGCACACCCTCTACATAGGTGCCCAGAAACCACATTCAGGTCCTTTACAAACTGGCCCAGCATTGAATCAATTATAAATCAAATGCTTCAGATCTTCGCACATCCGTATCTGTCTCATCAGATGGTACTTGTAACGATACATGCCAGTCAACTGACCGACATGTGAAAATGTATATTGCAAACCAATAAGAAATCATCCAACTGAAATGCATCCACATTACCCAAGTGAATCTGAATGTTCGCATCAACTACAAACTTTGTTAGTCGCAGAATTTCACGGCACAAATGAAAAGCATTATCAGACCTCGACTTCTTACGCTCCTTGGTCGTGAGAGTCTTAAAAGGCTTCAAATTGTTGAAGTTATAATACAAGTGAAGGTAGTTAAGATTTTTCTATGGATCAACAGATTCAGCATATTATACCCCTGCTTGCAAACTTGTAGACCTGCCTCTGCCAATCAAGCGCTGTAGACTGGAAAAATTTAGTGGCTTGGAGGGACCGGAACAAGTGTTTCTTCTTTTGAGCCTTGGGTGGCCTGTGGTGGAGCTCATTCAAAACAAAACATTTCAACAGCTTCTGATAGCTCACCCGGACTTTAACTGGATATGATGGAGGACTGCAAGGTAAAATAAATATATAAAAAGTTACAGTAGAGTTCATTAAAAGGACAGAAGATTCCAGTAACAGAATAAGAGAAGCTCGATGCATACGAGTGTTCTTTAAACCACTCTGACACCGGGGGTATATCTTCTACATGTCGCATTCGACCAGACCACATGTTGAAAGTACGGGCTGCAAACAATAGTGAAATACCAGCAGCTGTTGTGTCAGTATAAATTGGAATACTTTCAAGCAGTGGTTCCACACCCTCCGGCAAGCAAAAATTATCGTTGTCGTCTTTATGGACTTTCTACTCACGCTGATCCTTGCTACTGGAGGTTATGGGGTGTATTAAGGGATCATAGTCGAAAGAAGGCAAGTCAGGATCCTCAGTCTTTATGTACATAATCATTGGAGTGTTGTAACGACCCTAACCCTAGGCACTATTTTAGTATCATATTATATGCTTTTATATTATTGTTTACTTTATGTGCTCATTTTATGTCTTTGATTTCCTATGTTAAGATGAGATGGTTGTGAAATAATTCTAAAGCCTTAGAATAAAATGGAAATAAGTTAAAGTATTTTGTTGAGGTATAGTAATTGGAAATAAATAAATTATAAGTAACTAGGTTGTCTTTGTGTGAGGAGGGAAGTAAAGGGTTTAATTGCATTCTTAAACCTTTAGGAGCCTAAGTGGTGAAAATGGAAAGCTTTCATTTAATTGGCATGGGGGGCCATACTCCCTCTTTTCCTCTCACCACCTCCTTAGTCAATTCCCCCCATACTTCCCCCATCTCATTTCATCATCCTCCTTTTTCATCATCTTCTTCCATCTCCTTCCAATCCTCCATGGAAAACCTCCCTCCATTCCCTTCTTTCTAAAAATCACAATAAATCCAATCCATTTCCATTTTTCAATCCGGGTGTACTTTCGTGTTCGGGGCATTGAGGGGAGCACATCAAGCTAAGAAAATCCTTGTTCCATCTCATATTGCTAAAGTGAGTTATTATGACTTTTCTTCCAATAAATGTTCATGAACTATTTGATGTTGTTATTGTTTATTATAATTGTTGTTGATGCTTTGGAACCCTTCTTAGAGTTGAGAAATGGGTTAATGACATATAAGAATGATGTTGTTTATGGAAGTTGATAAACAGTGTAAGAAAATGGGTTGAGTTAGATTAAGAAGATTAAACTTGAAATGTGGTAGTGAAATGGGTGGGAAATCAAGTTGTAAATGATCTAGGTTTATACTATTTTGGGTTTAAATGATTTAGTATGAGAAGTATGAAGTTTAGTAAGCCCTTTTAGGTTCACAAAACAGGGGAGACTTGGTTTGGGACAATTTGGTATAGTTAATGAGGAGTTTCCAGTTCTGTTCTGAATTCTGGGCTCAGGTCACGAGTCGTGCCCTGTGGCACGAGTCGTGCCTGAGGATGGGACGAGTCGTGATCATTGGTAAGCTGAAGTCGTGCCTTGCTGAGGACGCATGAATCTGGGGAAGGTCAAATGGGCACGAGTCGGGGCACGAGTCGTGCCCTGGCCTGATGACACTGAACCAATTTTTGAGCTGTTTAAACCTATTCAAACTAGAACCAAAATGAATCCTCTTTAACCTAGATTAAAGTAGAATACTTTGGCTACACAACGACATCTTAATTGATCAAAATGGAATTATGAAAGTACTTTAAATACTGCTTGGAAAACGCTTGGCAGCCTTGTTTGGTAACGTAACCATTGTGACTCCAACTTGGTAAATTGAGCTTGGACCTTTATAGAGGCCATGTATTGTTGTATATTGATTGTGTAGGGTTGGTTAATGATACATTGTTACCTTACTTGAATATGTATTCATTGATTGTGCTATGCATAGTGTATTAAATAAATGTTGCACTATGATATTGGTTGAACATGAGTATAATTTACCATGTGGTTATATTTCTTATCCCTTTTGTGGATTTTATGTCAAGTAACTATTATGTGCTTGAACTCGTGTTAATCAGCTGATGTTGGGGGTATAGCGTTATACGATCAATTATGGAAAGTGTGACCTAATGTGATCGGATTATGTTATACCTGTGACCGTCCCCTCCTGTGGCCACAGGTTGGGGTTATAGCATCTGTATTGAGCCAAAAGCCTTACAGAGTTACTACTATCTTATATGGTTCCCTGAAAAACGGGTCTTATAAGAAGTGAATAATGCTCAAGCAGTTCACTAAATATTGGGATTTTATCTCCAATGTTGTACGACTATTGTTCAGACGGGAAAAGGTAAACCGAGGTAATGTAAAGTGTTTACAACTTTTCCAATGTGTTATATGCAACTTGTTATGTGTTGCATCTTACTTGGCATATTGCTGCATTCATAATAGCTTGCTGAGATTTATTCTCACCCCTCTCCCTTTAATGTTTTAGATCCCGAGACAGGCGGACCGGCCAAGTAAGGACGAAAAGGAGTTTGAAAGTGATATTTTGGGATTGTCGGGGTATGTATAGGTTGGCGTAGAAAGATGTATTTTGGTATAATTCCTTTATGGAGTTTGTATATATATAACTTAATTTCTACGTTATAACCGAAATCTTTTGTAACTAAAACAGTTTGTTACTTTCAAAGTTGTTCAACTCTTACTCCAATGTGGAGAGGAGTGGAGTTATTTTGAAATGGTTATGTTAAGTATGTTTAAGTTTGTAAGTTAAATCAAAGTTTTAAAAATTTAGGAAATTTGGAGTTAGTTTGGGGACGCTCCAGCTCGGGACACGTGTAGGTTCCGGTCGGGGTCCTCACAGTTGGTATCAGAGCTCGGTTAGAGTTCTCGGGTAGAGTCTAGCTGAGTGAGAGTGTGCGATAACTGACGTCGAGTGTTTAATGAAGGAGTTTGTTCTAATGGCGGGAAATTATGGCGATCAGAATCGGGCTTTGGGAAATGTTGGTAATCCGAATGCAGAAATGATGGACATGTTCCGAGTATTCCTTCAGAATATGGCAAATCAGAATCAAGGTAGGGCTCAACAGCAACCGGAAGGTCGACAAGTGCATGGACTAGAGAAATTTGTGAAGATGTCTCCCCCTAGTTTCAATGGAGATCCGGATCCGGTGAAGGCGGGGAGATGGCTTGAAGCTATGAATAAGATTTTCGCGGCAATGGAGAGTCCGGATGCAGAAAAGGTGAGATGCGCTGTCTTCAAGTTATAAGGACCTGCTGAGCATTGGTGGCAAGTAGTGAAGGATGGCTGGGATCGAGACCTTACACCGCAGACTTGGGAGAACTTCACACGTAAGTTCCGGGATCATTTCATTCCAATGGTTACAAGGGATAAGAAGGAAGTCGAAGGGTGGAGTTCCGAAAGCAGTTATTGACGCATGACTTCATCAACTACCAAGCAGCCGTGAATATGGCGTACCGGATTGAGAATGATATAGAAGAGCATCGTAGTAAGTCTGAAGGTGGGAGTAGGAATAGATTCCAAGGTCAAGGTTCTGGGCAGAATAGAGGGCAGCCAGGGACATCAGCCCCGGGAGCAGGTAGAGGAGGAAATGTGGCGACTCCGACAAACCGTTCGATTCCAAGTCAGTTTGGGGCATTGTGTGGATATTGCAAGAAGCCAGGACATTCAGAGGATAAGTGTTGGAGTAAGCAAGGGAAATGTTTAGAGTGAGGGGCAACAGGCCATTTCCGGAAGAATTGTCCCAGGTGGCAAAGGAAGCAAGCTTCGGGTAGCGGACAAGGGGGACAAGGTGGTGGTGTGAAAAGGGATATCGAAGGGAAACCCAAGGATAGAGTGCAAGGTCGAGTATTCGCCTTGGGTAGAGGAGAGGTCGATCCTAATGCTGTCATTAGAGGTATAGTTCCTGTCTCAGGAGTTAAGGCTCGCATTCTTATAGATCCCGGGTCTTCTCATTCAATTGTGGCATCTCATTTTGCATTTTCATTACATAAATTGCCTGAATCTATGCCTTATGTGTTGGAGGTTTCTACTCCTATGGGAGAGTGCCTCGCATCTTCCTTGATATATCATGGTTGTGATGTGACTATATGTGGGCATGTGTTGCCGGTGGATTTGGTAGAGTTACCAATCCGTGACTTTGATGTGATCCTTGAGATGGATTGGTTGAGTCAGTGTCATGCTTCGGTAGGCGTCGTGGCGAGTCTCATTTGCTATGCCTGATGTGCCTACTTTTATATTTGATGCGGACAAATCTATGTTCGGTTTACATGTTATTCTGCTTTAAAGGCTAGAAAAATGCTATCTAAGGGGTGTGCGGGGTACTTGGCTTATGTGGTAGATTCAAATAAGAAGTCCCCCGAATTAGCTCATGTCCCGATTGTTAATGAATTTAGTGATGTGTTTTCAAGTGAGTACTTTATGCCTCCGGATCGTGAGGTAGAGTTTTGTATTGACCTAGTGCCCGGTACCACACCTATTTCTAAAGCACCCTATAGAATGGCTCCGGCTGAATTAAAAGAGTTGAAGGTTCAGTTGCAAGAATTGTTAGACTGGGGTTTTATTCGCCCAAGTGTGTCACCGTGGGGAGCACCGGTTTTATTTGTCCGGAAGAAGGATGGTACCTTACGATTATGTATCGATTATCGTTTGTTGAACCAAGCAACCATAAAGAATAAATATCCTCTTCCGCATATAGATGATTTGTTTGACCAACTTCAAGGTTTCGTTATCTACTCTAAACTTGATTTGAGAAGCGGATACCATCAGTTGAAGATTAGACCGGATGATATTGCAAAGACAGCTTTCAGAACGAGATATGGTCATTATGAGTTTGTTGTGATGCCTTTCGGGTTGACTAATGCTCCGGCCGTATTCATGGATATGATGAACCGTATCTTCAAGCCTTATCTTGATAGCTTTGTGGTGGTATTCGTAGATGACATCCTTGTTTATTCTAAGTCCCGAGAGGAACATGAAAATCATTTGAGGAATGTCTTATCCGTTCTTCGTGAGAAGCAGTTGTACGCCAAGTTCAGCAAGTGCGAGTTTTGGCTTGAGCAGATTTCTTTCTTGGGGCATGTAGTGTCGAGTTCGGGAATTTCCGTGGATCCTTCAAAAATCGAAGCCGTAGTTAATTGGAAGCAACCTTCAACTGTGACTGAGGTTCGTAGCTTTCTTGGTTTGGCGGGGTATTACCGAAGGTTCATTGAGGGTTTTTCTCGAATTGCGACTCCGTTGACAAGGTTGACTCGGAAGGATGTATCGTTTGTATGGGATTCCAAGTGTGAAGCAAGTTTCAATGAGTTGAAGAAGAGGTTGACAACGGCTCCTATTCTTACCCTTCCGGATGGTTGTGAGAATTTTGTCATTTATAGTGATGCCTCGAAGGCGGGATTGGGATGTGTACTAATGCAAAATGGGAAAGTGATTGCGTATGCTTCTAGGAAGTTATCACCGGCTGAACAGAATTACCCTACTCATGACATGGAATTGGCTGCGATTGTGTTTGCGTTGCATAAGTGGAAACATTACCTTTATGGGGCGAAATTTGAGATTTTCACCGACCATAAGAGTTTGAAGTATTTGTTCACACAAAAGGAGTTGAATAACCGACAAAGAAGGTGGCTAGAGTTCTTGAAGGATTTTGATTGTGTAATTTCCTATCATCCGGGGAAGGCAAATGTTGTAGCAGATGCGATTAGCCGAAAGGCGTATGTGACAGCTTTGAGTACCCAAGAGTTGAGGAGTGAAGTAATAATTGCGAATGTGCGAGTCGTTCCTACATTGTATGGAGATTTAAAGGAAGCTCAACAAAGTGATCCGGAGTTGAAGAAAATTTTGGGTCAAGTGCAAGATGGGAAAGCCGGGGAATTCGCATTGAATAGAGATGGAATTTTAACCTTCCAAGGGAGAATTTGTGTTCCTTCATCATCGGAGATCAAGAGACGTGTTCTAGAGGATGGTCATAAATCCAAGTTTGCGATTCATCCGGGTAGTACGAAAATGTATCAAGACTTGAAGCGTGAATATTGGTGGAATGGAATGAAAAGGGAAATTGCGGATTATGTGTCTAAGTGTCTAACTTGACAACAAATCAAGGCCGAGCATCAGAGACCGGCGGGACTACTTCAACCATTAGATATTCCGGAGTGGAAATGGGAAGGGATTTCGATGGATTTTGTATCGGGTTTGCCTCTTACCGCGAAGAAGATGGATGCTATTTGGGTTATTGTGGATAGGTTGACAAAGTCGGCGCATTTTCTTCTGGTTTCAACCAAGTTCTCGATGGAGAAGTTAGCTCAGTTGTATATGAAGGAGATTGTTAGACTTCACGGGGTTCCGGTTAGTATTGTTTCCGATAGAGATCCGAGATTTACTTCTAGATTTTGGAGAGCGTTGCATGAAGCCTTGGGTTCTAAACTATGTTTTAGCACGGCATTTCATCCTCAAACCGACGGTCAGTCCGAGAGAACCATTCAGATACTTGAGGATATGTTACGGGCTTGTGTGATGGATTTCCAATTGTCTTGGGAAGATCATCTACCGTTAGTTGAGTTTGCTTACAACAACAGTTATCAGTCTAGTATTGAGATGGCTCCGTATGAGGCGTTGTATGGTAGAAAGTGTAGATCTCCGATGTGTTGGGACGAGGTTGGTGAAGCAAGGCTTTGGGGCCCGGATTTGGTTAGAGATTCGACGGAGAAAATCAAGGTGATTCGGGATAGATTAAAGACGGCTCAGAGTAGGCAGAAAAGCTACGCCGACAATAGAAGACGGGACTTATCTTTTCAAGTGGGTGACTTCGTGTTCTTGAAGGTCTCTCCGAGGACGGGAATTAAAAGGTTTGGTAATAAGGGTAAATTGGCTCCGAGGTTCGTTGGTCCGTTTGAAATTCTAGAAAAGATTGGGGATTTGGCTTACCGATTAGTGTTACCTCCGTCCTTTTCTTTGCTTCATGATGTATTTCATGTTTCTATGTTGAGGAAATATTGTCATGACCCCTCCCATATATTGAGTTCTCCTCCCGATGAGATTCAAGAGGATATGTCGTATGTTGAAGAACCGTCGAGAGTCTTGGAGTTTCAAGTTAAGGAATTAAGGAATAAGAGCATTCCGGTAGTGAAGATCCTATGGAAGAATCATACCATTGAGGAAGCAACGTGGGAGCTAGAGTCGAAAATGGGGGAGTGAGTGTAACGACCCTAACCCTAGGCACTATTTTAGTATCATATTATATGTTTTTATATTATTGTTTACTTTATGTGCTCATTTTATGTCTTTGATTTCCTATGTTAAGATGAGATGGTTGTGAAATAATTCTAAAGCCTTAGGATAAAATGGAAATAAGTTAAAGTATTTTGTTGAGGTATAGTAATTGGAAATAAATAAATTATAAGTAACTAGGTTATCTTTGTGTGAGGAGGGAAGTAAAGGGTTTAATTGCATTCTTAAAACTTTAGGGGCCTAAGTGGTGAAAATGGAAAGCTTTCATTTAATTGGCATGGGGGGCCATACTCCCTCTTTTCCTCTCACCACCTCCTTAGTCAATTCCCCCCATACTTCCCCCATCTCATTTCATCATCCTCCTTTTTCATCATCTTCTTCCATCTCCTTCCAATCCTCCATGGAAAACCTCCCTCCATTCCTTTCTTTCTAAAAATCACAATAAATCCAATCCTTCTCCATTTTTCAATCCGGGTGTACTTTCGTGTTCGGGGCATTGAGGGGAGCACATCAAGCTAAGAAAATCCTTGTTTCATCTCATATTGCTAAAGTGAGTTATTATGACTTTCCTTCCAATAAATGTTCATGAACTATTTGATGTTGTTATTGTTTATTATAATTGTTGTTGATGCTTTGGAACCCTTCTTAGAGTTGAGGAATGGGTTAATGACATATAAGAATGATGTTGTTTATGGAAGTTGATAAAGAGTGTAAGAAAATGGGTTGAGTTAGATTAAGAAGATTAAACTTGAAATGTGGTAGTGAAATGGGTGGGAAATCAAGTTGTAAATGATCTAGGTTTATACTATTTTGGGTTTAAATGATTTAGTATGAGAAGTATGAAGTTTAGTAAGCCCTTTTAGGTTCACAAAACAGGGGAGACTTGGTTTGGGACAATTTGGTATAGTTAATGAGGAGTTTCCAGTTCTGTTCTGAATTCTGGGCTCAGGTCACGAGTCGTGCCCTGTGGCAAGAGTCGTGCCTGAGGATGGGACGAGTCGTGATCATTGGTAAGCTGAAGTCGTGCCTTGCTGGGGACGCATGAATCTGGGAAAGGTCAAATGGGCACGAGTCGTGCCCTTGCCTGGTGACACTGAACCAATTTTTGAGCTGTTTAAACCTATTCAAACTAGAACCAAAATGAATCCTCTTTAACCTAGATTAAAGTAGAATACTTTGGCTACACAAGGACATCTTAATTGATCAAAATGAAATTATGGAAGTACTTTAAATACTGCTTGAAAAACGCTTGGCAGCCTTGTTTGGTAACGTAACCATTGTGACTCCAACTTGGTAAATTGAGCTTGGACCTTTATAGAGGCCATGTATTGTTGTATATTGATTGTGTAGGGTTGGTTAATGATACATTGTTACCTTACTTGAATGCGTATTCATTGATTGTGCTATGCATAGTGTATTAAATAAATGTTGCACTATGATATTGATTGAACATGAGTATAATTTACCATGTGGTTATATTTCTTATCCCTTTTGTGGATTTTATGTCAAGTAACTATTATGTGCTTGAACTCTTGTTAATCAGCTGATGATGGGGGTATAGCGTAATACGATCAATTATGAAAAGTGTGACCTAATATGATCGGATTATGTTATACCTGTGACCGTCCCCTCCTGTGGCCACAGGTTGGGGTTATAGCATCTGTATTAAGCCAAAAGCCTTACAGAGTTGGTACTATCTTATATGGTTCCCTGAAAAACGGGTCTTATAAGAAGTGAATAATGCTCCAGCAGTTCACTAAATATTGTACGACTATTGTTCAGACGGAAAAAGGTAAACCGAGGTAATGTAAAGTGTTTACAACTTTTCCAATGTGTTATATGCAACTTGTTATGTGTTGCATCTTACTCGGCATATTGTTACATTCATAATAGCTTGCTGAGATTTATTCTCACCCCTCTCCCTTTAATGTTTTTAGATTCCGAGACAGGCGGACCGGCCAAGTAAGGACGGAAAGGAGTTTGAAAGTGATATTTTGGGATTGTCGGGGTATGTATAGGTTGGCGTAGAAAGATGTATTTTGGTATAATTCCTTTATGGAGTTTGTATATATATAACTTAATTTCTACGTTATAACCGAAATCTTTTGTAACTAAAACAGTTTGTTACTTTCAAAGTTGTTCAACTCTTACTCCAATGTGGAGAGGAGTGGAGTTATTTTGAAATGGTTATGTTAAGTATGTTTAAGTTTGTAAGTTAAATCAAAGTTTTAAAAATTTAGGAAGTTTGGAGTTAGTTTGGGGACGCTCCAGCTCGGGACACGTGTAGGTTCCGGGTCGGGGTCCTCACAAGTGTGGTAGCTACAGAGTTTTACTTTCCAGAGTCTGACGTTATATCAATGAGGGAAACCAATCCTGTACTTGGTTCTCAAAGGAGAGGGGATGATAAATTTGTTATCTCATTAAACTCATTCCAGTCTCATCGCCTTTCTCCATGTCCCGATATAGAGGCTCAAATTTTGGATCACTGCATGTAAAGAAGACTATTGAAGACACTGGACACATTCACACCTGATAGACTCAAAAGAAGAAAGAATAAAGTAGTTTCAAGCACATTTGGAGCTTTGAACCAACAATATAGAAGGTTACAAACAAGCTAAGGTTTGTGGTCATAAAAGAATCAAATCCATAGAAAGAGAGCATACCAGGTATGCACATATTAAGAGCTTTAGCTGTAAAAAATGACTCCTTGTCAAACAAATAGAAACTAATGTGGTCAATTAAACAGAGTTGCCATGATAGGAAGGGATAGATGCCATTTCTGGTAACTTGGACCATCGTTAGGTTTTGTCTTTACAAGAGGTTTGTGGTCATAAAACCAGGTATATACCACAGAATCTTCTTCCTCATCTAACTCCAACTGAAATTGGCTCCAGAGGATCTACATCTAAAAGATTATCAGCATAGTCCAATGGTGGATCCTCGTTATCAATAGGAGGAAAACGCATCCTCTTGAAATCCCTATGGTCTCTTTTTTCTCTTCGCATCATAATCCACCTAGCCCCCCACTGCAAAAGTTCATTTAAAATGAATTTTATATCGATGTAGTCAGCGGAAAGGTATATATCATCATTATTCAAGCCTAACTAAACCAAGTATACAAATTCCAGTTTTTAAGCATTTGCATCCAATCACATGAATATAAGAATCGACATACCTGAGCCAGATAGATGGGTTCAACGACCCAGGGTATCTCATTCACGAATGTTATGGCATCTGTAATGTGATTTAGAACCTTCACGTCACAGACCCATAAACATGTAACTAACAAGTCAGAAAACAAAAGAGAAGCAATCAATATTAACAGCAATGAGATAGCTACCCAATCAAGACAAATGCCTATACCTGCTCCCAAGGCATTGGCATGTTCTCCAGAAGCTTGTAGACTGCATGTGGAACAAACTTCAAAGCACCTAGCCATATATTATTCTTAAAGAACCACGTGCTCAAATTCTTACTAAACTAGCTGAATGTGCAAGGTTAAATTACATCTAGAACAGTTAAATGCCATCCTAAATCAAATAATAACAGATAATTTCCCTTCGAAATAATTTGGCAAGCATGAATAATGCACAATATTCCTATTGAATACACCACCAGCACAGGATGAAAGATGTTTATGACCCCCATAAGCACCAGTTTTCAAAAATGAATGCAGCACTAAGACAACTTTATTTTCATCCGTTTAATGCATTGAATTTCAACATGTGTTCAGAAGCATGTTGTATCCTAAATGTAATTGGAACTCATTAGTACAGTAATAACTTAACTTCGGAAAGTGACTCTGAAAATCATACACAAGAATCTTGAAAATCCATGATAGAATACACCATACAATACTATGAAATGCAACTGACTCCAGATCTTTGGGTTGTACTAATAATTTTATGTAAGCAATGTGTTAATTAAACATTAATTACTCTATAGACAATACATGTGGCTGTGATTTACAGTTCAAGAACTCGTAGAAGCACTAAACAACACCTACATGTCGCAAAAATGTGGGACGACTGCAATACAAAGGTGATCAAATAACAGTAGGATTCGCTTACATTGACCACCGAGATGCTAGCAAGGAGGTGTATTACACCAAGTGCCGAGTCGCCTGTTAAGATTATGCCACAACTAAGGAACAGCCATCAAGATCATAGCCGAGTGTAAACATCAAAGAAGTGTGTATAGTATCAATATGGTTCACAAATGTTGAGATTGCATATCTACATCTCACCTTCCTGCTGCCGAATGTGAGCCATCAATGATTCAAGTTGCTTATCATCCTATACCAGCTAAAATTTTATCATGGTATATTTACCCAAATAATTGTTCAAAGTCATCCTAAAATTAAAGGTCATTGTGGAAAAAATATAATCACAAATTCACAATAAGGTCAGATCTAACCCTAGTCCAGTAATAAACAGCTGATCCCTCTGGATTTTTAATAAATTGATAGATAGCTACTTACTTATATGCCAAATTCCCAAATATATGACTCTTGGATCAACTCCGCTGCACGAAATCAATAGTAATGCTAAAATGTGTCATATGCTCACAAAATAACAAAAAATGTAATACGATCAAAAACGCGGGATAAACTGACCTGCTGATTTTCCGAACATGTTCAGGCGGCATATCTTCCATCTATGTCTCCACGAATCCAAACTTGCGTTTCTCCATACCTCTTAGAATTAAGTTGCGTCGACTTTCTAGCTTTTTCTTCCAGTCGCGCCCAGGGGCGGATCCAGGAATTAATCGTCCATGGCAGCCAGAATAAATTCAACCAAAACTTTCACTTGTTTAAGATCGGCCACTTCAGGTAAAATTTTAGCATCTCTCTATATTTATTTTTTCCAATTTGTTCACTTTCACTTTCATTTTCATGGCAGCCAGAAAAAGAATTTCTTTCCGGTAAATTTTGTCTTAATTTTTCTGGTTATTAATCTTTCATTTTCATGGCAGCCAGAAAAAGAAAGCGAAACTCGGGCAGTGATAGTAGGGATCATATTCTGGTAATTTTTGTCTAAATTTAGAATTTATCTTTTTGAATTTTAGTCTAAATTTGGTATATTAAGTTACTCCCGCTCCGGCAGTGATAGTAGGGATCATATTCTTAGTTTTCAATTTTATGTCTGCAGTGATTGTGAAAGCACCGCTAGCACAGATCAGGTAATCTTATGCTTGTATAAATTTTTAATTTATATTTGAGCACTTAATTTTAGTCTAAATTTGCTTCTTGTATATCCGACCCAAATTATTTTGGGACTATCTACTTCCGAGTTTAAAAAAGGGAGAAAGGGGAGGAAAAGGGATGAATTTTTAGATTTAGTTTGTTCAACGCTTATTTACTTTGCTTCTGTGTTTCCATCGGCTTTGACGGACCACTATCCTTCAATCTATCATCACAACACAGGTCACAACTCTGCCCAGAACAGTAAAACAGAGCATTTGTGCACAAAAATGTTCTTGGAAGAGTATGTTAACATGAGAATCTTGCAAAACACCCAACATAACTTTTGAAGTAAACATAATGAAAAAGAATACTGTTAAATATCAGATCCAAAAGATGAGTTTTAGAGGTCCAAATGACCTTTGACATTTCAAGTCCAAAACAGAGATTCTGACAATCTGGACATAAGACCCTTAAAGCAAAAATAGAATGGTGGCCTTCCAGTGGTTCAAAAATTACAAGAGTGGTACTCATGCTTTCCTTTATGTGTTGGCTACAACATATTGATATGTAAATGATACCCATGTATCCACAGCCATTCCCCTTGTTCTGGTCTAGGTTCCAACCACGAAATAAATTCATTAACATTGATGACCGTCGATCTAATTTTGACATGGAATTCACCCAAGCTTTTTACACACTTCTCCAAAGAATCCATAATTTTGGCTGCGGAATCACCCAACGTTTTATCTTTCTTAGAACGGGCAATAATCTCTAGTGATTTTTCCTGCATCAATTCCAAAACAAGCAACTTAGATTATGCAAACACACCAGAAATGGTCAGACATAAATGATTCAAACAACAAAGTGCAATGCATACCATCTTCTTCTCTTCAACAAAGCTTCTTAATGATCTCGTCACACTTCTCATCCTTTTTACTTGACAACTAGTGAAGTATCTTATTGCTTCACGCACTTGACAAACGAGTCCACTCTTATCATTCTCCAATTCTTGTACAGCTTTATTATGAAATTCAACTCGTAGACGCGAGATTTTCTCCTGGAGTTCACATTCAGTCTCATCTCTAAGAGAATGGCAAAAGACAATCACAGAACTCACATTTCAATAGTCTCTCCCTAATCAAGAAGCACATTAAAATTCATGTACCAGAGAAACAAAAACACTTCTTCATCTCAGCTGAGCTTCTTCCTCTCTTATTTGATCCCTGAACCCGATCAGAACTGGCATTTGAAGTTCCAATAGCTTCTCCACCGTTCTCTGGCGCTTTCAAAACCTCATTTCCGCTGTCCATTCCTTCAATACTCGCCATAGTTGATCTGGTATGGTATGGAACGCTCGAAATCTTTGGCACAACAAACAATCGTTTCTTAGCCCTCTACCTCTCTAACGTTTTTATGCCAAATTAACAAATGAGGATTTAATTTGGGGGTGGCAAGAGTTAGGGTTATTTACAGAAATCTCTATTTTGTTTCGAAAAAATAACTTTTTTTTTTTGAAAATTTAGTAAGCTAATTTTAATAGTTAACACTTTTCCTATATTACTTAAATATAAAATATTTTTATGTATTCAAATTGAATGCTTCGAAAAAAAATGTATTTAAATATAAAGTATTAAACCTTGCAAAGTAACAATATTAAATTAATAAAGTCTATTTTCCAATAATTTATAATCATTTTATTCCTTTTTTTTTTTACAAAATTCATTTTATATATGCTTAAAAAAAGCATTTTATATAAGGAAATGTACTCTACCCTAAAATAAATTAGAAAAGGAAAAGAGTGTATTTTTCGGTTAGATTTTTTAAGCATATATAAAATGAATTTTGTAAAAAAAAAGGAATAAAATGATTATTAATTATTAGGAAATTAGAATTATTATTAATTTAATATTGTTACTTTGCAAGGTTTAATACTTTATATTTAAATGCATTTTTTTTCGAAGCATTCAATTTGAATACATAAAAATATTTTATATTTAAGTAATATAGGAAAAGTGTTAACTATTAAAATTAGCTTACTAAATTTTCAAAAAAAAAAAGTTATTTTTTCGAAACAAAATAGAGATTTGCAGAATAACCCTAACTCTTGCCACCCCCAAATTAAACCCTCATTTGTTAATTTGGCATAAAAACGTTAGAGAGGTAGAGGGCTAAGAAACGATTGTTTGTTGTGCCAAAGATTTCGAGCGTTCCATACCATACCAGATCAACTATGGCAATTATTGAAGGAATGGACAGTGGAAATGAGGTTTTGAAAGCGCCAGAGATCGGTGGAGAAGCTGTTGGAACTACAAATGCCAGTTCTGATCGGGTTCAGGGATCAAATAAGAGAGGAAGAAGCTCAGCTGAGATGAAGAAGTAAGTGTTTTTGTTTCTCTGGTACATGAATTTTAATGTGCTTCTTGACAGGGGAAGACTATCAAATGTGAGTTCTGTGATTGTCTTTTGCCATTCTCTTAGAGATGAGACTGAATGTGAACTCCAGGAGAAAATCTCGCGTCTACGAGTTGAATTTCATAATAAAGCTGTACAAGAATTGGAGAATGATAAGAGTGGACTCGTTGTCAAGTGCGTGAAAGCTAATAAGATACTTCACTAGTCAAGCAAAAAGGATGAGAAGTGTGACGAGATCATTAAGAAGCTTTGTTGAAGAGAAGAAGATGGTACGCATCGCACTGTTGTTTCAATCATTTATGTCCGACCATTTCTGGTGTTGCTCGCATAATCTAAGTTGCTTGTTTGGAATTGACGCAGAAAAATCACTAGAGATTATCGCTCGCTCTAAGAAAGATAAAACGTTGTGATTCCGACCAAAATTATGGATTCTTTTCGAGAAGCGTGTAAAAAGTCTTGGGTAATTCCATGTCAAAATTAGATCGACTATCATCAATGTTTATGAATTTATTTCTGTGGTCGAACCTGTAGACGAACAAGGGGAATGGCCATGATACACGGGTATCATTTACATATCAATATGTCAGAGCCAACACATAAAGGAAAGCATGAGTACCACTCTTGTAATTTTTGAACCACTCGGAAGGCCACCATTCTATTTTTGCTTTAAGGGTCTTATGTCCGCATTGTCGAATCTCTGCTTTGGACTTGAAATGTCGAGGTCATTCGGACCTCTAAAACTCATCTTTGGATCCGATATTTAACAAAGATTCTTTTCATTATGTTTACTTCAAAAGTTATGTTGGGTGTTTTGCAAGATTCTCATGTTAACATACTCTTCCAAGGACCTTTGTGCACAAATGCTGCTTTTACCGTGCTCGGACAGTAGTTGTGACTCCGTGTTGTGATGATAGATCAAGGATAGTGGTCCGTCAAAGTCGATGGAAACACAGTAAGCAAAGTAAATAAGCGCGAACAAACTAAATCTAAAAATTCATCCCTTTTCCTCCCCTTTCTCCCTTTTTAAACTCGGAAGTAGATAGTCCCAAAATAATTGGGTCGGATATACAAGAAGCAAATTTAGACTAAAATTAAGTGCTCAAATATAAATTAAAAATTTATACAAGCATAAGATTACCTGATCTGTGCTAGCGGTGCTTTCACAATCACTGCAGACATAAAATTGAAAACTAAGAATATGATCCCTACTATCACTGCCGGAGCGAGAGTAACTTAATATACCAAATTTAGACTAAAATTCAAAAAGATAAATTCTAAATTTAGACAAAAATTACCAGAATATGATCCCTACTATCACTGCCCGAGTTTCGCTTTCTTTTTCTGGCTGCCATGAAAATGAAAGATTAATAACCAGAAAAATTTAGACAAAATTTACCGGAAAGAAATTCTTTTTCTGGCTGCCATGAAAATGAAAGTGAAAGTGAACAAATTCGAAAAAATAAATATAGAGAGATGCTAAAATTTTACCTGAAGTGGCCGATCTTGAACAAGTGAAAGTTTTGGTTGAATTTATTCTGGCTGCCATGGACGATTGGACAAGTGATGGTTGGGTGTTTGAACAAGTGATGCAGCTTTGCAGTGGTATAGCTTTGCAGGGGGTTTTGAAGGGGGTTTAGTAGGGGTAGTTTGAGCTTTTAAAGTTTGAGTTGTAGCTTTTAAAATTGGGGCAATGATAAAATCATCCATCGTCCTAATATTTCATACACAAAATCATGTTCAAATTAGTTCAACAGAACGGGAAATAACCGGAAAAAAAAAACTTACAATTTAAATAGCACTAGTGGTTTTCGGCAAAAGATTTTTACGAGTAGCCATATCTTGAAAACGCTTCAAGATTCGTTCATTAGAAATATCTATGAACAGAGCTTTCTCAATGTACACCAACAAACAATCGTTCAAAAAATTTTCCGGGTCAGTCAAGTAAAAAATGGGTCGGATCCATGAAAAACAAATAAATAAGGAAAAATGTCATAATATTTCATACACAAAATCATGTTCAAATTAGTTCAATAGAACGGGAAATAACCGAAAAAAAAAAAACTTACAATTTAAATAGCACTAGTGGCACTAGTGGTTTTCGGCAAAAGATTTTTACGAGTAGCCATATCTTGAAAACGCTTCAAGATTCGTTCATTAGAAATATCTATGAACAGAGCTTTCTCAATATTCCATGCTTAAAAAGAAAACACCAAAAGCAATATGCGGCATCTTTAGACATACTATATTCAAGCCAATTAAAATCCCCAAACCAATCATCTCTAAAATTACGACTTGGAATTCCTTTTTTTGGAAATGCATGACCTTTTGGTTGACAAGGACCTTTAGCAACATATTCTCTACGAATACGGTCCTGAATATTCACATCAAAACTATCAATTGACTTTCGTAGACCGGGATCAGAAACAACGTCATTTTCTACAATTTCGACAACCACATTTTCATTCAATCGTTGTGTTTCATTTCCAACACTAGAACTAGAAGAAGCAGTAGATCTAGGCCTTTTTAATACAAATCTATCCATTGATAAACCTAAACGAACAAAAAATACAATTGAAAACTTATCAATTTGTGAAGAAATTAAAATTAATCAAAACACATTTAAATTTGTAAACTCCATTCAAATTTGTAGAGAGAGAGAGAGAGAGGAAATTACCGAGAGAGAGAGACGGCAGCAGCAAGGAGGAGAAGGAGCGGCGGCGGCGGCGAGGAGGAGGAGGAGCGGCGGACAGGGGCGGAGAGGGAGCGGCGGCGGCCAGGGGCGGAGAGAAATTGGCTAGGGTTTTTGTTGCAGTCGAGAGAGAGAGGAATGTTTTTTTTTTTTAAATAACTGAACTCACGTTTTTTTTTTTTGAGAATTGTTATTCACCCCCGCACATTTACTCAATACCCCCGCAATACAATTTTCAAACAAATGCCATTGATTGAAATGTCTCTATTACCCTCACTAATGTTATACACCCGCAATTGAAGTTTATTTTCTTTTATATTTATATTAAATATAAAATACAAAGTAAAAATGAAAAATCAGATCTTTGTTCATCCATGAACAGTAGAACAAGACCCAAAAAAAACATAGACCAGATTAATTGGGACTATTTTGGATGGATAGAAAAGTAAAGACTGGACAAAAAGAAAGTCAAATCACACTTGAAGAGACCATGAAATCACACGGTTTCAGTTTTTCAAACTTAAACAGCAAGCATTCCAACTCCAAATTTGGTTAAAACAAAAATCAAACCCGTCTCTAAACATCGATTCATATCGAAACTCAAAACCCACATCGAGAAAACAAAATCAAAGCAAACCCAGAAAGGAAAAGCCAAAAAAATAAACTGTTCTGCAGAGATTTATAGCTTTGGTCGAAATGATGTTAGCCTACTACAGAGCCCACCTCATTCGCAATTACGGCAGTCTTGTCTCTTCCATCTCCAAATCTGAGAGTTCACCGGAAGGCGACGGGAAGGGGAAAGGGTGCCGGATGAAGAGTTGGTTGAAAAACTGAAACCGTGTGATTTCATGATCTCTTCAAGTGTGATTTGACTTTCTTTTTGTCCAGTCTTTACTTTTCTATCCATCCAAAATAGTCCCAATTAATCTGGTCTATGTTTTTTTTTGGTCTTGTTCTACTGTTCATGGATGAACAAAGATCTGATTTTTCATTTTTACTTTGTATTTTATATTTAATATAAATATAAAAGAAAATAAATTTCAATTGTGGGTGTATAACATTAGTGAGGGTAATAGAGACATTTCAATCAATCAATGGCATTTGTTTGAAAATTGTATCATGTGATAAGAAATGTGCTGAATAACTCTCTTTTTTTTTTTATTAATCAAAACTACGTCGCTTTGATTACTTAAAAAAAAAAAAAAGGGATCAACTCGTCTTCTCCGGCCAAATCACAAATTTCCGGCCAAATCCCTAACTCCGGCGGAGGGGGCAAAAAAAAAAATCAGTGTGTTTTTCGCCGCCGGTGGGGGCAAATGCCCCCGCCTGGATCCGCCTGCCCCCGCATCGGCGAGCGACGGCAAAACAGTATAGGATGGTTGGGCGGCAGGAGGCGGTGGTATAGAGCCACCTCCTGTTCCCGGAGGCACAATAATCCCATTCTTATTCCACATCTATTGACCGTTGTAAAGAGAGAGAGAAAGGGGGAGCGTGAGAACGAAAATGAAGCGTGAAAATAAAGCGGCACAAGCGACTGCGGTTTATTTATAGTTTTCTAAAGTTGCGAAGACTTACGCCGTAAGGCGTAAGGTGGTCTCGTGGGCCAATTTTCTTTTATTTCTATGGATGCTTTAGTTTATTGGGTTGCATATAGGCCCAGTATACTGGATAGGCTACAGTCTTGGTTATGAGCTCGGTGTCGAAAACTTAGACATGATTTTTAATATTTTGGTGAAATAATTAGTTGGGTCTTGAATCAGCAATTAATTGATGTCGAAAACGAATTTATAATTTTCTAAAGTTGTGTAAGACTTACGCCGTAAGGTTCTAAAAATCACTAGTTGGTTGTTAGACGTTGGAATCGAGTCTAGTGTATAGAGCGCATAGTTCGGGTACAATGCGGAACTGACAATTTAGACATGATTTATAATATCTAGGTGAAATAATTACTTTTGTCTTGAATAAACAATTGGTGTCGAATTTACAAAGATAAAAATGAAGAGAGAATTGAGATGGAGAAGAGAGCGAACTTGGGAATATTGTTTGCAAACCATACATAATGAGATTTGAAAATTCAATGAATCAGTCCAAAATTTAATTATTCAAATAATAGAAATTCTATGAAATTTATAGCGACAATAAGAGACAATAAGAAACGACATTTAAGAAAAATATATTTGTGAAAACGATAAATAGCAAAGCGGATCTGCAGCGTCCTCTTCTCATAGGACCCTGAACATATTTGTGAAAACAATAAATAGCAAAGCGGATTAGCAGCGTCCTCTTCTCATATCTCATAGGACCCTAACCAACAATTTTCTAACTAAAATACCTTTTTTTTTCATATTTGAAATTAGTGGTTGCATTTTATATCGCTAGGCGGAAGATCCCAAATTTGAGACTTTCTTTTGGAGCTAAGCCTGCCTGATCCGCAGAACAAAATGCAACGTTGTGTGCAAGTTTGCAATATATTAGCTTAGCGCAACTCCAATGGCGAGTATACTCACCTTAAAGAGCTACATTTCCAATCCAAAAATACTTAGTTACCAAATTTAGAGAAAGAGTTATGCAGGTATCAAGTTTGGTACCTTACTTAACTCTCGCTGAATTCACATCACACATGAGCTGAAGGAAATAAGTCAACAAAAACAATGGCAAAGTATCACATAGGCTTGTGGGAAGTGCCGAAGTGGGAACAAGCCAGCAAGTTGTCTTTTTCGTTAATTTGTGAAGAATTTGGTAGTTGGCGTTCTAACGCAACACGTGATTTCTTTTTTTTTTTTTCTTACTTTTGCCCAATCTCTTTTGACTTTTTAGCAACTTTGTTTGTTTGTTTTGTTTTTTTTTTTAAGATTCGCGACTTTTCCTTTTTTTTTTTTTTTTTTTAATGTTTGTAAACGTGACTTTTTTTTTCTTTTTTTGCAAAACTCATTCAAGACTTTCTTTCTTTGTTTTTTTTTTTTTTTTACTTTTTGCAAAAGGTGGGAGGATTCGTGACACTTTTTTTTTCAATCTTTTTTAACTTTTTGCGCAATCTGTGACTTCCAAATTCTTATTTTTTTGATATTATGTATGTCTTTCATTTTAGTTTTACGTTTATCATTAAATTTTATTTCACGTTTAAAAAAGAAAGAAAGAAAGACATTGCATTAAAATGAAAACATAAAAAAATAAATGAAAATACAAACTTATTAAACCCACAGTATTTTATAAATGTTGCACTAGGTCTTTTTCAAACTTCTTGATGTAACTTGACATTTCAAGTGTTGATATCTCTCCATAAATCCCCTTATATGAAGTATTCCATCCCGTTCCACATCTGTTTCCATCGAAGGTATTTCATAAATTTGTTCCTTAGTCGATGAGCTCGATATCATCTAGATCAAATGATACCAATTCATATTACTCACGTTCATCCTCGACTATCATGTTATGCAATATAACACAAGCCATCATCATGTAGTAAAGATCCTCTCTGTCCCATCCACGTCCGGGTCCTCGAACAATGGTCCAACGTCCTTTCGATATGCCTCTTGCATCTTAGCAAAATATTGGCTCAGGAATGGCCGGTCTGGATATAGTCTTAACAAAAATAGCCCACCGAGGGTATATTCCATCAACTAAATAATAGTCGTTATCATATTGTTTTCCATTTACTTCATATGAAACTTGATGATTTTTCTCATGCATGCATCATCAAACAAAGATAACTCTGCAGTGATATTCAGATCATTCATAGATCCCGAAACTCCAAGAAATGCATGCCATATCCAAGTGTCATAAGAAGCCACTGCCTCGAGAATGATGATTGCCCGTTCTGCCGGTAAATTGTCCCTTCCATCCTTTTGGGCATGCATTCCACCTCTAGTGCATGCAATCAAGTCTGCCCATCATCCTAGGAAACCCTATTTTTTCAGCTTTAGCCAACAACCGCTGCAAGTCTGTTGGTGTCGGACGACGGAGATATTCTTCTCCATAAACGTTAACAATTGCTCAAGTAAACATCTTTAGAATCTATACACCCGTTGATTCAGCTATCCCCCACGTATCTTCAAATAGTTTTGCAACAGTGCCATATGCAAGTTGTCTAAGGGCACATGCCACCTTCTGCATCGTGGAAAATTTGGGTCGACCGACGGCATCACGTTTTTTAATGAAATAATCATTGTGGCTGGAAATGTCACACATTATCTTTTCAAATACATGTTTATGCATTATGAAACGACGTCGAAATGTATCTGGCGCATACATACACGGATTTGCAAATCATTGCTTATGTAAAAGTGCATTTGAACTTTCTATATGACGACATATAAATTTACAACCTTCCACTGAACCACCTCATTGGGACTATTCTTCCTCTTCTTGAATTGCATGAGTAACAGTGATTAAAACTATTGTTTTGCCTATACGACGACGTCTATCATCATCATGTTGATCACGCTTCGCCAACATTTTTCGTAAGAACTTCATTAGAAAAATCAAAAGGAGATAATGATTTGTGATATTGAAAATGGTAAACATTTAATTAGAAGTTGTTTTAATCCCGTCGCTAGCGAAGTAGCTCATATAAGCCTCAAACGAGATATTAAACATATAGTAGGAGAATAAAAACTTGATTTATGTAAATTTTTTGATAATTTGTTATCTAAATTTTCTATTTGTTTCGATATATGAAGTGATAAAAAATATAGAAAAATTTGGGGGAAACTAGTTTCCCCCAAATATTATAAAAAGTCTTGTTTTTAACTTAAAAAAATCGGTACATTAATTTTAAACCAAACTAACCCGGCTTTTTGAACCGATCATTGAACCGGTTTTTAAAATAAAACAGGACTTTTTATAATATTTGGCCCAAAACCAACTCGAAAAAATAAGACATTTTTATATGGGGGTAACATGTCATTGGATTGATGACTCTTGGAAAATTAAAAGAAGTTACTTGAATATAGATTATTTGATGAGACACGTACCGCACATAATATTGCTAATATGTTACAAACAATTTTACATGAATATAATCTTGTTGATAAAGTTTTTTTAATGTATTTTGATAATTCTAGTTCTAATACCGCTAGTTTTTTCGAATTAATTTTAGTTTCTAGATCATCACTAGGTAGTAGATTTTTTCATATTAGATGCATTTGTCATATTTTAAACTTATATGTGCAAGATGGTTTGCGTGCTTTGCAAGCTTCTATTAATGCAATTAAAGATATTGTTTATTATATTATGAAAATATCAAAAATTACAAAGCTATGAAAACAATATTGCACAACTCATGAAAAAAAAAATCCCAATATATGTTCCAACTATATGAAATTCTACCATTTATGTTTTAGAAGAAACTTATTAAAAGTATGGTTTAAATCAATTTTTAAAATATTATTATTCAAACGCAACGTTTATTAGTGGGAGATTTCAACATGTCTAACATAGGTCAAAAAGTTGCTAATGTTTGACAATCATTTTTAGAAATTTATCAGGAATATAAGTCAATATATGATGATGCAACAATAAGTGAGTCTTCGGTACTTCAACATTCCTCATTATCACTTGTGGTCAGATTTTATGCAAGACAACAATCTCGTGGCGGTGTTAATGACAAATTTGATAAATATTTAACCACTGAATTTGAACAAAAAAATCCATTTGATATTTTGATCTAGTCGTCAAGGAGAGCACACGCTTTCCTATCATTTTTAAAATTGCACGAGAAGTAATTGTTTTTCGCGTATCAACGATTTCGGTGGATCAAACTTTTAGCATTGGTGGGAATATGAAGCATAATCGTAACAATTTATTATCCGATAGTTTTGAAGTTTGTAATTTATTGAATGATTGAATTAGAGTGAAATGAAAAAAGAAAGACGACAATGGTGGCGAAGATAAGTACTTTAATGAAACTAAATCGGTAAGCGATTAAGGTAAGTATAATTTAATTTATTTAATTGTTACTATAGCTTTTTTTATGAGTTAGAAATTAGATAACTATTAAACTTCTAATGTCCTCCCTTAATTATAAATGGACAAGGTTTGGTTGTCCCCGTCATCATGTAATTTTTCCCAATAATTAATAAAATTTAAAGGATACTATCCATTTTTTCTTTTATATATTTTTATTTGTTTAAATTTCTAACATTTTATATCTTTTATATAACTTTTTGTAAAAAGAATCAGTAATAAAAAAATCTAAAATATTTTTTCTATTCAATAAAAAAATAAAATAAAAATAAATGGTAATATTTTGCTCTTTTTATTTATATAATTTCATTTGTTTAGTTTTTTTTTCTATCTTTTTTAATATAACTTTTTGTATAAATTTCAGTAATAAAAAAGTAAAAAAAAATTATAGTCAATAAAAAAAATTAAAAAATTAAAGGGTAATTCCTCCCTATTTTCTTTTATATAATTTCATTTGTTTAGTTTTTTCTATTTTTTTTATATAACTTTTTGTAAAAATTTCAGTAATAATAAAAATATAAAATATTTTTCCTAGTCAATAAATAATTAAAAAAAATTAAAGAGTAGTCAGTCCCTTTATTATTTTATATACTTTTATTTATTTAGTTTTTTTCTATCTTTTTTTTTATATAATTTTTTATATTTAAGTAATAAAAATAATTCTAAAACAATTTTTTTATGGAAAAAATAACAATAAAAAATAAATAACACAAAACCGCTCAAGGAATCACTGGGCTCAAAATTGTGAACCACTCCCGATTTGGAATTGGAATTAATTTTGGTTCTCAAATAATTTTTTACTTTTTTATATTTACCAAAAATGCACATCACTGCTCAAACTATGCTGCCTGCAATGTCCATTTGAAAATCGCTACACCGCGTAAGCCGAGTTTGACTCCGGTCTGTCAAAACTCGCTACACCGTGCTTAGCGAGTCCGAAACTTAGGTACATCTAAGTTTTGCCGTCTTGAAAATTAATTAGGTATTTTAGATTACACCTAAACTCGCGGCTAATAGCACCGTGTACCAGTGGTAACTGAAGTTTGACTGCAGAGCCAACTCGCTACACCGTGTGAGCGAGTTTGGAATCCCCCTTTTTTTCTTATTTTATTTAATTCTTCTTCTTCTCTTCTTCTCTTCTTTTCTATATTCTTCTCCGCCCCCTCCGTCCCATTGGGCAGCAAGAAATTTACTAAATTTACTGGGAATTAGATGGAACGGGAATATAAGTATAAATGGTGAGAATATATTTATATCATATGGAAAATGGTATCACGAAAGATCACAGTATATAACGTATATAACGAGCGTGGTTAAAATAAGAGCATTCCTTTCCATTTGGCGTTTTCAGGCATTAGAAGAGATCCACCAAAAAGTGTTTTTGTATAGAAAAGAGCTCCTTTCCATTTGGTGTTTGCATTAGAATGTGACGTACCAAAAGGAAAGCTCAGGTTCAGAATGGGATCTTGAGGGAGTTTAGTATATATTATTTACATATATATAAAATAATAAATTAGAAAGTTAGGAAGTCCTCCTTAAAAGTTCTCTCACTAAGCAGAGAGGTCCCAAATGAACTTTGAAAACAAATTGAAGATGAATCATCTATTTATAAGCAGGGGTTAAAGATTCAAAATGCAGGATACATCTACGCTAAACACAAAAACATTTCCGAATTTAGAGATCGCATTGTGAAAAACAAAAATTTCATTTGCCTCCAAAAATTTCATTTGCAGACCCCCTGCATGAATTTTTTTCGAGTGCAAATGAAATTTTTCCTTAAATCAATTACTTTCTGGGGTCTTTTTACTTGTTTCATTTTTATGAAAGTCTCATGAAATTTTTGACTAGTAATATACGTGATTTAATTATCTTAATAATGAAAACTTAAAAAATATTGTATTTAATTTTTCAATTTTTACACTTTATGAATAAATTATTTAGGGGCAGGGGGCGCATGAAATTATTTCCCTACATATTTCTCTATACTCTATTATGATCCAAATTAGTACTTCTTTCCAAATATCTATTATGCCACAAAGAATCATTATAATAAATACTGCAAGTTAGCCTAGCGAATTATTCTTTCCGTCCTCTTGTAAAGTTAAGTTATGAAAGAAAGTTAATTCTATTTTTAATTTAAATTTAGTGGTAAGTGTTTAATTGAATTTTTCCAAAAAAAAAAAAATTGAAAAATTAAATGCACCAATATTTTTTAAGCTTTTCATTATTAAGACTAATTAGATCACGTATATTACTAATCAAAAATTTCATGAGGCTTTTCACATAAAAATGGAACAAGTTAAAAATGGCTCAAGCAGGAAGTAATTGATTTATGAGGAAAAATTCATTTTGCCTCCAAAAATTCATGAGTCGCAAATGCAAATTTTTGGAGGCAAACGAAATTTTATTTTTCCCACCATCTCTAAATTTAAATATTTTTCATGGGTTTCCACATGACATATCCTACATTTTTCAAATCTTTCTTCTACTATAAATAGATGATTCATCTTCATTGTTTTTCAAGCTTCCTTTCGTGATTCTCTCTAATGGTAGAAAACTTTGCATTTTAGGGACTTTCTTTCTAATTTATTCTACATATTTATATATATTTATATATATATATATAAATATTATATAATATATATATAGAAAGAAAAGAAAGAATGCTTTTTAAGCAGAAGAATTAAATAAAATAAGGAAAAAAGTAGATTTCAAACTCGCTTACACCGTATAGCGAGTTTTTAATTAGGTTTGACTCAAATCCTAAGACACTAAAGCACGGAATGTAGCCAGTTTAGGCGCTGTAATTAAATGCCCTAATTAATTTCCCCCAAACTACTAAACTTTAATTACTTCCTTAAATTTCCTTAGCACACTACAGAATAGCTTCGAGTTTCGACATACCCTAATCAAACTCAAGCTACACTCTGACAGAACTGAATTTTCAAAAAAATTGACATTCCAACAATAATTGAACAAATGAAATAATTTCTAATAAATAAAAAAGTAAAAAAGAATTATTTGAAAAAAAATTCGAATTGGAACCGTATTTGATCATCCCGGTCTATTAGAATTTGGTAGAATTAATGGCAAACAAACAAATGGAAGCGTTGAGTAACCGTATTTGATTAGAATTAATGGCAAACAAACAAATGGAAGCAGTAATATTGTCACGGCACGGACCGTCTTAACACTTACTCTCCGTTGGTACAGGCTACACATCTTTATCCCGGCGAAGGGAAGGGGTGGACGTAACAAGTGGAGTACATGTTCCGGAGACCATTACGTGTTCCATTACCTCACTATTCAACTCACGCCACTGTCACTTGACTTTCACCCACCGCAGCTCTCTATTTCTCCCCCTCCTCCTCAAAGAAGGGAATTACTGAGCTAAATCTAGGGCATCAAGTTTCCAGTGCAACTGATCGGACAGGAACTCAACTCCTCAATTTTGCCGCCATCTCCAATCGTGGAAGTTCCTTTTCAAATACTCTACTTGATTTGTTTTCCCCTTTTCAATTTTCGGACCCACTTTACCGTTTGTAAGTGTCTATCTTGAACGTGTAAACTCTTGATTAGTGCATACCTCTGCAGTTGCCAGTGATCAGATATAGCTCCGCGACTCATTTCTCTCCTATCCTCCTTTTGTGTAGACTGTATATTTAGTGCGTGTTTCTCATACTTTTGTGAAGTATATTCGTTGGGTCTTATAGGCAAAACGGTTTGGAAAGCATCTCTTCTTGTTGAAACTGGAAATTATCTTCAAAGAAGCATAAAAGTGCTTTACTCCGAACTTTGCCTGTTCTGTCTTGTGGTAAATTGTCCTGTTTTGTGGAGCCATAGCTCAGGCTTCACTGTATTGGAATTAGATGACCTCGACTTCCCCTTGTGTCTCATGGATTTTTCATCATGCATGGGGAACACTTCTAACCAGTCCTATATTAAAAAAAAAAAATTAGACAATTCTCAAGGCTAGTATTTATTTTAATGGTACAGCATAAGATCTTATGCCTTAAATTATTGCAGTTTCACTGAAAATAGCTTTCAACCTTATAAATATTATAAAGCAATGAGAAGAAAGAGGACTCGTGGATACTTTAGTTGCGTTTTTGACTCTCTTAGTGGCAGAATTTTTAAAGTTACCCTGGTTAAAGATTGACAATTGTAAACTGTGTTGTAGGGCATCAAATTCGAACCTCACAGACTCAAGAGAAATGGTTGAAGTCGGACGGAGCAGCCCCACCAGCTTTTGATTATGAACTCTTACGAAGGAGATCCTGACCATCTGAGAACTGTTGTATCCACACCAGATCAGCCCAGTCCATTAATAGATTCTTCTGTCGTTGAAACTTAAGCTATAGGATTAAGTGATGTGGACCCTTTGGTGATGTGTGGTTAGCTACACACGTCACCAATCAGCACAAATTTCATTTTGATGAGCATCACGAAGTGGTTGTGAAGATGTTACATCCTATAAAGAAGCGATGACATGTCCAAGTTTCTTAGATAAATTTCAGGAGCTTTTTCCAAAAAAAAAGTTCCGAGACTCCAATGCATTTGTTGGCTGCACGGTATATCTGTAAT
>JAFEMH010003961.1:0-235829 GCA_022495995.1 Adenophora triphylla var. japonica
GTCAACACATCATCGCCTATCATGTCTCTCCACCTCATGTGCTCCTTTGAAGGAGAGCCCGTAATAGCGGCAAAATCGGTGGGCGTCAGCGTCACCTCGCCCCGGCTCAGGTGGAAGGTGTGGGTGGTATCCCACCAATACTCGATAGACCCAGAAGACACTCTTGTTCTTCCTCGTGTCGACACTCCACCTGTGTTCTCAACGAACACACCTAGGCCGAAGCATAAACCGGCCTCAGGGACTCGGCCTACCGTCCACGGAAATATCGGGCATCCGCCGCCATAGCTTCCACAAATGCCTCGAGCGATCCCCGAGTCTTCATCCTCTTGGCCTTCCCGCCATAAGCCCCGCATCCCGAGGTAAACACAAAGAAAGGTACGTCAATCACGATCTAATATAAAGGCACATATAACCCGTCACAAAACACGACACATATTGCACATAATTTTCACATACATTATACATATAATTTTTCCATGTAACCCGTCACAAAACACGGCACACAATGCACATAATTTTCACATACATTATACATATAATTTTTTCATGTAACCCGTCACAAAACACGGCACACAATGCACATATTTCTCACATACAATGCACATATAATGCACATAATTTTCACATATAGCATGCATATAATTTTTCCCATGCGATCCCAGTCACAAAAACACGGCACACACTGTACACATTTTCTCAAAAGAAAAAAAAAGGGGGGGGGATTAAACCCTACACGACACATTTTCTAAAGAAAATCCGTCCCAACACAGCACATATTGCACATATTTTCCCCACAGAGTCCGTCACCCAAAAACACGGCACGACACATATGTATAACAAAAAAAAAATCCGTCCCTACACGGCACACACTTTCACATATAACCCGGCACAAAACACGGCACGTGTCACATTTTTTCACAAAAATTATCACTACACGATAATTTTTCTCATAATGTACATACATAAATAGCATACGGTACAAAACACCAAAGCATGCAATTCACTAGATAGGCACTTTATTTTCACAAATAAGAGCTAATCTACACATCTCTGCACAAAATACACATACCCACAATTTTTACATGTCCATTTTCAACAATTCATCAAGAATTTCACAAAAAGGCATAAAATAATAACAAAAAATTCAAAAATGCGAAAAACTAAAACCTAGTTCTAGCATTCAAAAATTCGAGCAGGGAATCAAAACGGAACAGATTTCTTACCTCCCCGACGTTCACGGAGCGACGATTATGCACTTCCGGATTCGGATACAAAACATCCGGGTTCTTCGAAGATGGAACGAACGAAGTCCAATTCCTTTGAAGCTCCATCCGTTGCTCGACCACCTCTTGACTGCGTTGACGACGACTCCTTCGAGATCCTTCAGCCATGGCCAGCAATTCAAGCAAAAAAAAAAAATCTTTGATTTTGGTTAACAATGGAGGTTTTTTCCTCTCTCTCTCTCGCCTGGTTTACGCCTGGAAGAAGAAGGAATGGGGAAGGGCTCGGTCATTTAAAGCCTGGTCAAACCTGGGAACTGTAAAAAACCAAAGTGGTCCGTACGGACCTCTTTGCAACAGTTGGTCCGTACGGACCTCTTTGCAAGAGGTGGCCAAATTACTTTCCTGCCCTTATAATCTTTGCCCCTGGCTGTCCTAAGGCCTTTTCCAGCAAATCCAAGTGCAGAATCCCTAACCCTTCAATTCGATCCCCGGCCGTCAAGCGTAAGACCGGACCTCGCCCACTTCAACGGCAAATCAACCACCGGCCATCAGCGTAAGACCGGTCCTCGCCCACTTCAACGGCAAATCAACCACCGGCCATCAGCGTAAGACCGGACCTCGCCCACTTCAACGGCAAATCAACCACCGGCCATCAGCGTAAGACCGGTCCTTGCCCACTTCAACGGCAAATCAACCACCGGCCATCAGCGTAAGACCGGTCCTCGCCCACTCCAACGGCTATTCAACCACCGGCCATCAACGTAAGACCGGACCTCGCCCACTCCAACGGCAATTCAACCATCACCCGTTCAACGGCAATTCAAGAAGCTCAACGGCAATTCAAGAAGGAGCCAACACCTCCCAGCACGAATCCCAAGGCACGAGACGCCTCCAAAACGCTCAACGGCAATTCAAGAAGGAGCCAACACCTCCCAGCACGAATCCCAAGGCACGAGACGCCTCCAAAACGCTCAACGGCAATTCAAGAAGGAGCCAACACCTCCCAGCACGAATCCCAAGGCACAAGACGCCTCCAAACGCTCAACGGCAATTCAACCAACGCCCGCTCAACGGCAATTCAAGAAGGAGCTAACGCCTCCTAGCACAAATATCAAGGCACAAGACGCCTCCAAACGCTCAACGACAACTCAACCACTGGAGGTCCGAAGTCATCTTCCCAACAGGAAAGGGCCCCTACAAGGTCACGCATCCTCAGCATTCCAAGCACGGCGATCCGATGTAAGCCCGAACTTCGCCCACTTCAACGGCAACGCAAGCACCGGCCATCAAAGTAAGCCCGAGCTCCTCCCCAACAAGTCGAAAGGGAAGTCATACAGATCGCATATCCCAGACCTGCCATCATCACTTGCCCACTCAACGGCAAAACAAGCACAAGAAGGAGCCAACACCTCCGAGTACAAGTCCCAAGGGACGAAGCGCCTCCAAAATGCCAAACGGTGAAGCAATCACCCAAATGAGCCGTCATCCTTGCCCGCCCGACGGCGGCTCGAAGCACCTGGCGGTCATCGTAAGTCCAACCTTCACATCAACATGCAAAAACACGAATGGCATCTACGCCTCTCGAAGCACAAGGCAGCCGCGTCCACTGCGGCTAGAAGACGATTCAAAGTCCTCGCGCATTACATCCACAATCGCGCTAGAAGACGATTCAAAGTCCTCGCGCATTACATCCACGCTGCGGCTAGAAGACGATTCAAAGTCTCGCGCATTACATCCACACTGCGGCTAGAAGACGATTCAAAGTCCTCGCGCATTACATCCACAATCGCGGCTAGAAGACGATTCAAAGTCCTCGCGCATTACATCCACAAGCTAACGGCTAGAAGACGATTCAAAGTCCTCGCGCACCACATCAAACGGCGGCTAGAAGACGATTCAAAGTCCTCGCGCATTACCTCAACCGCCGCCGTATGACGATTCAAAGTCCTCCGGCCGTGGCACCAACCGCCGCCGAAGACGATTCAAAGTCCTCCAACAGGCGTGGCACCAACGGCAATCGGGAAGACGATTCAGGTCCTCACTCTACCTCCAGCGGCCGGAAGGCTTTAAACCACTCAGTCCGAAGACCGTATAAACCTCCGCATCGCTATCTCCGGCCCGGAAGGCCTTAAACCACCCGATTAGGAAAATCGTAAAATTTCCATCCCAGACGCCACCACGTCCTCATAATCGACCTCGGCGGTCACCACATCCTTACCCAGACCTATGCGGTCACCCAGGACGCCACCACGTCCTTACCACTGACCTATGCGGTCACCCAGGACGCCACCACGTCCTTATCACCGACCTATGCGGTCACCCAGGACGCCACCACGTCCTTACCACCGACCTATGCGGTCACCCAGGATGCCACCACGTCCTTACCATCAACCTATACGGTCACCCAGGACGCCACCACGTCCTTCCCCTCGACCTATACGGTCACCCAGGACACCACCACGTCCTCACCACTGACCTCGGCGGTCACACAACACCTCAGGGGCACCACCACGCCCGCATTCACAAAACACTCACCCCACATCCGAACTACGACTGTGCTTGATTCCCGCCGGGATACGTAGGAATCCTATCACAAAGTGGTCCAGCCTATTGACCTAAACGGTCACCCAAAAGGACACCACCACGTCCTCACTTTGACCCTCACGGTCACTTCCTCTCCCAAAGACGCGATCCAGTTAGGACCCTTATCTTATCGGCGACCCCACTTCTTTCATAAGTGACGTCGTCGAGGGGCTACTGTAAAGTACCCCAATCTGGATCACTCCCTTTCAAACACACGGGAAACACCGTAGACTCATCCACGCAGCCTCGTAGACCTCTCTCACTCAAAACCCTCTCAAAACCCTCTCAAACCCCCAACCAAACCAAGGGAGGAGCCTTTTCTCGGGGATAAAAAGGGACAAAAGGACCTTTGGGAATTTTCAGGAAATCGTAAAAGCAATTAAGGTCCGTACGGACCTCTTTGTTTCAATGATTACTAAATCCCCTTAAAGTCCACAATATTCCCTCAAATCCCGGAAGAAATGATGACTTCCTGCACGAGTTGGTCCGTACGGACCTCTTTGCATGCAAGATGGTCCGTACGGACCTTCTTGCATGGGGGACATCATCATTCCGAATATTCTCCATCATTGCGCATTCCCTCAAATCGAGGAAATCCAAAATTCTGGATAACCAAGAAGGTCCGTACGGACCTCTTTGCTCCGAAATTTTTACTATAAATAGAGGGCTCCCCTCCTCATTTTCACACACCTCCCTCTTCTCTCTTCCTCCCTTAGCCTTCGGCTCCCCTCTAAGTCCTCTCGAGGCACTCCCGCCCCTTTCGGATCCTTAGAGGCCTTCCGAGCTCCCTTGTGGTGCTCCGAAGCCTCCCCGAGCGCTCCCGAGACGCTCCCGCGCTGCCCCGAGGCACTCTCGAGGTACTCGAGGCCCCTCGTGGTACTCCGAGGCCTTGCACAGTCTTTCCACGGTGTCCCGGCTCTTTCCGAGTCAAACCGACGATCCCAAACCACGCCGAAACTCTGCCCGAGTGACTCCCGCCACCACAACGCACGCCGAACCCTCGCCCGAGTGATCCCGACGATCCCCACGCACGCCGAACCTCGCCCGAACGCAGCCTACAACCTCAACTCACGCCGAAACTACGTCCGCGAGACAACCGGTCCCTCCCGAAGCAATCCCGATCCATACCGAACGCTACTCCGACCTCAAACACTATTCCCCGGCGGAAGACAGACACGAACCAACATTGGTAAGGCTTCCTTCCTATACTATTTCAATACATTTCCATACATAGCATACAATGTAGACATCCGATACAAAGATGCATTTTTAAAAGCACACACACACACACACAACATTTAAAGGATATTAGGGGTATCCGAAAGACTCGTTTACGAGGCTACTCGGGTGAGCTCTAATATTCTAATATTCTCTTCCCGGGAGTCATCTCGACCTCCGAACTCAAAATCTCATCACACAAAAACAGGTTTAAAATTATCTTTAAAGCGATGCCCTTTTCAATGTTTTGGGCTTAATAAAAACGGCGTGGCGACTCTACAAAATGCGAAAGCAAAACGGCGAGACACCTCCAACACGCAACGCTAAAACGGAATAAGCCGGATGCCGGGCGCGATTGTGCTGCCTCTCGGATCCGGCGACTTCCCGAACAGCGACGAATGCGAGATGCCGGGGTCCGCGCGCAAGCTGGATCCGGGTAATTTCACGGGTGCTACCACGTGAGCGGTAGTGATTGGAGGTGGAACGCAGTATATGAGCATATACGGAGCCTTTTACGAATCAGTATCGGGGTTTGTCCCCGGTGTTTAGGGATTCGTGTATAGGCACCCGGGACGAACACGGGAGGGTATTGAGGGATATTGGCATCCTGAGATGGTCCGGCGGTGCGGCTGGTGATATTGAGTGATGGGTGTAGCACCTTGGGGGCCGACCAAAATTGACAGTGGTTGCCACTGAGAGGTGGCAACATGGAGCCTAGGCCTACTGTTTCCTTGGTGGAAGGCATCCCGTAAGTTGGCGGGGAGGAACCTGATTGAAGGTTTGGTGAAGCTGGTTTTGGGAATCGTCATCCTCGACCGGGACAAAAGTACCGTCCGACTGGGGATAGCCGCTATACCTCGCTCATTCGAAGCCGTACCACGAAATTCCCGCCGATCTTCTTCGCTCTTGTGAACCTCACAAGCCCGAATGGCTTCCTCCAATGTCATATCATTTACGGTGGCGGGGTCCTTCCCGTCACGATTTCTCGGTGAGCTAGACATGTCGGAAATTCCGGGCCGAGGGAACCGAGGGAACCGAAGAACCGCTCGACGCCGCCGTTACCGTGATCTGGCAAGGCGCCGACCTTGAAATCTGAACCACTTTCTCGCTCGCCGCAGGAACGAAAGGAAGGGTTTGGAGGCTTCGGAAAAGGGTATTTGGCTCAAGGTTTTCGGGCTTGTGCAATGTGCGTTACCGATTAAAGTTTACTTAAAGCGCGTTTTCTCGTAGTCCTAATTGGTTGGAAAAGAGCGTGTCTTCTTTTCGCAACTAATCCTAGAGCTCTAATCAGTGGATCTCGTCACTACGCTTATAAGCCCCTCGTTTCCATTGTAGATCATCTTTCTCGGGACGGACTATCCCGAGCAAGGTACGATAAGGCAAGCGAGTTCCACCGACAAAGGAAAAAGTGAACTTAAGGCTAGCTGATCACGCAAACTTTCAACGTATGTGACGTACGGGCCACGATCGAAGTCAACGTCCTTAAGTTAAGGCGGGGATCGTGCCAAAATTTGGGCATGACCTCTCCTGACTCGCTTGTGCGAGAGACCTTAACTTTTTAGCGTTGGCCAAGTTGTGGGCGGCACGGTACATACGGCGAGGTTTGGTGACACGGCGTCACATTGAACCGTCGGGTATATTTTTCGGCAGAGCTCCGCGTCAAAGTCAAGGCTGAAAAAGCTCAAGACTTCGGGTCGGGAACGACCTTCGGTCTAAAACTCTCGAGCTTGACTCGGAGACGAGGCCCGGCGTGAAAAACGTACACTTAGGCTTTATTACACGAGCTAAGCAAAAAACCAACCGGGGTCTTGGACAAAGTGTGACACAAAGAGTGCATGGCTTACACGGCCTAGGATGGGATGTTTGGGACGACACCGTGCGCCCGAAAGGTGTCCGCGGACAATCGGAGTGCAACCGATAAGGCCATCCCGGGTTAGGGGTTGTAGTGTGCGGTGTCGAGGCGGCAAGTGCACGTGAAGTGCGGTGTTCCGAGGCAAAGGCAAGTGCGCGTAGTGTGCGGTCACTAAAATTCTTTTTCCGAGTAAAACAGAGATTTTTCGTAATGTGTCTTAAAGAATTTATGATGCACGGTTCAAAAGACAAAGATGAAAATCAAACATGAATGGGGATGCAAAAACATGGTATGATTTTGGAAAGTTGACAATGTAATGCCTTTTGAAAAAAACCGTTCGAGGTTTAAAGGAACACACACACACGAAAACGAGGAAGGGTAAACAAAAGTTTGACCCACGGAAGGCTTTTTAGAAAACATCGGCAGTTTTGAAAAAGTATCTTTTCCCAGTGAGTCGCCAATCGAAATTACCCGATCTTTTCGCGCGGCGGGGGCGCGGAAAAGGCGGTTGTCTTTCGCGGAGGGGTTGGTGTCTGAGACCTCGCTTCATGGGAAGGAACAAAATGAGGAGTCGCCACGCGGTTTTTGTATTTTGAGCCCAAACGTTGAGAAACGGCTTTTGTGAAAAGGTGTCGTTTTTATTGGTAGCAAAAACTTAGTAAAAGGCTTTTTGAAAAAGGGGATCATTTTTATTGGCAGCAAAAACGAGTAAAAAGCTTTTTTGTACCAGAGATTGTTAGGTTCGGAGGTCAGGTTACGTTTCGGGTAGAGTATGACGAGATCGCCCGAAACGCCTCGCATGACGAGTCTTTCTACCTTTCTCAAAATCGTGTGTGTGTGTGTGTGTGTGTCTTTTGAAATGGGGGCTTGAATGACAAGCTTAATCTTGGTTTGAATGACAAACGTTGATTAGGTGACTTTTGAAAAGACGAGCGTTTGAATGACAAACGTCGGTTTGAGTTTGAAATGAGCGTTTGCGTGGCAAACGTCGATTTTGAGTTGAAATGAGCATTTGCGTGGCAAACGTCGACTTTGAGTTTGAAATGAGCGTTTGCGTGGCAAACGTCGACTTTGAGTTCGAAATGAGCGTTTGCGTGGCAAACGTCGACTTTGAGTGGAAATGAGCGTTTGCGTGGCAAACGTCGATTTTGAGTTGAAATGAGCGTTTGCGTGGCAAACGTCGATTTTGAACCGTACGAGTCATTGTTAACGATTTTTACGGGAAAAATGCGTATTAAATGATTTTAAGTGTCAAATGGCGGCTTGGAGTTTGAAGATGAGCGTTCGGAGGCCGAACGTCATTTCGCGCATTTTTGAAAGAGAGTTCGACGGACGAACTCCGGTTTTGAACCGGGCATTACATTGTTAACGATTTTTACGGGAAAAATGCGTATTAAATGACATGCGATCAACGAATCGGGTTGCGACTCGGACTTTGAAAAGTAAATACTATCACAATCCAAACGGATCGGACTTGTAAATGACAGTATTTAAAGCGGTGTCAACGGAATCAAACGATCCGGATTCGTAAATGACGATCGACGAGGCCAAACGGCTCGGAATTGTAAATGACGATCAACGAGGCCAAACGGCTCGGAATTGTAAATGACGATCAAAGAGGCCAAACGGCTCGGAATTGTAAATGACGATCAACGAGGCCAAACGGCTCGGAATTGTAAATGACATAAAAGTAAACGGAACGGGGTCGGAACGCCGTTTTAACCCGTGATTACTTCTCTTACGGAAAGAGAAGAGGATCGAGGGGCTAAAACGTATCGGACCCCGTTAGACGGAGGCGTCTACATTTTGATAACGACGTTCGAAACAGTTATAGCGACTAGCGCGTAAACCGAGACGGAACGGGAGATTTAGAGAGAGGGAGTTATACCTATGGCTAGGGTCGACTCCTTTGGCTCGGGAGGTGTGTACGGGACACGGAAAGTGATTCGAAAGGTTGTTTCGAAGTTGTAGGGTGCGTATTTGATCGAAATACGAAGGTTTCACGCGAATCGAGACAGAACGGGAGCTCGGGAGGGGTGAAAACCAATTTTGGACGTGGGGGGTGGTGATTTTTGGTGTAAAAATCCTCTCCTTTTTTGGCTTTGACACCATCTCTATTTATAGGTGAAATTTGCGGTAGGAGTCCTGGACGGACTCTGGCTCGAATCCAGGGGGTTTTTGTGGTATTTTGGGAATTTGAAGGACTTGCGGCAATTTCGTAAAATGTGCACAAGTGAGTCCGCCGGACTTGGCTTGCAAACCAGGGCATTTTGGTCTTTTCGGCTTGATTTGTGATTGAAAGGTGAAGAGGGGGTGGCATGCCGGACACGTGTCTAGTGACTCACCCTTTCGCATGGGAGTTCGTCCCCGTCCGGTTTTGTCCGTTTTTTAAAATAACAACGGAAATGTCCAAACGCCCGCCTAAAGTGCCGGTGGAAACTACTACTTTTACGTGAGATGTCACGTCTCAAGTACGGCTCGACGATGCAGGCGCTCCGCCACGACAACGTCGGAACTTAACGCAGGTGCGATTTGGGCTTAAGAACGCCGGGGCTAACGGATTTGGTTAACTTTCCGACGGATTTGGACGATCCGGATTTGGGTACTTACAAGAGACGACATGATAATCCACTCCAAAGGCGAGGACGGGCAAGACTTTGTTGACTGCGGAAGTTCTTTGAGAGGCCGAGACAACATTCCATGAGACTAAACCCTGCCAAATGCACCTTCTGAGGGACAAGAGGAAAAGTGCTTGGGTACATGGTCACGGAGCGAGGTATTGAAGCTGACCCCCAAAAGATCAAAGCCATTATGGATATGAGGCCACCTCGGACCCGCATTTAAGTCAAGAGCTTTATGGGAAAACCGCAAAGACATCGCCCGTTTCTTCAATCGCTGACCACTATGTGCGAGCCCATCTTCAAGCTCATGAAGAAGAACGTAGACACGTAATGGACCGAAGAATGCCAGGATGCTTTTGACCAGATCAAGGCATACTTGGTACATCCTCCGGTGCTATGCCCCCACATAGACAAAACCTCTTTTGCTCTATCTCACCGTCACACGATACGACAAGTTGGGGCTATGCTTGCTTAGGAGAAGAAAGACTCTCGGGTAGAGAATGCCATTTACTTTGTCACCTGAAGTCCGCAGTGGAAGTGAGCTCAATTACTCAAAGATGTGAAAAGACCCGTGCAGGATCGGTCCGGGTAGTCGGCAAGTTAAAGCATTATATGCGAAGCCCACCCCGTGAATTTTGTCTCAAAAATGGACCCCATCAAGTATATATTTGATAAACCTTCCCTCTCGATGCGTCTAGCAAAGTGGTCCTTCTTCTTAGCGTAGTACGACATCAACTATGTGACCCGTAAAAGGCCATCAAGGGTCAAGCGTTGTCGACCACCCGGCAAACTTCCCCCAATAATGAGGACGAGAGGGCCCGAACCCCAATTCCTGCATGAAGGGATCTTTGCAGCCGAGCCCGAAAACCGATGGCAATTATTCTTTGACGGAGCCGCTAACAAAAGAGGAAATGGCGTCGGGATGCTACTAGTCGATCCGAAAGATGAGCATACACCCATAGCCCTCAAGTTGAACTTCCCGCCACAAACAATGTTGCCGAGTACGAAGCCTCGCATTGCCGGTTTGGAAGCCGCCTTAGAAAGGAACGTCAAGGAGCTAGAAGTTTACGAAGACTCACCCGATCATCAACCAGGTTTCCAACAAATGGAAGACCGTGGACCCTAATCATGCAGCGGTATCATGCCCATATGGAGGAGTTGACGGACGCTTCGTAGAAGTGACCTTCCACTACTTTCCGAGGGAAAAGAACAGATTCGCAGATGCCTTAGCTACTCTAGCCTCATTGGTAGAGATCCCCGAGGGAAAAGCCATAAAACCCTTCCGAGTGGGTAGAAGAGAAGCCCCAAATTTCTCGTCAGGAAGTAGACCCGGGACCCGAGCCTATAAAGGAACCCCGGTACAATCAAATTTACCAGCTTCCTCAAAGATGGAGAGTCGCCTTTCGAGAGACGAAGAAGGTAGACCAAAAGAAGGAGTCGAGCCAAGAGCTTACAAGCCCCGAAAGGTTGGCCTCCCATTATGTCATTCTAGGAGGCAACCCGTACAAGAAGCGGTACCAAGGACCACTCCTCTTGTGCGTCACTCAAGAAAGGGCCAAAGAGTTGATGACTCGAAGTCCACAATGGTCCCCGCGGTCCTCATATGAATGCCGAGCCCCGATGCAAGTGATCCTCGAATGGGTTACTACCGGATTTCCATGGAAACAGATCGTGTCCAAAGACGTCCGAGCATGCGACAAGTGCCGCCGGTTTGCCAACCTCAACCATCTCCCGCCTCATGACCTGTATTGCATGACGACTCCTTGGCCGTTTACAACTTGGGGTATTGATGTGATAGGGAAAATAGCCCCTACAGAAGCAATGGGCATGAATTTGTGCTAGTAGCCATCGACTACTTCACCAAGTGGGTAGAGGCCAAGTCCTACAAGGTCCTCACTTCCAAGAAGGTTGCCCAATTCATCAAAGAAAACATAATGTGCGTATATGGGGTGCCCAACGAGATCATTTCCGATAATGGGTCGCACTTTGAAGGGGACCGCGATAGGTTGCCGTCGAATTCAGAATCACTCGCCACAAGTCGTCTCCATACGCACTCGACTAATGGAGCCTTGGAAGCTTCTAATAAGACGCTCGAACGGATCATCCGGAAAATGGCCACCCGTGGTCGTGATTGGCCCGAAAAGCCGCACTTGGCACTCTGGGGCTACGTAACGTCTGTCGAACACGCCTACAGGAGAAACTCCTTTTGCCCTAACCTACGGGATGGAAGCAAAGTGTTACCAGTGGAGTTGGAAATCCCGTCATTAAGGGTCCTCCTGAAAACAAAGGTCAATGAAGTAGAATAGTTGCGTAGCCGCATGATGAGCCGTTGGCCCCGCTTAATGAGAGAAGGCTAAAAGCCATGGAACACACCCGAGCCTACCAGTAGGCGAATGGCTGCAGCGTTTGACAAAAAGGTCAAGGCCGGAGACATCAAAGAGGGTGACTTAGTGTTGAAAGTGAAGCCCCTACCGAGACAACCCCCGGGAAAATGGGAACCCGTTTGGATCGGCCCTTATGTGGTGCGTAAGATACTATCGGGAGGAGCCATGAAGCTTACGAGACTGGACGGCAATCCCTTTGTCCACCCAAATAACGGTGATAAGCTCAGAAGATACTATGTCTAAAAGAAAAATAAAAAATATATATATAAAAAAAAAAGAAAGTGCAAAAAGAGTAATGCCCAAATTAGGGCCGAAACCCCAAAAAGGGCGGTCTAGGCAAAAGACAGGTTGCACATAAAAAAAAAAAGAAAAAATCTTAGTGCAAAAAGAGTAATGCCCATTAGGGCCGAAACCCCAAAAAGGGCGGTCTAGGCAAAAACAGTGGCCGCACATGAAAAAAAGTTCACCGTAATGAACTACGAAGACCTGAGCCCCTTAGTCTTTCTTGTAAAAGGGGAACGTAGGCAGCCATATATGGTTCGGTCTAAACAATAAAAAGGGCAATCAAGCTTCCATGAAGTGCGTCCTAAACAATAAAGGGTATTTCAGTTTTCATAAAACGGGTCCCAATCAATAAGACATTTGAATTTCCATGAAATGTGTCTTGATTAATTTCTAAGATAATATTTCTTGTTCATTACAAGTTAAAAAACTTCTTGATGAGTTCAAGCACGGTCTACTCTTGACTCTGCTAACCAGCTACAAAGATCTAAAATACAAAAAAATGCCTAAATAAACTAATGTGTTTGCAAAATGGCAATAAGGGAATCCTAAGAAAAGATCTGTCAGTCGTCATTCGCTGAGTCTTCTTTAGTCTTTTTCCCTTTACCTCGACCCCGTCGAGTTTTCTTTCTCTTCTTTTCTATAAGGTCGGTATCCCTTATCCTGATTTTCGGTATCCTCACTGGAGCCTCTATCAAACCCGTGTCAATAAGTTCCCTCTCTACACGAGCACGAGTCCGCACTTCCTCCCTCTGAGCCTCAGTCAAAGGAGCGACCTCGGACAATCTCTTGTATCGAGCCTCCATATCTCTGATTAGGTCACCCGACTGGTTATGGCGACTCGCCTTAGCCTCAGTCTCCCTCGTAGTCCTACTCGAGTCACGCCGGCCCCCAATAAAGCCCGACGTCTCTCCCCGTAATGACCTCGAGTCGCTCCCATTTCCCTCTCGTACTACCCAAGTAGACAAAGGGTCAAGATGGTGCTCTTCCCGCTCCCGAAGATAGCCCCGGGTGGGAAAGCAAGATATGTCCAAGCCCTCGAGAAGAATGAGAAGCCGGGCCGGATCTCTCATGTCCAATGGCACCACCTCCATGGTCCGGATGTCCTCCCAATCGCTCAATGGCTCCCGTAATGCCCCAAACCGCCCGGATACCAAGAAGTGGAATGTAGAAGGATGACCAGCGAGAACCCCGGAACCCTCACAACATAAGACTCCCGAAATATCCTCCCGGTCCGCAATCTCCAAGTGAGGTATCCACCAACGGATGTCCGAAGTGGATAGCCTAGCCATCGTCGCCTCCCAGCCTACCCCGGTCCTCGTTGCCTCTGTGTACCTCTCCGAGAAATCACCCAAGGGCACCGAGTCGGCAAGCCCCCGGCAAAGCCCCGAGCCTCTCCTGCAGCCCCACAAAGTCGGTGCACCCGGACTCCCAGACCTCATGAAATGGTCTCCCCTAGCCATCCTGTCGATGCCATGAAGGGTCTCACCCAAAACCAGTGGGACAATGGCCTTCCCACTCGCAGCCTCTCACCATGTTCAAGAGACCACCATGACAGATCCCCACGGACTCGCCAAGGAACAGAAAGCGTAAAATATGCAGAATGAAGGCATCCATAGCCACCGTGGTCGCAGCCATAGCCGGAGACCCAAACCTGCCCGGGATACCAGAAAGGTCAATCCTATCCGGGGCTATCATCATCCCCTCAGCCTCTTCCAAAGAAATCTGCAGAAAAGATGCAAGCTTTACCGCCACTGGCACGTCTTCGATCAGCGGAATGGATATAGCCTCAATCTCGGAACCCCCAATCAAGGCTCGGAAGTCTTCATGCGTTGGGACAATCTCGTTGTAGGAAAAGCAGAAAACATGTCTCCGGACGTCCCAAAACCTTGCTGCTGCTCTCAAAAGATCCCAATCAAAGTGAGATCCCTCAAATGCCATAAAGACTTGATCTTGAAGGAAGAATCAAGCAGCCCCTTGTGAGATTGAAAGTTGTGCTTCACCCAAGATTGAAGATCGGATAGAAAACGGTCTCGCTTCCCCCTTTGCAATCTGACGGGCTTCTCCATCGCAAAATGACCAAAGATGGTGTCTTTAAGTCCAAAATGTGCTATGGGAACAATTGGGACAAGTCTAGAGTGAAAATGAAATGAAATGGCCAAGCCTTGCTTTTATTCAGAAAATAACCAGTTCAGACAGAACTGTGAGCCGCATGGCTTCATCTGCCCTCAGGACCAAACCGCACGGCTACATTAGCCATCTGCAGAAAAAATTTGCAGCAACCAAGTTGCTGCCCCAAAGGGAGTTTTCACCCCACTTTTTCAACCAAAACCTGTACAAAAACATGTCCAGAAGTCATTCAAGCATTTATATACCATTATATATCATTTTGGCCCGCCACCCCAATTCCAAGCAAAAAGCTGTCCCGAGGCTCAGATAATATGCAAATTTAAAAAGCATAAATTAGAAAAGTAAATAAAGCATTAATACAATGTCTTCGCCCCATCGGCGCCCAAATAAAGCAAAAAAATAAACAAAGTGTGCATCAAATCGTGTTCATTGTTTGTTTTGTTCCTAATTCCACTCTAGAGACCTCCTAGGCCTCTGATTCTTCCTCTTCCTCATCACTGCTCAGCTCGTAGACGCTAGCCTCCCTCATCAAGTCCTCCTGGTCGCTCACGTCAGACAAATGGACATTATCATGCCCGTACTCGCCCACCGCTCCAGATGTCGCATTGGGTCCCCGCCCCGAGGCATGGCACCGGGAAGAGTACTCCGAGGCCGATGAGGTAGACGTTGTGCCCCGACATGCCGTCTCTTGCGCCCGGGCTCCTGTGCATCCGTCGCCGCCTTTAAAGCGCAGCGCCTTCCTCGAAGAGACCGGCACATGTCCTTCCAGCCTCCTATTCCGCCCGACTCAGCCTATCATAAGTGCGAGCCGGAACTCCGAGAAAAAGAAGAGAAAAATCTCGTAAAAAAAATCTCGCAAATCTCGTAATTGCAAAAAGCAAAGAAAGCCGAAAAGGGAAAGACCCTAAAAGTATACTTACAAAGGTCATTGTCAAAGGCAGGTATACTGGGTTCCCTAGTGTCGGGGACAGAATCCTCATCCTCCTCGGAACTCCATGGACCACATAGGACAAAGGTGCAGGAGGGATCGGCGGGTCAAGAGGCTCATCCTCCCCATACCCCGAGTGACCGCCGCCTTCACTAGCTTCGTGGCGTCCTCGCCGCCGCTCCACAAACACAACGTAGGGGATATCCATGTCAGTACTCCTCGGCGGCCACGCCCGCTCGGTACCTAGCAATCTCATCCTCCGGCCAATCCTCGGGCCGCAGATCCGTGCCGGAGGATCCCGAGGAGTAATGGCGTCCAATGGAGGGAAATGGCCATCTTTGCCTCGAGAAAGCGGTCCCCCAAATATATGACATCACATGTCAGCCCCGCAAGCCATCTCCTCTCGCCTCGTCGCCTCAATGGCCTCTCCCAAAGAAGATCTCCTGATACCTCGCCCCAAGGGTAGAAGTCCACTCCGTCGTGCCCATCCCCGTTGATGACCGGCCTCACCATCTTATAATCAAAGGTGATCCGGGTCTTTCCCGTGAACTTATCCCTCGCATCTCCCTCCAATGACCATAGCAGGAAGATGGTGATATCGCTCTGTCTGGGTTCCACGTAAAGAACCCGATCACCTCACGTAACTGCACTGCATGTTCAAAACATCAAAAGGGTCATTTCTCTCTCATAAAAGTCTCAAGACAAGAAAAGAGAGAGAAAAGAAAAGGAGACTACCTCAAGGGCAAATGAAAAGAAATCCATGGAGGCAGCCTTGTTCCGGCTGTACAGATCCAAGGAGAAGTACAACTCCGCCAATCCGGCCTCGCCCCACGAGACCGTCCCAATCCCATCCACATCCTCCAGAGAGTCAAGGAGGCAAATCATGGCCAGCATCCCAGAATTAGCAAAAATGGTGACCGACAGCATCAACCATACAAAGGCTCTAGCCAGCTGCTGGGCAGTCACATCGCTAACGGCAAAGTCCCGTATGCAGTTCTGGACTGCCACCTCGACATTTCGTGTCTCCATACCCAGTCCCTTGGGAATCAACTCAAATCCAACTAAAGCTCGGAACTCCTCAGCTATAATGTGGTCCCTCCAAGTCACGGGCCTCCCAGTGAACTGTAGACCAGTGATAGCCGTGAAATCAGCGAGAGTCACTGTCAACTCTCCCCAGCTCAGATGGAAGCTATGAGTGCTATCCCACCAAAACTCAGATAGGGCCTGGACCAAGCCCTTGCTCGTCGAGGTGATATGGATCCCCCTGCCGATAGCCTCGATGAATAAATCTAGGCCGGTAGCCCTCACTAGCTGCTTGGGATTCACCCCATTCTTCTCGAAATCTGGCATCCTCTGCCAAAGCCTGACCTCTATCTCAGATGGTCCTCTAGACTTGTTCTCCTGTAAACAAGCACAACAAAGAAGTGTGTCAGTCCTTCATCATTTTCAAAAGCATGCATATATTCAAAAAAGTGCACATGTTTTCAAAAGAAAAGCATTCACAAAAGTTTTTCTAGCATCATTTGCATCAAAAAAGCGTCTTTCATCACTTGAAACACGTCATGTCAAGTCCCATTGCTTTCCTAAAGCACAAAATCACAATTTTCACAAATCTTTGCACATAAGCATTATTAAAATCTTGTTTCTCATTGATAATCAAAATTTTGACTTAGTTCTAGCACATGCAAGAACTCCGTCTCACTTTAGACAATTATCATTCTTACTTTATTTTCGAGAAAAAAGTGGGTCATTCCCATTATTTTTGTCAAATAAATTGCACATGCATGTTCTTAGCCTCATAGGTTAATCGTCAATGTCTCAAAATCATTCAAAAATCCTAGGAAAATCCTAGAAAATTCCTAAAATTCGGGTCAAGCCCTAAAATCAATGAAAATTCAATCAAAATCGACGGAATCAAGCCAAATAAGAACGCTTACCCCAACCGGACGCGGGTTCGTCGATTTATGCTCTCTTCTCCCCGGGTAAAGCTCCGACGGAGGCGTAAGAAAGTCATACTTTCTTTCCGTTCGAACGAGTTCTTTCCTCCTCCTTCTCGCAGCCGCGGAGATGTTCCTTCTTGCTTGCCTCGGTATAGGATTGCCCTCCGGATCCATTCCAATCGATAGAAGCAAAGGAAATTGAAGAATTTTGAAGAAATTCTCTCCTTTCTCTCTCTCTTCCTCGACAGCTCTTGGGCGGCAATAATGCCCAATGCCCGTTCAAATCTTTTTTTAAATAATCTGGAAAAAACAGACTTCTAGCCGTACGGCTTCTTTTTCTCCATCTCATGCCGGGCGGCCTCATTCGCTCTGAGCAGAAAATTACAATCCTGCCCCTGGACTTTCCACTTGGGCCTACAATTCCCGTTATCCTTTAACTAAGATAACACCCTTTTCAGAAGATATCCCTTAAGCGATTGAGCTTTTTTTCCAGTCGCCTCCGTTAATTCCGTTATAACGGGATAACGCTAGGTGACAACCTCCGAATTGTCAAAACTCTAAACTTAGCTTACCTCTATCCCGGATAGCGACGTATGCTAAGTTCTCTAAACTTTAGATACCTCTATCCCGAGTAGTGAAGTATGCTAAGTTCTCTAAACTTAAGCTACCTCTATCCCGAATAGTGACGTACGCTCAAGTTCCTCTAAACTTAAGCCACCTCTATCCCGGATAGTGACGTATGCTCGAGTTCCTCTTAAATTAAGCTACCTATAACCCGAATAGTGAAGTATGCTTAAGTTCTCTCAACTTTAGCTACCTCTATCTCCTCGATAGTGACGTAAGCTCTAGTTTCCTCGTGTGTGACCTCCATTAATTGTCAATCGTGTGACAAATTCTCCATTAATTGTCAAAACCTTCAAGGATCCTAGACATCGTTCCTAACTATCTAGTGATGCTTGAACTACGATCAAGGCTTGATTCCTCCGGGATACGTAGGTAGCCTTTTATAAAAGGTCCAGCCATCCGACCACTTTGGTCACCCTGTTCCTTCGTCACTCATCAGTGATGAAGTAACCCCTCATAGAGGTTCAGATATTTGACCACATTGGTCACTCCTAGCATATCCCCAGTAGGATCAACTGCTTGACCTCTTAGGTCATTTTCTCTTTTACTTCCCAAAGAAGAGACCGCTTTCTCTTCTCCATTCTCCAAATGCGGATCTATTCCGAACTACGGCTGGCTTGATTCCTCCGGATACGTAGGTAGCCTTCCGTAGGTTCAGCCCACTCGACCACTTCGGTCTCTTAATCCGTCTTGGCATTCGCCGAATCGGATCCTTTTTTTCTATCGACAACCCCACTCGCCTTGCAAGTGACGTTGCCGAGGGCTTCGTAAGTACCCAAATCCGCTTATGCCTTCCTAAGCTAAATTTCCCGACAATTTCGGTAAGTTTCCCGGTAATTCCCCGGACCTTCCTAGTGTTCCGGAAATATTCCGGAACTGTTCCAAATTGATTAAAGGCTGAAAGGGAGCCTTCCCAATTAAGAAACACGTTTTTCTTAATTGGGAGGAGGCTTCTAGAATTTGCCACCTTGCATGGTTCTAGAAATGCTGAGTCACAAGGGATAATGCCGCACGGCTGCATTAGCTCGAGGTCCCTAGCCGCACGGCTTCATTGGCGATTTCCAGACTGCCTATAAATAGATCCCTCCTCTACCCATTTTGCATACGAAAAATCACCCACAAATACTCATAATACGTGAAGAAACCTCCCAAGAACAAACTGAAGTTCAAGAAGGTGAAGAAGAAGCTCAAGAAGTCATCTCCCTCCTCCTTGAAGGCCCAAGATCAATCCTCTCCTCCTAGCTTCATCCAAAGAAGAAAAGGAAGCCATTGGTAACCTCGCACGCCCTAACCTTGCATCTTAATTGCTCTATAATTGCTCATTGCATTGCTTTTATCTTGCTTGGGACTTGGTAGATTAAAGATCATATCTTTATATTCCCCCTTCCCCTTTGCATGCATTAGGCACCATTTGCCATTAAAAATGTAGTCTTTATCCATAAAGGTGCATCCTTTGCACCTAAAACCCCTATTTTCCAATAAAAAAGTCATCTTTATGCATCCTTTGCATATAAAAATCAAATCTTTTCAATAAAAATGCATCCTTTGCATTCAAAATCCCTTTTCCAAGCATCATTTGCTTTAAAGATCCTATCTTTACCATAAACTAGCATCCTATGCTTTTCAAAATGCAATCTTTATGCATCCTTTGCATATTGAATTCCAATTTCTTCATAAAAATGCATCATTTGCATAAAAATTGTGTCTTTATGCATCCTTTGCAATAAAGATCATTTCTTTAAATCAAATGCATCCTTTGCAACCCAAAAATGTCATCTTTTCATTAAAAATGTCATTTTTACATGCATTCCCCCATTCCCCCATTAGCAACCTCGGAACGGACCGGTGTAAAAGATCCTATCTTTACATCGTTCCTTCCATAAAGGTTTCATAATCTCTTTAGAAAGGGACACCTTTGAACCCTATATCTCCGATTATCACTTAAGATGAGTACGAAGCATCTATACGAGCTCGACCGTCTTAAAGTGTAGGATTGATGGGCTAAGGACCCTCCTTTTCTAAAGAACCTCATCTTTGACTATAAAGAGAGTCATTCTCTCGATCACGCAAGTCCCGAGGTCAAAAAAATGCGATGATCACAAGTCCAAGATGAGGACAGGATCATAATCTCGAATACATAAAATCCAAGAAATCCCGAGCGACAACCAACAAATGGTTTGTACGTCCGGAAGACGACTTGGGACATTCCCTCCCTTTATTTTCAAACACATGCACACAAGAAAGCACGCAAGCAAGCACGATTAATGAGATCTTGGGAGACTTGCTCCGGCAAGGCACCTTAGGTGAACGACGATCCGTTCTTCCCAAGGGGTAACTTAACCTCTGAACCCATAAAACCCTTTTTTCAAAGTTTTGAGGTAATCAAAATGGCGTGGCGACTCCGTTTTTTTCAAATTAAACCGGATGTCTTCAAACTCGCGTGAATCCAACAAACAAAAAATTTGGGCACACATTCACACATATGCCCTATGCCCTATACCTTATACCCTATACCTTATACCCTATATCCTATAGGGTATACCCTATACCCTATACCTTATACCCTATACCCTATAGGGTATACCCTATACCATATGCCATATGCCCTATGCCCTATACCTTATACCATATAGGGTATACCCTATACCCTATAGGGTATACCCTATACCATATGCCCTATGCCCTATACCTCATACCATATACCTTATACCCTATACCCTATAGGGTATACCCTATACCCTATACCTTATACCCTATACCCTATACCCTATAGGGTATACCCTATACCCTATAGTGTATACCCTATGCCCTATGCCCTATACCTTATACCCTATACCCTATACCCTATAGGGTATACCCTATACCATATGCCCTATGCCCTATACCTTATACTCTATGCCCTATACCTTATACCCTATACTTTATTCCCTATACCTTATACCCTATACCCTATACCCTATAGGATATACCCTATACCCTATAAGGTATACCCTATACCCTATAGGGTATACCCTATATCCTATACATTATACCCTATACCCTATACCCTATAGGGTATACCATATACCCTATAGGGTATACCCTATACCCTATAGGGTATGCCCTATACCATATGCCCTATGCCCTATACCTTATACCCTATACCCTATATCCTATAGGGTATACCCTATACCCTTTAGGGTATACCCTTTACCTTATACCCTATGCCCTATAGGGTATAGGGTATAGTGTATAGGATATATGGTATAGGGTATAGGGTATAGGATATAGGATATAGGTTATAGGGTATAGTTTATAGGGTATAGGGTATAGGGTATAGGGTATATGGTATAGGGTATAGGGTATAGGGGTATAGTGTATAGGGTATAGGGTATAGGATATAGGATATAGGTTATAGGGTATAGTGTAGGGTATAGGGTATATTGTATAGGGTATAGGATATAGTATATATGGTATACGGTATAGGGTATAGGGTATAGGGTATAGTGCATAGGATATAGGGTATAAGGTATAGGGTATAGAGTATAGGGTATAGGGTATAGGGTATAGGATATAGGATATAGGTTTAGGGTTTAGGGATTAGGGTTTAGGATTTTGGCGTTGCATTAGTAATTTAGGCGTTACATTAGGATTTTGGCGTTGCATTAGACTTGTTACATTAGCTCTGGCGTTGCATTAGAAGCGTTACATTAGCTATGGCGTTGCATTAGATGCGTTACATTAGCTCTGGCGTTGCATTAGCCGTTACATTAGCTCTGGCGTTGCATTAGATGCGTTACATTAGCTCTGGCGTTGCATTAGATGCGTTACTTTAGCTCGTGGCGTTACATTAGATGCGTTAGATGCGTTATATTAGGTCAGAAATATAGTAGTGAGAGGTCGTTAAAGTCGTTACGAGTGGGGCCCACGGTGCCCGTCAAATGATGAAAAGTGTGTCAGATGTACAGTTGACGGCGCTACCTATGGTTGGAGACAATTTGGTCACCTTATGGATGATTGACACGTGTCCTTGACATGCACCTTGCACATGATGTGTGGGAGTATATAAGCAACCTAAAGAATATCATTATGTAAGTTTTTCTTGTTCATTCTTTTGCATCTCTCTTCCAGTTTTCACAACCTTAGTTTGTTATTCTAGACTTGTTAACTTACTCTCACGTCGGAGGGGTAACGCCGGAGACGCCCCCGGCTTAGTTGACGTGTCTTGCATGTGTGTAGGAGGCAAACGGAGAAGACAGCCGGAGTATCCCCATTTTCCTTACTCAGTCAGTCCTAGTGCAACCATTTGGCATGGTAGCATCAAAGCTTAAGTCTCGTTTGGACACCATAGTTCTACAATGGATCTATGGCACAATCTCCAATGATTTATTGAACATTATCCTCGAACCAAACCTCTCGACGCATAAGGCATGGAATCGCTTGCAAACATTTTTCAAGTCAATAAGAACTCTAGGGAAGTTTACCTTTAAAATCAACTATCAAGTGTTCATATGGATAACTTCTCCACCATCTTTACCTATTGCTAAGAGATTAAGATGTTTGCCGATCAATTGGCCAACATTGGCTCGCAAGTTACGAACCAAAGGTTAGTGCTTCAATTAATTTCGAGTTTGAATGAAAGCTATGATAGTGTTGCTACTTTGATTCAACAGAGTGACCCGCTATCGCCTTTTAATGAGGCTCGCTCCAAATTGATTATGGAAGAGACACGGAAGGCCAAGCAATTTGTCGTCGTTGCTTCAGCCGCCGCCACTGCTCTTATCGCCTCCGGCTCTAGTGGAACTCTTCCTCATGCTCATCGTGACTCCCCACCGCATCTCCTGCCACCCGTGGAAACCCTAATCAGCGCAAGGGACAACATCACAATAATTCTAAGGGTCGGTAAAAAAAACCGAGGCAAGGGCCGTGATGGAAACTCTTCCGATTATGGACCAAAAAACAACTCCTGGCCAGCAGCGCCACAACGCAGTCCTCCCTTCCCTCCGTATATGTGGGCACAATACCAACCATGACCTGCATGAAACCCTTATACATGGGCTACTCCTCTTGCCCCTACACCACCACATCATGGAATAGAGCTTTGCCCCTCAGTCGGGTTTTTTTTATTCGCGTCCTCAACAAGCTTACACTGTTTAGGCGTCTTCCACTCCGAGCTATGCTCCCACCCAAGGCCAGCCCTGTGATATTCGGGGCCCTAGGCCGGTAACTTGGATGGGGCCTTCACTTCAAAATATAATTAGAGGGTTAAATATCCTAAATCATCATCCTGCCTAATAAATTAAGCAAACAAATCAAAAATAAAAACAAACCATATATGTAATTCAAACCAAACCCAAGAACACAGTCAATAAATTTAATTTAACCATAAATCAAAAGCCCTAACCCTAATCTAGGATAAAATAAATTATTTAACCCTAAATCAAAATTCTTAATTTGGAGGATTTGAGATGAGAGAGAGAGAGAGAGAAAGGAAAAGTCTATGAAGGGAGAGAATCAGATAATCGAAATACCTTGTCAAAAATGGTGCGGCGGACGGCGGGAGGAAAAAAACAAGAAAAACAATTCCCAGAAAACTTAAGAAAATAAGATTCAAAGTAAAATCTAAAACTAACAAACAGAAACTAAAATTAGCTCATAAAATTTGTAGATCTGATTACGAAAAAAGAATAACATCATCAAACAGAAAAAGAGAGTTACTTTTTTAGCAGATGAGCAGGGGAGGATCCAGGGCAGACGCCGTGAACGGAGAGGGAGAAGGAGCGCCTGAACGGAGAGAAAGAGTATGATCGAACGCCGGAACGGAGAAGGAGCGCCTACGCCGTGACCGACGCCGTGACCTTCGTGCGGCGTCTTCTTCTTTCGAGCGGCGAATTACGGGCGAATCAGACCAGGAGGGGTGAGGTGTGTAAATGTGTTACTGAGTACTGATTTTTGTAATTTAAGAGCTTTATATAGGTGGATTTTTTTTATATATTTTGAGGGGGGTTTTGTGTATTTTTTCAGGGGTATAATTAAATTTTTTTTTTACAATGAGGCCCCTCACTTCCGGTATATTACCACTAAGCCCCTAAATTTTGGGGCCCCAAAAAATTGACAAATTTAGGAGGCCTAAGGCCCAGGCCTCACCTGCCTTTACTAAGGGCCGGCAGTCCCACCACTCCTAGCTATGCTACTACCGAACAGGAAAATTCCATGCCAAGTCTCCTTGTACTCATGTTGAAATCTGGCTAATGGATAGGGGAGCCACAAATCACATGACTTTCACCCAAGGTACACTCTTCACTTATTTTAATTTGAGTAATCATCCACATAATATTGTTGTTGGCAGTGGGAATACAATTCCAATTAAGGGTTTCGGTCATACCTCTCTCCCCCCTCATCCTTTTCATGTCAACAATGAGTTACATGTTTCTAATATCATTTAAAACCTCATCTTTGTTCTTCGTTTTACTAAGGTTAATAATGTTTCAACTGAGTTTGATGTTTTTGGCATTTTTGTGAAGGACAAATCAACGGGGATCGCTCTCATGAGAAGGTTGTATATGACTCGATTGTGGGTAAGGAATCAGTAGGTTAGGCATACCAAAAGATGTTATCTTTAAGGTATTTAATTCGTCCCACTATGATGTAATGGTCTCAACGAATTTCACCTCCAGGATACAAAACCTACGCACTCTTATTCAAAGTTAAACTCCTTTGAATAACTAAGAAACAATAATTGAAGCTTTAAATGTTTGACTCGAAGAATAGATTTGTTAAGAAGAAAGACTCAGGAGTAATAAAAAATAGTATTTTTCTGTATTTGTTTTCCGGAGGAGGCAACTCTATTTATAGAGTTTGTGTTGTGGTCTTGAAAAAGACACAATTTATCCAAACTGGTGCCTCAGCAGTGCACGGTCGAGTCAACAAATTTGCACGCCGCTCCATGCTTTGCACGGGCGTGCTCTTTGCCTTGCACGGCCGATCCGGGTGTGCCTCTCTGAACAGTCACACTTTTTAGCAAATGTCCATTCAAAGAGTCACAACCCAAAATGTTTAAACTGGTTTACTTCCTCCCGCCTAATACCCTCTTTGGTATTAAGATTTGATTAATTATATATATATATATATATATATATATATATATATATATATATATATATATATATATATATATATATATATATATATAATACTCAAATCTTTTAAGTTATACTTGGCATTTTCCCATAATAGAGGGAAGCTCATGAGAACTCTTCAAACTTAGCTATTATATACCAAGTTTAGCTCCACAAGTTTTATTAGTAATCCCATGTGGGATAAAGAAGACACAAGAAAACAAGAAATGAAAAACAAGAATTTATACCATGAATGAAAGGTTGCTTTTACAAACTCAATATGGGAGAAGACCAAGTATTATATGTGAATACTACTACATATAACAATCTCCCACTTATTTACATATAATGACACTAAACAATTTTAGCTTCTTTTACATAACGAATACCTATTAAGTGGATGAGCCTTAAACTTTATGGTTGAATGTGAAACCTTTAGGGAGACGTATCCTCGTCATGTATGATTTCATGTTCCTTTTGATCTTGGCAACACCTTGTAGTTGGATCTTGTTCTTAATCCCGATTTTCACAAGTACTCTAGGAATTTTACCGGAGTAATCCATAAGAAGCGGCCTCTCACTTCTTTACTTGTATAGGTAGACTTATCGAGAATGTCCACAAGTAATTCTATGAAAGCTATAAGTCTATTAAGGATTTTGAATCCATCCTAATCTTGTTGTGGTAATGAAAGTGCATAGGTCAGATATGAATCTTTCGAATAGTGACACCCCCACTATTTTTAAGTTATGCACTCGAAATGTATCAAAGTTTCCATTTCACCAATATCTAATATTGAATTTCCTTTTAACTTTAAACATAAGGTGACAAATCTATGACTTGTACCTTAAGATAAAGTTGGTTTCAATTAAGACATTGTTTAGACCGGTAACAGTCCCATATCTCTTATGACCTTTGTAATTTTATCCCTTGATAAAGATTTTGTTAGTGGATCAGCTAACATTTGATTTCTAGGAAGATACTCAAGTGCTATCTTTCTCTTTTTAACCATATCTCTAATATGATTATATCTCATAGCAATGTGTTTGCTATGATTTGATATTCTCTCATTCTTTGTATTGAATATGGCAGCTTGATTATCACAATACAAAGTTATGGCTCCTTTCTTAGAATCAATAAATGGTATGGTTCTTAGAAATCTTCTAACCCATATTAAATCTTTACTAGCCATTGACATGGCTATGTAATCAGATTCCATAGAAGAAAAAGCAACACATGTTTGTCTTTTTGAAGACCAAGCAACTATGGCTCCTCCAATGGTAAATAACCAACCACTCGTTGATTTGGAGTTGGTTACATCTGATGCCCAATTTGCATCAATATAACATTCAAGTATAGGTGAATTACACTTGTAATGTAAGCCATAGTTTATTGTGAATTTTAAGTACCTTAGTACTCTTTTTAGTTCCGTCCAATGTTCTTCACTTGGATTACTTGTAAATCTACTAAGTATGTCAATTGCACATGCAAGATCAGGTCTTGTATGATTAACCACATACATTATGCTACCAATTATCTTGGCATATTCTCCTTGATTTACGGCCTCGCCTTTATTTGAAACTAACTTCATATGAGGGTCAATAGGACTTTTACTTATTTTGCAATCAAAATAATTAAACTTCTTTAATATTTCCTCAATGTAATGTGATTGAGTTAATATGTAAGTTTTGTCCTTTTTTATCACTTTAACCCCTAAAATGACAACTACTGGACCTAAGCCCTTCATGTCAAACACTTGCTTTAAATAGTTCTTTGTTTCATTTATACAATTAATATCAGAACCAAATATTAGCAAGTCATCAAGATATAAAGTTATAACAACTTTATAGTTAAGAGTAACTTTAGTAAACACACAACTTTCTACTTTACTACTCTTAAAATCAAAATTTCGAATTTCTTGCTTAAACTTTTTGTACCATTGAATTGGTGCTTGTTTAAGTCCATATAGAGATTTCTTTAATTTACATACTTTATGTTCTTCTCCTTTAGCGATATAACCCTCGGGTTGTTGTATGTAAATCTCTTCATCTAAATCTCCATTTAAGAATGTTGTTTTAACATCCATTTGATGAACCTCTAGTCCATAGACGGATGCTATAGCAAACATAGTTCTAATTGATGTAAATTTAGTGACCGGTGAAAATGTTTTGAAATAGTCAATTTCTTCTTTTTTTACTATACCCTTTGGCTACTAATCTTGCCTTGTACTTATCAATAGTACCATCAGTTTTGAGTTTCTTTTTCAAAACCCACTTGCAACCATTAATAGGTTTAGTATTAGGATGAGGATTGACTAGGGTCCATGTTTCATTATCAAGTATAGATTTGATTTCATCATCCATAGCACTTTTCCACAAGTCTGAATCAGACATAGACATAGCTTCTTGAAAAGTTTTAGGATCCTCTTCTAACATATATGTAAACATGCCAGGACCAAGGTTCTTTTCAATTCTTTGTCTTTTGCTTCTCCTTAACTCAACTATTTCATCATTTTCATTGTTGTCTAAATTTTCATCATTAGCGATGGCATCACCATTATCATGTGAACTTGATGCATTTTCTACTTCAAGTTCTTTTGACAAATCATGGTTTATATCTACCTTGTCTACACTTTTTATGTCTAAATGTTCATAAAAAATAGCATGCGTAGCTTCAAACACACGATTGTCATTAATTCTCATAAATCTATATGCTTTGCTAATTGAAGAATAACCAATAAATATAGATTTCACAGCTTTGCTCCCAAGTTTATTTATTTTCAAAGTTGCATCTAAAACATATGCAACACAACCCCATACCTTTAAATGTGAAATATTAGGCTTACACCCATTAAATAAATCGTATGGAGTTTTCATATGTTTATTCACAATTCTGTTACAAATGTAAACAAAACTTAATAGTGCCTTTCTCCAATAGCTCATTGGTAATTTTGAATGTATATCATGGCACTAACCATCTCCATTAAGGATCAAATTTTCCTCTCGGCTACTCCATTTTGTGGTGGAGTATTAAGTTCTGAAGATTCCCTAACAATTCCATTTTGTTGACAAAATGAAATCATCTCGTTTGGAAAATATTCACCACCTCTATCCGATCTTAATCGTTTTATCCTTAGATTGGTTTGATTTTCAACTTCGGCTTTGAAATTTTTAAACTTTTCAAAAGCTTCATCTTTTGTTCTAAGTAAATACACATATGTAAACTTAGAAAAATCATCAATGAACGTAATAAAATAACGTTTTCACCATGTCAAAATATCTTTGTTGTCACAAATATTGGTATGAATTAACTCAAGTAACCTAGTTGATCTTACTACACTTTTAAAAGATGTTTTAGTCAACTTAGACTGAGCGCAACATTCACAATTATTCATAGAATAAATAGTCGAAGATTTAGGAATATACTCATATTTAATCATAAGACTCATTGCATTCATACCTATATGCCCTAATCTAGAATGCCAAAAATCATGCTTTTCAACATTAAAATTAGAATCAACAAAGTAAGCAGAACTGGTAATTTTATTATCAATGATCAATAAATACATTTGGTCTTTAATGTAGCCTTTTCCAACAAACGTCCCATTTTTAGTGATATTCAGTTGTTGGGCGCGGAAGGTTACCTTAAAGCCATTTTCGTCCAATTTAGGGACGGATACAAGATTCTTCCTCATAGAGGGAATATGATACACATTTTTTTTAAAGTAAGAGTCTTTCCCGAAGTGAGTGGGAGAATAATAGTCCCTATTCCCAAGACCTCACTTGTAGAAGCATTTCCCATATAAATAGCTTTCAGCTCTTTTACTTATTTATATGTTTTGAACAAGCTTCGATTTGGAGTTACATGACATGTAGCCCCTGAATCAATCCACCAATCTGAATCGACATTGTTGACTAGATAGATTTCGGAAAGCATGCTAATGAAGTTGCTCTCAACTACATTTTCTTGTTCATCTTTCTGTTGCCCTTTGCGGTAATAGCAGTTCTTAGCCAAATGGTTTGTTTTTCCACAAACATAACAATAACTCTTCTGCTTTTTCTTAGCTTTACCCTTTTCATCATTTTTAAAGTTGTTTTTCCGTTTGAATTTTCCTTGGTTTCCCTTGGAAGTTCCGACAACATTTTTATTTTTCACATAGTTTACACCATCAATCTTCTCAGAAATTGAGCCATCACGTTTGAGACTTTCAGTCTCAATTTGATGCCTTGAAGAAGTTCATCTAAAGAGATGGCCTTTTTCTTATGCTTCAATTTCTATTGATAATCTTTCCAAGAAGGTGGAAGTTTACCAATGATGGTTGAAACTTGGAATGTCTCAGAAATGGGTTCACCCGCATCGGCACATTCAATGGCTATGTAATTGAGTTCGTTAACTTGATTAATGACAGGCCTCGAGTCTACCATCTTGTATTCAACAAATTTATTGACCAAAAAAGATTTATTACCAGCATCTTCATTGACGTACCTTCGTTTGATTGCAAACCAAACATCAGCAGCGGTCTTGTGTATTTGGAACACGTTGAACAACGTGTTGTTCAATGCTTGCAGAATGGTGAATCGGCAAATGAAGTCATTCGACTTCCATTTCTTCACTTTTTCAGCAGCCTCGGTTTTCTGTGCCTCGGTTGCTTTATCATTTTCATTTTCCTTTGGACAAGGATCAGATAGTACATAGAATACCTTTGCAATAGTGAGAAGGTATTCCATCTTCAAGCTCCAGTGCTTGTAGTTCAGCCCATTTAGCCTCTCTAACTTATCTGCTTCGGGTAATTGTCCCTTCATCAAAACTGACTCCATCTATACTGATGTGGTGGATTTCATTATATGTAATTCCCTAGTTTTCTAGACATTTTATCTTGATTTTGATGTAATTTAGATTAGTTTTGATGTAATTTTGAGTAGATGTTGGATTGGTAAGTGATGCTGCAGGAATTGTGCTTATCAGTAATCCTCCACGTGGCAGGACCAATCATCTGGCTTCTTGACCTGAAATCAGAACCCACGACTAGCCGGATGTGTCTCCGGCGAAGACGCTCGGGCGTGAGAGTAAGATAACGGTGTATATAGCTAAAAATGTATTGAATAATGAATTCAAATAACAAAATGGCAGTTACCTTCTACTGTTTGGCAGTGATGAAGTATTTATAGGCGTTGGTGGTTGTATTTTTGGGGAGGCGACATGTGCTCCGAGATTGTAGCGGCGGTTACTGGTCATGGGAACGTGTCTATAACGGTCCCTGATTTGTAGGGATGTGGTTATAAGAATTGTTCAACTAAATACGCCGGCAAGTGTCAGGTCATCACTTGTTGTTTAGGTCGAGGTCGCCATTTGAGGAATGGTCGATCTGACTGACGGGTAGAGCATGGATCGTACCCGTATTAGAGCTTGGATAGTGAGGTCGGACTAAGTTAGGTCGGGACCTGTAAGGTCGGACCGTAGACTTAGTCGACTGATACTTGAGATGGGCTTTGGGCCTTGCTTTGATTGGGCCAGGTTCATTGAGAATGTGGGAGTCAAGGCTATATGTGATTGGGCTTTACCCGCTTGGCCCAACTTGACACTTTTGGTATGTTCAGTGGCCCCCAACTTTCGAGTTGACTTCGTCGACTTGGAAGTTAAGAAGATCTTTGATGAGAATTACTTTACTCGCAGGTCGTTGCTAATTTTTAAAGTAGGTCGACAATGATGATGTGGCACAATCCTGGACGTTGTCGATGAACGGTCAGATCAAAACGAGCGCCGTTTTCCTGTCATCATTGCCATTCTGACGCTTGGTAGTCTTTCTCGAAAACCGCTTCGGATTTTAATTTTGGGAAATCAATTTTGAATTTCTTTTTCCTTTCCAAATTTAGGAAAATATAAATACTCAGAATTCCCCTCAGATTTGAATTCTTACCGTCTTCAAACTACGAGAATCTCCGTGAAAATAGCGAAGAAGCGGTTGAGTTAAATTGGGCCTCCGTCTTCTCTCGCAATGCCTTCCTATTTCCACATTTACGAAGGTATTTCTCTCCTATTCTTCCTTTAGGGCTTTAATTTACGTTCGTCTTTACTTCCGCCATGGCTAGGACCTTTAGTAGCGAACACGGGGCATGGTATGGTTACTGCACCGCTTAGGTAGGGTGTATAAGAACGTGAACGATGAGTGGAGAGTGATGTCCTTGGATGAATGCGCCTCTATTTTGACCAGGTGGGAGTTGAATTTCGGTGAGATAGGTTTGCCCATTGTAGAAGACACTGAAAACCTAGTAGTCGATGATTCGAATATCGTTACTTTTCATCTATTTCACGAACTGCTCGACCATATCACCTTGTTTTATGTTAGGGATGTCCACAAGCCCTCCTTACTTAGGAACAGAATAGGTTTTCCAGGGGAGTCTAGGTCGCCCTTAGGTAGGTCGACTGAATGTGATCATAGGACTGACTCCCCTGCTTCCTCTTTTGTTTGTACAGATATGACGACTCGAGGTGGAGCTACAGCTTCAACTTCCTCAAGTCCCCGAACAGTGGATGCGTTTGGCTCCTCCGTCGTACCGGGGAAGAATGAAAGGGGTTATGTTCCCCAAGGGCCATTGCGTGGCAATAAGAACTTGCCCTCTAGGTACAACTTGATCTGGGACTTCTGTGAGGTGAGTAAGGAGGATTATAGGGTGACCATTTATACTCAGAAGGAGTTTATGAGATTGTTTAGGTCATCATTCACTAAGGACCCCACTAGGGTGGCCTTCTTCTATGGTCAATTCGTAGCCGGTCTCAGGTTGCCTCTTGATCCCTTTATAAATGAGTTTTTAGAATGTGCAAATGCCCTTCCCCTTCAAATGAGCCAATACTTGTAGGGTCCTTGTGTGCTTTGCTATGGTGTGCAGATTCCTGGGGTATGAACCTTGCATGAGAGTGTTCAAAGAATTTTTCTGTATTAAGTATAGCGGGGATGACCTGAGCATCAGCACCCCTTCTAAGCCCAAGTCTCCCAAACTTTTTACCAACCTTCCCAGCAAGCACAGTGGATGGAACTCTCATGTAGTGGTGGTAGAGAGCAAATTAGGATGAGAATTCCATTGCCCAACGATGAAACAAAACCCATTGATGAGAGGGACTATTGGGAGCCGTCCTGGCATCTTAACTTGTATAAGACTTTGTGTCGATTAGTTGAGAGAAGGCCCATCAGCTGGGAGAGTCTGCTCACCACCAAGTATAATTTCATCCAGGATGGGATGATGTCTGGAGATGGAGTGGTGGAGCCCCTTACTCCTGTATTGAGAGGCCAAATATATCCTGACTGGGTCACTCACTCTCTGGGTAGGTTTAGTGATAAGTGTCAACGCTGCAAGAAGACAGAAAACTACTGCAAGGATAATGGGGAGCACGCTGGTGGTAAGATCTCCTCATTCTGCAACCCTTTACTCGTCTATTGCCTGCTTGTCGATCTGACAACCTAATAGATCATTTGTATTGCGTCCCTCTTTTAGCTCATCATTTGTTAGCTCGCATATAGTTTGCTCGTACATAGAACTTCTGCTCGTATGTAGAACTTTCGTATGTCGATCTAACACTTTGCTATTTTTGACTTTGTTACAGTTTTAACCCCCGACCAAGAGGCTAACATGGGTCGTATCATTGGCGTTTCTGATAAGAAGAAGGCAAAGAAAGCTCATGGAACTGCTAATGCTCGAGCTCATAGGCAGAGGGAGGCTTCGGTAAGGACCAGCTTGCTGTTAAAGGATAACATTGGGATGGTGCTAATGGAGGGAGTTGAGGAGGATGATCTTCTAAGAAGTGATACCCAATCTGTGGATGTCAACGAAGGAGGTGACGAGTCCTCTAGGTCAGCCAAAGCAAGCTTGAGCTCCGATCCAATTCAGGACGTCAATGCTGGGACCTCTGGAGCTGACAGAGTAGGAGCCAGTCCCTTGGACGTTGTAGACGTTGATGATGACGACATGGAGGTGGATGCTGATGATCAACCTCTGAGGACTAAGAGGTTGCGATCTGATAAGGGGAAAGTTGTTCCCTCGAGCCAATTCCTTCCACCAACTATCTCGGGCCAATCTCCTCCACCAGCTTCCTCTCGCCCAACTCCAGAGTCTCTTGAGGATCAAATGAGGAGGCTGAGTGACGTGCCTCCTCTTACTGGGGTCAACAGTTTGAGTCGACGTTATCCTGACATGAGTTTGGGCCAGGTCGTGGTCAGGAGGGCCATCGATGTCGACCTCCTGGCTCATTTTGCTGATAAGGGGATTACCCCTGAAGAATTCTCTTCTCGCTCTGGGATGATTCAATGCGAGGTAATTTTTCACTTTCTCTTTCATTCTAGTCGCTTATTCCTTTACTCGATCCACTTAAATTACGAGCTAACACTTCTTCGGTTTCTTTGAAATGTAGAATCTTACCATGGTCGAGCAAGTGAAAAGCTCTTGGAGAGCCTCCATTGAGAGGGAGAGGCAAGCCCTTCAAGATTATTCCAAAAAGGCTAAGGAGCTTGCGGATATGAAGGAGAAGTATAACGATCTGGACAACTCGTACGAAGCCAATGAGATGGTGAAGACAAAGGCCCTGTCCGACCTTGAAGCTGCAGAATCCAAACTTAAGGAGATGAAGGCGGAGAAGGATGCTGAGAAGAAAGAGCTTGAGAAGGCCAAGACGGAGCTGGCAACAGTTTCCAAGCTTCTGAAAGAGAAGGACACCTTCTTGGTCGGGCTGAATGAGGATCATCGGCTTGCACGGGTGAAATGGGAAAAAGACCTTCAGGCTGCCGTTGCTGCTGCCGCTAAGGATGCTGCTGGAGTCGCGGTTGATAAATTTAAGGAGGGAGATGAGTACTACAATGCCATCGTGGCCAAGGCGCAGGACTTTCTTGAGGTTGGTAAGAGACACATGGCTCATCGAGCACTGGTGGATCCAACAGCTACAGTTACCATCGAGCAATTAGCTCGTTGGTTTTCTGAGTCCCAGTACGACATGGCAGCTCGTCGGGGCCACTCGCTCGTTCCCTATCTTGAGAATGACTTGGCTTTTATTGCCCAGGAAGATGAAGAGGATAGCTGTGAGAAGTGGGAAGCTCCCCCCGTTGTCGATAGGAATTTTGATGTGGTTCTGCAAGAGCTTGAGGATGCCGCCACTATGGAAGAAGAAAATGAGCAGGTTTACTTAGAGTCGGGTAAACCCATAGGCCCCCAGCAACAAGAAGATGGGGAGGGTCGAGCTGCTACTGACGACCAAACTGATGCCGGCCAAGACTCTTGAATTATTCAGTTGAATTGTAATGAACAAGTTCCAAACAGTACTTTGCTTTTTTTTGTTTTTAAATTTATTTGAATGCCTTGGCCCAATTTTTGGGAGGCATAGAAACATGTAATCATATTTTTGCAAGTCTCAGCCCGCTTTTGGGAGACTTAAACATGTTTAATCTTAGCTGACTTCATATCCTTGTATGTTTCATGCCTTTAATTTCAGCATATATATGTCGAGCTAGATATATTCGGAAGAGTCGACCTAAGCCTTGTAAGAATTCAGGAATGAGGTTGTCTTAAGGTCGAACCTGTTTAGAGATGGCATAGGGTAGAACTCATTAGAACAAATTCGACCTTGGATCGAACTTGTTATGAGACTAAAGCTGACTAAGAGTCGAGCTTATAAGAACGAAGTCGACGTTGAGTCGGACCTGTTAAAAGAATAAAGCTGATTAAGAATCGAGCTCATAGGAACGAAGTCGACGTTGAGTCGGACTTGTTAAAAGAACAAAGCTGATTAATAATCGAGCTCGTTCGAACTAAGCTGACTGGGAGTCGAGCTTGTTGAAGTGAAGTTGACTAAGAGTCGAACTCACTTAGAGGTACAAAGCTGATTAAGAATCGAGCTTATTGCATAGCGTGTAGTACAATGTTTGGTCGAGTAGAACTTGTAATTTCATTGAAATAAAACATGCTTACATCGAAATAGAAAACTAGAACTAGGACAAACTTTGAGCTTGAAAGTTGGAAACTAGAAGTAATATCTGACGAGGTGAGTGGCGTGCCAAGGGTGCTTCAACTCCTCTCCCCCCGGATGAGCTATCATGTAAGTTCCTTCCTTGACGACTCGAGTAACCATATAGGGACCTTCCCAGTTAGGAGATAGCTTATTCTGTTGGGTTCTCCTTCCTGTTGCCTCGATCTTCCTTAGTACATAGCCACCCACTTGGAACGACCTTGCCTTGACCCTCTTGTCGTGGTAACTTTTGGTTCGCTGCTTGTAGTTGACCATTCGAAGGTAGGCTGTATCTCGCTTCTCGTCGATCAGATCCAGGTCGATCAATCTGTTGATAACATTCTGTTCTTGATTGAAGAAAGTCACTCTAGCAAAAGAGGGAAATCCGAGCCTCGCAGGTGCCATGGCTTCTGATCCATATGTGAGAGCAAAAGGGGTTTCCCCCGTAGGCCCCCGAGTGGTTGTACGAACTGCCCAAAGAGCAAGGGGAAGTTCGTCCAACCAATTATTGCGTCGACCTATGAGTCCTGTCTTGAGTGAAGATAGTATAAGTTTATTCGCTGCCTCAGCTTGCCTATTGCCTTGGGGGTAGGCGACAGAAGATTTCCAATGTTTGATTCCTACTCGATTCATTTCTGCTTCGAAGGTTTGGGAGAACTGTAAACCATTGTCGGACACTATAGCTCGAGGAAAACCAAACCGACACCAAATGAAGTCATGAATGAAGTTGATGGCATTCTCCTCTGTGATACGAGCTAATGGCTTGGCTTCAACCCACTTTGTGAAATAATCGATAGCGACGATCACATACTTGCAATTTCCCCGGGCGGGAGGGAAGGGTCCAATCAAGTCGACACCCCACATATCAAATGGCCAAGCTGCAATTACTGGAGTCTGCTCGGTTGTCGGCATATGAGGTAAGTTGGCAAACCTTTGGCATTGATCACATTGCTGAACAAAGTTGTGAGTGTCAGCTCTCATATGTGGCCAATAGTATCCCAAGGTAATTAACTTGTCAGCAAGGGTCCTGGCCCCCGGGTGTCCGCCACAAATCCCACTGTGTACTTCATGTATCAATAGGGCGACCTCTTGAGGGTGGATGTACTTTAGCAATGGTCGAGTGTAGGATCTTCTGAACAGATTGCCTCCTTGAATGACGTATCTCGGAGCCTTCTTTTTGATTGCTCGAGCTTTCTTCTCGTCATCTGGCAGCTCGCCACTTTCTATGTACGCTTTCATTTCTTCGATCCAACACTTCTCATAAATCCAATTTCTCGAGGGATCATCTGCACATTGAATTTTTACCCTCTCATAAGCTGGATTTTCGAGGAAAGAGATGGGCTCACCATGTGGTTCATTTGAAGTGGCTAATTTCGAGAGGAGGTCGGCTAGCTCGTTGTCTTCCCTTCCAATCCTCTGAATCTCCCAAAATTCCAAATCTTTTATTAGCTCCTTCACCAGGTCGCAGTATTTAATCAACGTGGAACTAAGCACCTCATACTCGCCTCTGACCTGGTTGACTATCAGTTGGGAATCACAATAAGCCATGATTTTAGTTGCTCCAAAACATTTGGCGTATTCTATAGCTGCTATCAAGGCCTCATATTCAGCCTGGTTGTTGGAAGCATCAAACTTGAACCTTAGTGATTCTTCATACACGGTTCCAGACTCAGGCTCGATCAAGACAATCCCAGCTCCACTAACACTTTTGGTTGCTGATCCATCCGAGTAAACCTTCCAGCAATCGTCGGGTAGAGTAATGGCGGGTTGGAACTCGTGTTCTTTTCCTTTGGCCTTCTCCTTTGGGACTCGCTGCTCATCATATTCCTTGGTGAACGTAAGCTCGACCAAGAAGTCTGCTAGAGCTTGAGCCTTCAGTGCCTTTCGAGGTCGATATTCAATGTCAAATTCAGTAAGGGCAATTGACCAATTGAGCAATCGACCTGAACTCTCCGGCTTGTGCAATATCTTTCTCAAGGGCGCATTGGTCAGTACCACAATAGGGTGAGCCAAGAAATAAGCTCGTAGCTTCCTTGAAGCTACGACTAGAGCATAGGCGACTTTTTCTGCATTGTAGTACCTGCTCTCCACATCTGATAAGGCTTTACTGATGTAGTACACCGGTTTTTGAAGCCCTTCCTCTTCTCTGATCAAGACTGCTGCAACCGACTTGTCTCCTATAGACAGATACACAAATAAGGTTTCACCAGTGGTAGGGCTACTCAGGAGAGGTGGAGTAGCGAGGTAATCCTTCAGCTGTTCGAACGACGAATGACATTCAGTCGTCCATTCAAAATTTTTCATCCCCCTCAAGGCTTTGAAGAAGGGGAGGGACCTCTCTGCTGACTTAGATATGAAGCGACCAAGAGTTGCTACTCTTCCGTTAAGTCGTTGCATTTCTTTGATACTGGTGGGAGCCTTCATGTCGACTAAGGCCTTTATCTTCTCCGGATTAGCCTCTATGCCTCGTTGAGATACCATAAATCCCAGGAATTTGCCAGCTGCAACTCCAAAGATACACTTTCTGGGATTGAGCTTCATGTCGTTTGCTCGCAAATTGGTGAATGTTTCTTTTAGGTCGACTACGTGACGTCTGGCCTTAGTTTTGATGACCATGTCGTCGACGTAAGCCTCCATATTTCGGCCAATTTGAGAAGCAAAGACTTTGTTCACCATTCTCTGATAGGTTGCACCTGCATTCTTCAAACCAAATGGCATCATGTTGTAGCAGTAGATGCCTCCAGCCGCTTGAAATGCCGTCTTGACTATGTCGTCCTCATGCATCTTAATCTGGTGGTACCCTGAGTAAGCGTCGAGGAAGCTGAGGGTTGAGTGACCAGCAATGGAATCGACTAGCTTATCGATTCTAGGAAGAGGATAGCTGTCCTTAGGGCAAGCAAGGTTGAGAGTGGTGAAGTCGACACACATCCGCCATTTGCCATTTGATTTCTTCACCATGACCACGTTGGCCAACCACGTTGTATGAGTGGCCTCCTTGATTATCCCTCCACTCAAAAGTTTTTGTACCTCAGTTTTTATAGCCTCTTCCTTGTCGCGAGCAAAACTTCTCAACTTTTGGGGTCTAGGCTTTATGGTCGGGTTAACTTCAAGTCTGTGAACGGCGATCTCTTCATTGATTCCCCTCATGTCCTCTACTCTCCATGCGAAGACGTCATTACTTTCCTTGAGTAGCTCAATGATTTCTGCTCGCTCCTTAACAGATAGCTGCTTTCCAATTTGAATTTTTTGGTCGGGGTAAGAAGGGTTGGTGATTATTGACTCTAGCTCGTCCACAGCCTCTAGCTCTGGTCCATCCCTGAATTGCAGAGTCTCAATGATTATCTCTCTAACCCTGTGTCTCTCCTCGGCCCCCAAATGTGGAGCTTCCTCAGCTATCATGTCATCCAACTTGTCTGCAACCTCGCTGGTGGTGGTGGTGGCCCCCGAGTTGTTGTCGATCTGGAGGCATAGGTTGCCTATGAGGACTTGATCGACCATAACTACATCTGGATCGACCTCTGTGGTTTCAGAGTGACGTGTCGACTCAATCATGACCTCGTCATTTGAGCGATAGGTCGACTCCTCCACATTGGTGATTGTTGACAGTCGAGTAGTTTTGGTGACCGACTGGGACAGCTTCAAGTAACCATCTGCGGTCTCAATTTCTAACTCTCTCTTCTTCCTTTCCCGAAGAACGTGGTCCAGATAGGCTCGAGTTGTGCCTTCAGACGCAGCCCTACTCCAAATGGGTGTGGGGAACTTGACTCGCTGATGAGGTATTGATGCCACAATTCCAAGTGCGACCTGGCCAGGAATACCAAGGATAGCAGCATAATTACTGTTCACATCTATCACAATAAATTGTACCTTTGATATGACCCTGTAAGGGTGCTGGCCTAGGTCGACGTCGAGTTCTATCTGGCCTTTAGCATCAACTCGATGGTTAGTGAAGCCCTCCAACCTTCCATTATACCTTTCAAGCTGTTCATCATTAAGACCCATTTCTTTGAAAGTCTTGTAGAACAAGATATCCTTGCAGGCCCCCGTGTCGACTAGGAGTCTGCTCGTCGTACATCCATCTATGAGACCTGGGATGACGAGAACTTGCTCCCTAGCTTCCATATTTGTTGCCAGTTCATGGGGGTAGAAGCTGATGGCCTCATCTCTGACATCTCTCCTGGGAGGCACATGTGGGGCTTTACTTAGTTGAAAGATCTTGTGCTTGATGGCAGTGTTACTTGCTTGCTCTGTAATGACCCCCAGGTTCAATCTAGGTTGCCTCGATCCCTGTTGTCCACCTGCAGGCTGCTCGCCTCCTCCAGTTTGAGGCCTCTTCACATATGCGTCGAGTCTTCCCTGCTCGACCATTCTTTGGATAATGCGCTTCAAGCCTAAACAATCCTCCGTGAAATGACCCGTGTCCTTGTGGTAATCACAGTACTTGCTATTGTCCCTTCTGAACTTATTGCCTGGGTTCATTGGGGCAGGTGGCGCCAACTCGACGGCATTCATGATTTCTGTTCGACTCACCGTAAGGGGAGTGAAAACCTCAGGTACCTTCTCTGTAGCCCTTGTCCTGTTCTTGCCGTTCTTATTATTTCCTCCATTCTTGTTGGGGTCCTTCTTATCATCGGCGACCTCAGTCTTGGGGCTCTTACCATTCTTCTTCTCTTTCCTTTCCTCAGCAAGAGCGACATTATACACCTTCTCAAACAACTCCTGTCGAGTTGTTACCTGTATTTTAACCGTGAGTTCATAATCCATGTCTGCCGAGGAAATACCGTTTCGGAAGCAATTTATGACTTCCCTATCAGTGAGGTCCTCCTCTATCTTATCAACCATTTCCTTGAACTTGGTGAAGTAGCTCATCGAGCTTTCATTTTTGGCCTGTACCAAGTTGTTCAGATCAGTGACAGTTACTTTCCGAGCTCCAGCAGTCGAGAAGCGATCTAGGAACTTTGTCCTGAAGCATGTCCAAGTGGTGATGCTACCAGCGGCCAAACCATTGAACCAAGTTAAGGCTGCCCCAATGAGTATGCTTAGGAGAGCTTTGCACATATTGTCGTCCTCATTGGCGACAAAACACATTGTGGCTTCCAGATGTGCTATATGACTCTTTGCATTGGTCGACCCCGAATACTTCTCGAGAAGAGGCAACCTGAAACTAGGAGGAGGCCGACTATCTCTGATTTCCTTGGATAGAGGTCGAAGAGCAAAGTCAACACGTTCGACCTTTCCAATCTCCTTTTTCTTCTCCTCCTCCCATTGTTCGAACTTCTTTTTCATCAACAACCACTCTCTAGCGTCGGGTCTTTCATCTCCTGCAGGGGGAACAACATTTGACCTTTGACCTTCGCTTCTGGGGGGAGTTACCTGCCTACTCCTCCTGTCTCTGTGAGAATGAGCCCTCTCTGATCGAACTGGAGATCTTTGCTGTCATTCCTTTGTGGCGACTGCGCCTATCATCTCGGTAGGCGACTGCGCCTATTACCCCGAGTGGCGACTGCGCCTCTCGTCTACGATAGGCGACTGCGCCCATTCTGTCCCTATGGGATCCCGATCTTTGTGTCAGGGCGGGGAAACACGTCTCCCTGCTTCTATTGGCGGTTAATTGTGTCCTCAAATCTGATTGAGCCTCCTGTTCCCTATTCCTGGTGAGGCTAGCCCTTAAGTCATTACTCGGCACATGGATAGGTGACTGAGGTCGGACTACCATCCTTTGATCACCATTTTGACCCACACCTTCATTGGGCCTAACACCTCTGGTCTGCTGCCTGTTTGAGGTTTGAGAGGGAGCCACCCTCTCTGATCTTACATCCGCTTTCTCAGCCTCCTCCATTGCCAACAGTTCGGCCAAAATCTGGGCTCGCTCCAGTAACATTTCCTTCCTGCTCAATGGGTTGGATGAGGGACCTGCCCTATTTCCAACATTCACCTGGGCAGTTGGACGCTTAGGGGGAGGTGGAGCTCCTTGTCCCTCCATGTGTCTTTTCCCCCTTCTCGTATCTGGCAATCCCCTGCCATCCACAACACTGGTAGAGCGTGTTGCTCTACCATGAGGGGGATTTGGTGGGGGAGGAGGCAGATTTGCATTTTCAAAGATTGGGCCGTTGAGATTTCCAGCGTTCGTATTGTTGTTATTGTTCACTTCTTCGAACTCTTCAGAGGCGTCTGCGACATGCCCGTCTGGAGTCACCATTGTTGTAGGTTGATGAAGTTTTTGAGGTCAAGTAAAAGCACAGTTCCCGGCAATGGAACCAAACTGATGCTGCAGGAATTGTGCTTATCAGTAATCCTCCACGTGGCCGGACCAATCACCTGGCTTCTTGACCTGAAATCAGAACCCACGACTAGCCGGATGTGTCTCCGGCGAAGACACTCGGGCGTGAGAGTAAGATAACGGTGTATATAGCTCAAACTGTATTGAATAATGAATTCAAATAAAAAAATGGCAGTTACCTTCTACTGTTTGGTAGTGATGAAGTATTTATAGGCGTTGGTAGTTGTATTTTTGGGGAGGCGACATGTGCTCAGAGATTGTAGCGGCGGTTACTGGTCATGGGAACGTGTCTATAACGGTCCCTGATTTGTAGGGATGTGGTTATGAGAATTGTTCAACTAAATACGCCTGCAAGTGTCAGGTCGTCACTTGTTGTTTAGGTCGAGGTCGCCATTTGAGGAATGGTCGATCTGACTAACGGGTAGAGCATGGATCGTACCCGTATTAGAGCTTGGATAGTGAGGTCGGACTAAGTTAGGTCGGGACCTGTAAGGTCGGACCGTAGACTTAGTCGACTGATACTTGAGATGGGCTTTGGGCCTTGCTTTGATTGGGCCAGGTTCATTGAGAATGTGGGAGTCAAGGCTGTATGTGATTGGGCTTTACCCGCTTGGCCCAACTTGACACTTTTGGTATGTTCAGTAAGTTTGTGGGAAATCTGTGCTATGAGACATGTTTTTAGTGATTTTATGATGTTCCTGCGAAGTTTATGAATGATCAAAAGACAAGTCAAAGTCACCAGAGGATAAAGCTGCAATTACCAGAAGTTCGTGGACCAGACAGAAAATCAATGAAGTTCAGGGACCAAACTGCAGATTGAAAAAGTTCAGTGACCAGAATGAAAGTATGGAAAGCTGGATGATCAAAGTAAAAAGAAGGAGATTTGGAATCCTATTCATACGTACGTGAAAAGTCCAAGGCGCGTGTTGACAGCTGATGAAAAGGCTTTTAATTTGATTTTCTTATTTCTTTTCCTTTTTAAATTAGTATTAGGTTTATTGAATGGAGGAGTATAAATACTTTTTATGACAATAATTTTAGGGTTCGACTTTTATTTTTATTTTCCCTAGAGAGTTTATCGCTTTTTATGGAGAACTAATTCTATTGCTTTGGATTCAATTATTGGAACCGTCTTGAAATTCAATTGAGGTTAATTTCTTTTCGTATCTTTTGTCCTATTCATATTTTCTTCTGTTTTGATTGATTGAATTGATTTCTAGGGTTTTTCAATTAGGCCAATTGTTGAATCTTTGATCTTAATTCATTGCTAGAATCCCCTAAAATTGTGTCAATTTAGGGTTTCATAAGTAGCAGCTTTATGGTTTATGCATGTGTCATGGTAAATTGTGAAGAAGAATGAAATAGACAAGTATCTAATTTAAATAACATTAGAACGTGTTCTCGATCTTAATCTCTTAAATCGGAATCAATCTATATTGTGAATCTAGACTGTGTCAGTTAGGTTTAGGTAATTATTAGGGTTATTAGTGAGTGTGTCACTGCTATTAGCTACTATCAAAGAAAGAGATAGAGATTAAAATATATCTCGTGATCTAGTGAATAGGGTAAAAGTGAAAAGAGTTAACCAATGATATTTGAATGATAGACGGGGAAAATAATTGATCCAAAGTGCTTTTCTTTAATTGTTTACAACTTAGTTTTTATTCCCGTCTTAGGAATTAATAAAAATCAATCTTAGACCCCCAATCTTGTCAAGTGACAATTGTGCAAATAAATAACTGTTCTTCAGTGGATTGACCCTGGACTTGTCCTTGCTGCAGTTTTGTAGCTTAGTATTGGTATTTAATTTGTAGGCGTGCGACTTTAGCCTATCAAATTTTGACGCCGTTGCCGGGAAACGGTGTTTATTTGTTTGCACTCTTATTCTTTTTCTTAATTTATTTCTTTTTTTTTCTTTCTTCTTCTTTTTATTGTTCATTTTCTTTAGGATTTACTATTGTCATCTTGTGGTATGGACCCTTTTATGGTCCATACCCATTCTGCTAATCAACTTGCTAGTCCCTTGGTTTCGAAAATTGAAAGATATTTCAGGTTAGGAGAAGTTTGCATCTGGAAGAGATGAATAATAATAACGGTAGGGGTGATCATAAGCCATCTGTTTGTGCTATTTATGTGAGGAGGAAGAAGAAAGTTGATTGGCAAATGGTGTCTATAGAGCCCGAACAGAAGGTTGAAAAGAGTGTTGAGCCAGAGTTGGAGGTGGAGAAGAAGGTGGAAGAGAAAATTCCTGACGAGAAGTATATCCCACTCGTGTTTCCTGTTTATGAGCATGTCCCTCCGTTTCCTTATGCATTGAGGGAGGATAGAAAACTGAAGCCTGACAAGGCTATCTTTGACACATTCAAGAGACTAGAGAGAAATCAGAAGGAAAGGAGTTAGTAAAAGGTGAAGATCTTGGAGCATGTATGTGTCTGTGGTTTATAAGAAAAAGAGCACAAAAATTTCTTGGGGGGTCCCCAAGAAAAATAAAAAGAAGAAAAAGACCAAGAAAAAGGCCACAATTTTTTTTGGGATCCACCCGATTTAATCAAGAAAGGTACACATGTGTGGTGGAAAATTGTGGGTATTTATACTCGTGAATGCGCGAGGTGGGCGAAGGGAAGAAAAGTTAAGACCAAAAACAAGATGGCCACCTCTAATCCCCGTTGGAGTAGAAATCCGGTCGGGCTAACGACCTTAACCAAATGCGCTTATTGAGAGGAAATCCAAGAAGGTATGTTTTAGTTGTTTTATTTATTAGTTTAGTTTGTATTTTAAATTTTTTGTTTTATATATTTTATTTTACGGCTCGAATCGGTGCTACTAAGGTATTTTTGTTGTTGGTGTTTTGTGTAGGAAATTGCAAAATGTGGGAGAGGAGCACAACACAAAAACAAAAATAAAAAATTGTGGGCCTTTTCGATTAAAAAAAAAAAGGCTGCTGAAAAAAAAACTGCTGAAAAAAAAAGAAAAGGATTTGGAGACGAAGGATTGGCCTTGAGGCGCCAGCCCCAAATCAACCCAGGCGTCCGCCCCAAGCAAGAAAATCACGGCCGAAGTTACTGGGCTTGAGGCGCAGGCCTCACAAATTATCAGGCGTACGCCTCATGGATTTCAAAAAAAAAAAAATCCTTCTTTTTCACTTTGGTCACTTCCTTTCCTAGTTTTTCATTTTAGTCACCAAACTTTCTAAAATCAATTTTTCTCCTTCTTTTTCCTAGATTTCGAATCTGGTCCCTTCTTTGCCCAGTTTTCCACTTTGGCCCCCAAACTTTCAATTTAAGCTTAACTCCCCCATTTTCTACCTAATTTTATTTTAGCCCTTGTACTTTCAAACCCTTGAAAATTGGCCATTATTCACCCATAATCAGCAACAATTTGGGAGTAGCTCTAGCCAAGGACCATTATGGGGGCCATATTTGTTTCCACCACCTCAGTAGTCTCGGAGGTATCCCTATCCCTTTTTTATTTGTTTTGACTTGTAGTGATGCATATGGGACTATGCATTGTTTAGTGAGGGTGTGGGGTGTGCCTACATTTTTTTGTGTATAGTTGTTTTCAAAAAAAAAAAAATTAAATGAAAAAAAAAGTTATATATATAAAAAAAAGAGGCTAGGTGAAAACCGAAAACGGCACTTAGGCAAAAGGTGAGGATGTGAAATGTATACTATCTTTTATATCACCGGAGTTGAAGACATAAGGGAGGTTTGGAGTGTTGGGTAGGGCCACTTTGGAGTAGGAGGTTTGGATAGTGGTGCCTAGGATTAGAAACCCTCGTTCATATTTGGAGTTATAAGGGGTGTTGGTGTTTTTTACTCGGTAAATTTTTTCTTAAGGATCACAACCTTAGCAATTATTTTTTTATGAAGGTGTATGTAGTGTGAGCCAAACGTGGGGGAAACATAGGACATATTTAGTTCCCTTTGACTTTTATTTGTATGGACCTTGGTTTGGATACCGTTTTATCATTGGGAGTTGGTATCAAACTAAGGTCATTATTTTCATTGTTTATATTTTGGTGTTATAAGGAGACGGAGTTTCTAATTACTCTGGTGGCTGTTATCTTTCATTGACATGTATTGGCGGACTAGAGAAGATTAGGAATCATTTTCTTCCCATGCTATCTGTTTAGACCGGTGATTTAGAGTGTGGTTAGGATATTACTCAGGGACGAGTAATGGTCTAAGCGTGGGAGAATTTGATGTGGTGGATTTCATTATATGTAATTTCCTAGTTTTCTAGACATTTTATCTTGATTTTGATGTAATTTAGATTAGTTTTGATGTAATTTGTGGGAAATCTGTGTTTTGAGACATGTTTTTAGTGATTTTATGATGTTCCTGCGAAGTTTATGAATGCTCAAAAGACAAGTCAAAGTCAATGGAGGATAAAGCTGCAATTACTAGAAGTTCGTGGACCAGACAGAAAATCTATGAAGTTCAGGGACCAAAATGCAGATTAAGAAAGTTCAGTGACCAGAATGAAAGTATGGAAAGCTGGATGATCAAAGTAAAAAGAAGGAGATTTGGAATCCTATTCATACGTACGTGAAAAGTCCAAGGCGCGTGTTGACAGCTGATGAAAAGGCTTTTAATTTGATTTTCTTATTTCTTTTCCTTTCTAAATTAGTATTAGGTTTATAGAATGGAGGAGTATAAATACTTCTTTTGACAATAATTTTAGGGTTCGACTTTTATTTTTATTTTTCCTAGAGAGTTTATCGCTTTTTATGGAGAACTAATTATATTGCTTTGGATTCGATTATTGGAACCGTCTTGAAATTCAATTGAGGTTAATTTCTTTTCGTATCTTTTGTCATATTCGTATTTTCTTCTGTTTTGATTGATTGAATTGATTTCTAGGGTTTTTCAATTAGGCCAATTGTTGAATCTTTGATCTTAATTCATTGCTAGAATCCCCTAAGATTGTGTCAATTTAGGATTTCATAAGTAGCAGCTTTATGGTTTATGCATGTGTCATGGTAAATTGTGAAGAAGAAGGAAATAGACAAGTAACTAATTGAAATAACATTAGAATGTGTTCTCGATCTTAATCTCTTAAATCGGAATCAATCAATATTGTGAATCTAGACTGTATTTGTTAGGTTTAGGTATTGATTAGGGTTATTAGTAAGTGTGTCACTGCTATTAGCTACTATCAAAGAAAGAGGTAGAGATTGAAATATATCTCGTGATCGAGTGAATTGGGTAAAAGTGAAAAGAGTTAACCGATGATATTTGAATGATAGACGGGGAAAATAATTGATCCAAAGTGCTTTCCTTTAATTGTTTACAACTTAGTTTTTATTCCCGTCTTAGGAATTAATTAAAATTAATCTTAGACCCCCAATCTTGTCAAGTGACAATTGTGCAAATAAATAATCGTTCTTCAGTGGATCGACCCTGGACTTGTCCTTGCTGCAGTTTTGTAGCCGAGTCTTGGTATTTAATTTATAGGCGTGCGACTTTAGCCTATCATATACGAAAATTTAAATATCTTAAAACTGTTGTATATGACTCGATTGTGGGTAAGGAATCAGTGGGTTAGAGTTGGAGAATATGGTGGAGCGACATGGATCGGACCGAGTGAAACGGATCTAGACCGATGGAGCGGACCGAGTTTGCAAGAAAATACTTGTTTCCTAATGTTAGCTTTGTATTTTAGGAAGACTCCTTAATTAAGTAGGAAAGTAGAATATATAGCTAAAATAGAATCCTAGTCAAAGAAGGATTATTATGTATATATAGGATTGTATCTCCTATTAGAATTAGGACTCTAAAATTAGTATAAATAGGTGTTTAGGACAATTGTAAAAGATGAGAGTGAAATAATATAGAAATTATAATCCTACTCCTCTCCACATTTGATGAGGACCCAACTCTAACATGGTATCAGAGCTGGCCCAAGTTGATGTTGGGCTTAAGTTAACCCGTGTTGGGTGCCCGTGTTGGGTTTGAAGTCCACGTGTAGTGCCAAGATACCGGCCTACACGTGAGGGGGCGTGTTGAAGTCCCATGTATCCCACATCAACTTGAAAAATAAAAATGATCCACTATATAAGGTTGGTTAACCTCACCCCTTAACAAGGCCTTTTAAGGGGATGAGGACCCAATTCTAACAAGATGGACATCCACTTTGTTCGGGAAAAGGTTACCAAGGGTCACGTTTGAGTACTACATGTTCCCTCTCGCAACCAAATTCGCTGATATCTTCGCAAAAGGTCTTTCGCGCATACTCGTTGATGACTTTCGTGACAGTCTCAGTGTTCGTTTTCCACCCGCTTCGACTGAGGGGTGTGTTAGACTATGTATAGATAAACATTGTGTGTATCTCTTATCATATCAAGTAAATGTTTGTACATATCTCTTAGATAGTTTCCTACTATACCTAAGGTTGTACTTGTATATATTACGAGGAATGCGATAGAAACACTCGCGAGATTCTATTACTTTTATTGTAAAATTACAGTACATATCTCTTAGATAGTTTCCTACTATACCTAAGGTTGTACTTGTATATATTACGAGGAATGCGATAGAAACACTCGCGAGATTCTATTACTTTTATTGTAAAATTACAACTAAATTATATACCTTTTATAAATGTTGCCACATTGAACAGCTCAAATCAAAATATTAGCATGTACTCCCTCCGTCCCACGTGAATAGACACCAAAAATCTTGGCACAATAACTAAGGAAAATGAATATAATAATGAAAATGTGTGGTAGGAAATGAAGAGAGAGAATGAGTGGAGTTGGTTGAATAAATTGTGTGGTAGGAAATGAAGAGAGAGAATGAGTGGGTGGGATAGGATGAATATAAAATAATAAATTCTTTTCCATTTTGGACAGTGTCTATTCACGTGGGACGTCCCAAAAAGAAAATAAGTGTCTATTCACATGGGACGGAGGGAGTATATTGGATAAGAAGAACTATTAGTTATACTTGTTGAGTAAGTAAATGCATAAGAGATAATTAATTAATGAAGACACATCTAAACTATTGATATTTATATTAGAATTGGACCATCATTCTATAAAAAACCTTGTTAATGGGTGATATTATTTAACTTTATACATTATACAGTGGATTATTTATTTTCTCCAAATTGATGTAGGACAAATGGGGTTATAACACTCCCCCTCACGTGTAGGCCAGTATAACCATCGACTCTACACGTGACCATTAACACGTATGCATAACCATCAGCTCAAACACAACATGGGTAAAAAAACTCCATCATCAATTTGGGCTAGCTTTGATACCATATTAAAGTTCGAGATTGCACCTTAAAATTAATTGCTGTCAAAGGGAATAGCCCAGGATCCTTATATGTTATATACAAGGTTTGTTGATTCTCGATATGTGTTAATATCTATAACACTCCCCCTCAGTATAGCCGAATTTTGTCAATGTTTACAACGTGCACTTATTAATTGGTTGACGTTGAGCAACATCGTGGGACGTACTTCACGTTTAAATGACATGCTCTGATATCATATTAAAGTATGAGATTTCACATTAAAACTAATTGGTGTCAATGGGAATAGCACATAATCCTTATATGTTATATAAAAGGTTTGTCAATTCTCAATATATGATAATATCTATAACAATTTAGATGATCTTATAAAAAGACAAATTCTAAAACAAGTACAATTTTCTAAAACAAGTAAATCTCATAAAACTACAATTATTTTAAGAGTAGATCTCCGGAGAAACGCGTTTCTCCATAAGTTATGGAGAAACGTGTTTTTCCAAAACTTCTGGATATCAGTCTCAAAGGTTCTGGATATTCAGAACCTTTGAGACTGATATCCAGAAGTAATCATGGGCCAAGGTCATGGCCAATACAAAATTTCTGGATATCCTTTCAAAAGGTTCTGGATATACTTTTCACTGATTTCTGGATATACTTTTCACTGGTTTTCTGGATATAGATTTGGGGTATGTGTTGGTCCCATTCTAACATAACTTCTGGATATCATGATCAAAGGGTTCTGGATATCATAATCAAAGGGTTCTGGATATCCAGAACCTTTAAGACTGATATCCAGAAGTAACCATGGGCCAAGGTCATGGCCAATACAAAATTTCTGAATATCCTTTCAAAAGGTTCTGGATATTCAGAAACCCGTTTCTCCATAAATTATGGAGAAACGTTTCTCCCTAGATTTTGGCTTATTTTAAACCGTCATTAAGTTCAGAATAATTCCTTTTAGATTCCTCCTGCATCGTAATCGTAAGCCAAATCCATAAATCTATTACTCCCTCCGTTCCACTTCAAAGTGTCCATGGTATAATTTCACGGTTCTTAAAAAATCTTTAAAAAATGAATAAAAAACTGAAAGTGGGTAGAAGATTAGAGGAGAGAGAATATAAAAGTTAAAAACATTTAATATGAGAGAGAATGAGTGGGTGGAATAGTAAGTTAATGATTGATTTTTATTATAAATATACTCCCTCCGTCCCGCCCGAAAGGGCAAAGTTTGTGCCTTACACGAGAATTAAAAAAAGTGATGTAAGAAAGAGAAAAAGTGTATAGTATAATAAATGTTGTGAGTGAAATGTGATGTAGGAAAGAGAAATTGGGATAGAAAATAGTTAGTGGATATTTATTGTGAGAGTATGACAAGTGGGTCCCACAAATACAGAAGTAATAAAAAACTTTCCATTTTTGGGTTGTGCCCTTTCAAATGGGACACCCAAAAATGAAATTTGTGCCCTTTCGAGCGGGACGGAAGGAGTATGTTAAAATTATAAGGGTATAATGAATGTTTTTTTTTGTAAATATATAAACATTATGAGGGTATAAATGTCCGAAACACTGTTCACATATTTCCATTTATGGAATTGACTCTTTGAAGTGGGACGTCCCAAAAAAAAAGTGAACACTTTGAAGTGGGACGTATGGAGTACTATATAATGGCTGAAGTTACTAAAACATTTTTCCTACAAAACTCTCACCTATATAAAATTGAGACTAGCTACATTCTCCCTCACCCCTAATTACAGTTATTGAAAATACCACTATAAATACTTTTGAAAATATTCTTTACAATATTAATAACCAAAAATAATTAATAGTCATTAATTATTTATTGATTAATATGAACAACAATTTAATACTCTCTCTCTCGTTCCATTCCCCACTATCATTCTCTCTATCATTCTCTTTCTAACACACACACACACACACACACACTCTACAACGCAGTTATATTAATTAAAGAGAAGAGTTGTTGATAAAGAAAATTTTAATTTTTTGTCATATTCTTATACCGTATTTTAATCCCATATTTTTTATATTTTATTTTTATGTGTACAACTTATTATTTTCTAAAAAAACTTACAACTAATAAATATTTATTTACTTGTATATAATGATTATAATTCTTTTTAATTTTTAATATATAGTCTCAATTAAAATAATAAATTCACCTTTTTCTGATTTTTTTTCCAAAATATGGCTTTTTAAAAATTTATATACCAAAATAACATTTTAAAAAACTTAAATATCAAAATGGCACTTTTCACATTAATTCCGGAATTGGTAATTCCGAAATAATGTAATCCGGAATTACCAATTCCGGAATTCAATTTTTTTTTTTTCAAAATCAAAATCAACAAAATAATATTTTATGTAAAATACGAGCGATCGCGCCATATATGGGGCGATCGCACCAAATGTAATCCGACGTTATTAATTTCGGATTCCTTTTTTTTTTTTTTTAACAAAACTGATTTTAGGAAATTAATATTTTCTTGTAAATAGAGAGTGATCGCGCGTTTGATGGGGGCGATCGCGCCTAATATAATCTGGTATTGGTAATTTCGGATTTTATTATTAATTTTTTTAATATTGAATTAAGAAAATAATTTTTTTGAAAAATTAAAATCCGGAAATGCTAATTCCAGATTTGCTTTACTAATCCCTTCTCCCCAAACTACTCTGTAAACAACCCACGCAGAAACCAACACCAGTGAAGAAGAAGAAAAAAAAAGAAGGAAGAAGAAGAGGAGAGGAGGTGGATTTTTTCCAAAAAAATCCGAAAATTCAAGAAGTTGATTAAGAAGTTCAAGAAGAAGAGAAGGCAGGTGGTGGATTTTTATAAAAAAAAAAGCTGAAAAATTCAAAGAAGTGAGCATAAGAAGATAAAAAAAAAAAGAAGGTACATTTTAATCCTTCTTAATTTTTGTTTGAAATTTAAAATTAGTATTTATTTGATTTTTTTTGTAAATGTAGTGATATTGTTAAATTAGGTTTTTGATAAAATAAATTTGTTTCATATTAAGAAAAATCTGCGCTTCATGGAAAAATGAAGCACAACCCGAAAGTGGACTATTGAGTGTTTGACGAAAGATTTTTCGTGCAATTTTTATGTGAATGTGAGTTTGAAGAATGCCGGGTATTGGGAAGTTACCAAATACAAGGGTCCTCATTCTTGCTTGGGAACAGAAATTAGCCAAGATCATCAAAACCTAGATGCTAAGTTCATAGGGCAAGAAGTTTTGGAACTGATTAAGGCTGATCCCGAGTTGAAGATTGCACTAGTGAAGGCGGAGATAAAAAAAAGCCCATGGAAAGGAAGTTTCATATAGAAAGGCATGGTGTGGCAAACAAAAAGCTATTGCAGAGGCATATGGAGACTGGGAAGAATCTTACATAAGATTGCCACGTTTGTTAGCAGCCTTCCAAAAGTGGAACCCTGGAACCATTGTGGAGCATTCTGATCCTCCTCCCGGTGCTTTAGGTATGTTTGATCGTGTGTTCTGGGCATTTGGCACTTGTGTGAAAGCATTCTCTCATTGTCGTCATGTTAATTCTGTTGATGGCACATTCCTGCATGGAAGATATAGAGGGGTTATTCTTATTGCCATGGGTGTTGACGCAAATGATAGTCTACTTCCTCTCGCATTCGCTATTGTTGAAAAAGAGGACTACCGAAACTGGTGTTGGTTTCTGCATCTTCTTTGCAAACATATTGTTAAGGGTCGTGAAGTTTGCTTGATATCTGGCCACCATGGCTCGAGCCACTTCCCGGTGCTGGTGGCATTCGTCCGAGAAGAGTATGGAGCAACCGAGTCTGCTCCTCTAACTGAAAATTCAGTTGTGCCCTCCAAGCCTGGGCCGCCTCAATCTCCGCATCCACGCAGGTGGATAGTTGTCCCATCTGACTCTCCAGGGAGTCAACCTGCTGTGACAGAAAATAAACACCCTCGGTCGGGTCTGCTCGCCATTCCTCAGCCTCATCCTCCTCCTTCTCCTCATCATCATCATCTTCAACCTGACGTCCCCTAGATGACCCCGCACCTCTCTTTTCATTCTGACATTTAGTGGTGAGGGTGAACTTGTTGATCTTAAGACCTGTTCTAATGTCCTTGTTCACTTTCGTCACGTTCAATCCCGCTCTCGCTATCAGGGATGTGATCAACAACAGGAAATTGTAGTTGGTATTGGCCATACCCTTAGCTGTGTGCCATATCTCATTACAGATTATTTTCCCGAAGTCAATTTTTTTCCTTGAACAATCATGTGCATCAGAAATGCATGCCTCCAATTCACCTCATTAAAATGCGAGGAGGGGAGGATCCTCTCACAAATAAATCTATGAATCACCTTCATCCAATCGTCCATGTCCCGGGCCTTCATAATAGTCCCCTTCTTCACAGAATTCGGGTCAATTTCCCCGAAAGTCGGAGCTAGCACATGCAGATTCTCCTTATAATTCTTCTCAATCCTCTCCATCTCTTTCGTATATTCACACCCATCCTCCTCCATGTCAGAGTCTAACCCGTAATATTATTAATCACCTCCCTGGAGTAGTTTACCTGCACTCCCCGCACGGACGACACCCCCGTGTTCCCCATTTCAAAAACATTGGCATAAAATTCTTTTACTAAAAGCCCGCATCCAAAGTTTGTGGGCTTACTCCCCAACTTTTCCCATTTGTATAGGTTAATATAGTTGTCGACATACAAGCCTTCAAAATCAAATTCCCTCTCCGGATTGAAGGACCTGGATTCGTATAGCTCAAAGAATTGTTGAGCTTTATCCCCAACAAATTTGGTTCTATCAAATGGGGGACCGACGGGAGGGGTGGTAGTATTTCGTGCTCTTTTCGGCATCATAATAGTAAATCAAAACTCAAAAATACAGACTTGAAGCTTACTTGGGAGTGGCCGGAATTATGTCAGAATTTGGCCGGAATTTGGCCGGAATTTTCGCCTTCAAAATCAAATGCTCACCCTTTGCCTCTTTCAAATACACCTCTTAGCCTTTAATGAAGTTTTGGAACTGGTTAGTTGGTTGATTTTGTGGTTGAAAGTTGTTGATTTTGAGATTTGAGGGATGAAATTTTAGAGAGAGAGAGAGAGAGAGAGAGTAGTGGGCAGCTGTGTGAGAGAATAGAAAAGGGTTTTTTGTTTGAGAGAGGGGAGGGTTTTTTTGATAAAACTGGGTTCTTGGGAAATCCGCTTAAGGAGAGATCGCTCGGTATTTAGGGAGCGATCGCGCCTTTTCTCTATAAAAAGAGGGCGATCGCTCGACCTCTGCATTATTTTTTTTCCAATTTAAAAAAAAAAAAAAATTCGGAATTAAATACCAGATTACATTAGGCGCGATTGCCCGATATTTATGGTGCGATCGCTCTCTTGTCCGTTCCACTTTTTTGAAATTCCAATAAGTTTTTTAACGTTTTCAGTTAGTTTTTTAGAATTTCCATCAGTTTTTTAACGTTTCCAATTAGTTTTTCAGATTTCAGTTAGTTTTTTAGAATTTCCAGTCATTTTTTTAACGTTTTACAGTTAGTTTTCAGAATTTCCAGTTAGTTTTCAAATAGTAATCTTTATTTTAAAAAAAAAGGCATATAGAGTACAATACTTAACAGAAACTGTTAACTGGCGGTTATAACCGTTTGGACACGTCTATATATATATATCAGTCCATGGCAAGCTTTCATGGAATAAAATTAACAATAATAAAAAAATAAGTATGAGGGAAAATTGACCACATCCCGATCACGTAGGATACCCGTCAAGGATAATCAGACGGGGTAAATTCTACAGGAAGATTGCGAATCCTACTCCCTCTCCTCGGTACATGACGACCACCTGATCTAGATTGTTGAGATGAGGATGATCCAGATGGATTTTCTGAAAACTGCACAAGAGGCAAATGAAAATTAGGCTTAAATCCCGGAATTCCGAATGCCTGCTCAGGAGTCTGAGTATAATTGCTAGAAGAAGAGATCTCAGGCGGTTGCGTGAAACCAAACTGATTCATCAATTCTGTAAAAGAATTACCTGGTCCTGTCGGAGTGAAGCCATACTGATGCATCTCATCGTATTGATCCTCCATCTCCGACTCATCCTCCAGCACGTATCAGCCACGTCTATGAACCCGATTTTGCCTCTGTGGCTCCTCTTCAGAAGTATGATCAACCGTTGGAGGGGGAGCTTGGGCTTCCAGTCGTTCCTGCTCCTTAATAGCTGTCAATGTGTTTCTGATATATTGACTGTTGTAATTGCGCAGTTCTTCCAAGGATGTGGCATTCTTGTTGTATATGTGCATCCCTTGAAGACTTTGAATCTGTTAAAAACAATTAACTAAATTAATTAATACGAAAAAAAATGGTAATTTTTTGGTAATAACATTGTATGTAGTATATAACTTACCACACCCTCAAAACTAGTTGAATGTGGCCTGAACCCTAGTCCCTCCACATGAGACGAATTCTGGATGAACGATCGAGTAATACTCTTATACCATATCATATAGGGATGACGGTAACTCATATCCACTTCACCATACTCTCCATCAACGACATTAATCGCTTGTTCATTCCATGTTTCTATGTGCGGACCATGTTCTTGCATCCAGTTAACGGCTGACCGACCTCGTCGACTAATCTGATGCAGATCCAAACTAGTGTCGCAGTCATCAGGCACACCTTGAACCATCCCAAACTGTCGCATTACGCGATCTGGAAAGTGTCATTTAACCCTATCAAAGCAGATGAGGGGCACCTTCGCCCTCCATATAACTTGCCCCTGAAGACAGTAATTCGGAGCTATCACACCTAAGTATGGCTGCCACACAACCTGATCCCCGTTCATATATGACAATTGGTCTCGGTAGCCTTGCAGGTTATGGGCAGTCACAGAAGTATACGACAAGGGACCCTTCCACCTACATATGAAACAATTGACATAAAAAATAATGAGTAAAAAAGTGATAAAATACAAAATAGATCATTTACAAAATGAAGTAATTGAAATATACCTGCAACCCACTGGTAATGTCCTATTAAGTGTTATTTCTATATGTCTCCTAGGTTGTGTATACAACAACCTCTTCCATGCCCAAAGTTACAAAAAAAATATTATTATGTACAAAACAGATTAAGTCCATTAGCATAATGTAATCAAATATAATTGACATACCTGTACAATGGTCAAGAAGCCACCACATCCTTTCGAATCGTGCTGAGATGCTACACACATCTCCCTATACAAGAAGGCTAACGCTGCACTACCCCAACTGTACTCACCAATATTATTTATTTTCCTAAGAAGTGAGAGGTACATCAACTTCACTAGGTTATCAGACGAGTCGGGCATAATGAATGACCCCAATAACAGAAAAATATAGGCTCGAGTATATGTCTCAATCATATACTCGGATGCATTATTGGGAAGCTGATCGAAAAGAGGGAAGTGATCTAGAACCCATCTCATAGACACCATTCCACCTTTTTTGATGTCTGCGAGAGATATTGTAACCCCAAATAACTTCTCAACAATCTCAACCCATTCCCCCTTTCTCCTACTAGTTTCTGAACTAGTCATAGCCAATTCGTCTACAGGAAGACCACACAACATACCAATATCTTCTAAGATGATGGTCATCTCCCCTACAGGTAAGTGAAAAGTGTGGGTCTCTGGACGCCATCTCTCAATCAAAGCCTCAATCAAGTGCCAATCATATTGTAAATCATAATAAATACACTCCGTAAAATGCAGCATTTATAAGCTTAGTTTCTATCCTCCAATCAACTCTAGCTGGAAGTTCTGTACCACGCCTAGGTCTTAAATTGGTTAACTATTGTCCATCTCAAATATACTTAGATCTATGTGTCTCCTGAGAAGTCAATACATGTGGATTGATTGGCCCAGGAACAATAAAAGGGTTGTTGTTCATATTGATTCATCTGAAACACATAAATTTAATAGTAATTAAATTTAAATGGGACATAAGGTTTTGCTACATTTAAGCTCAAATTTTAAATTTAACACATAAAAATTAATAATTAAGTAGAAAAATTGCAACAAGTTTGTCAAAGTAATTTTAACAAGCACTTGATTTTAAACTTAACTTAAGAAAATTCTAGGAAAATTTATATGGCTAAAATTAAGAACTCAAAACAAATAAAAAGAAGAAATAAAGCTAACATTTCAAACTCTTTCTCTCAACAAATTTCCTCTTCTTCTTCCTCTCAACAAATTTCCCCTTCAAACTCTTTCTCCTTCTCCTTCTCCTTCTCCTTCTCCTTCTTTCTTTCTTTCTCTTTCTTTCTTTCTTTCTCTCTCAGGTAAGAAAACAAACGCTTCCTCTCCTTCAAATCTGAAAAACACCAACAACTTTTTCTATCTCTCTTCAATATTTGAATCCGGAAATGTCAATTCCGAAATTAAATTTAAATGAATTCAGAATTCGCATTTCCGAATTTGAAATACGTCTTTAGGCGCGATCGTCCCTACTTATCACGCGATCGCCCTCTATTTTTTACAGAAAAAATTATTTTCTTAATTCAGTTTAAAAAAAAAAAAGGAATTTCGGAATTGGTAATTCCGGATTACATTATTCCGGAATTACCAATTCCAGAATCAATGATCAAAGTGCTATTTCGGTACTTAAAAATTTTATAATATTATTTAGGTATATAAATTTTTTAAAAGCTATATTTTGAAAAAAAATCTTTTTTTCTTATATACTTTTTATAATCTCACAAATATTAAATTTATTATTAAAAAATTAATTTATTTGTTCTCATCAATATTTAGTTATATAATACTAATATTTTTGTATTAGTTATTACTCTCTGTCCTAAGTTAATTGTTTTTTTTTTTTTGCCTTTTCACCACGAGTTTAAGAAAAAGTGTATTTTAATTTTATAATAAGTGGACATTGATTTTGGAAATGGATGGAGCATTATTAAATAAATATATTAATGCATGTTTGTACGCCTAAAAAGATGGGATATTGAGCTTGATTGTTGGTAGTCATTTTTTTTCTTTTTTGAAAAGAGAGTTGTACTACCATGACAGTTTCTGTTGATTATATCGTACGCAATGACAATTAACAAAGGTAATGAACAATCAATAATGTTGTTTGTTTACAAAAAAAATCTATTTTCATTTGTGGTTAGTTATATGTTACTTTATCTATAATAATCAACCGTGCTCGATTGATGATTTTAATATTGAGGGAAACAATGTGAATGAAACCATAAATATTGTGTACATGTAAAATTTTCAAAATTTGTATTTTTTATTATTAATGTCAGATTATATTTTTGTTAAATAAACTTTATTTTGAAAAATAATTCCTAAATTAACTTTTATAACTATAATTAGGGGTATGCACGGGCCTAAAGTCCGCGGGCTTTGGCAAAGCCCGGTATTGACCCATTTAGTTGCGGGCTTCAATTTCAAGAACCCAACATAGCGGGCCTCATGCGGACTCAAATTAGTGGGCTTTTGCGAATTTTAAACGGGCATTGAGCGGACTCGGGCTTGACGGGCTTACAAATTAGATGTTGTATTTTGAAAATTTTATACCTATTACATTTTAAATTTTAAATTATTATATACTCCCTCCGTCCCATTACAAATCACAAACTTTCCTTTTTGGTCGTCCCATTACAAACCACAAACTTCCTAAAATGGAAAGGAATCTTTACTATTCCCTCCACTCATTCTCTCTCCTACATTATTTTAATACTCACAACACCATTATAATTCACTATTCTCTCCACTATAATTCACTTTTCCTTAATTCCCGTGTCTACAGTAAATTTCCTCTTACTAATGGGACGGAGGGAGTATATAAATTACAAGAACAGTAAGTGCTTCTGAATAATAGATATAGCAAATGGGTTTCGAAACTGTAACTGTCACTTTATATATAAATTACTATTACATGCCCGTATCCAAGGACACGTGTGTTTTTTTTTTTTAATTTAAAAAAAAAAAAATTAAGGGCAAAATGGGAAAGGGACAAATGTATGAGGGCAAAATGAAAATTTTGACAGATGAAACTGTTCATAATACTGTAGATAGTGGAGGTTCCATTTATACTATAGATACATATTACATACTACCTCCGTCCCAATCTAAACGTCTCATTTTTGGTCAACTGACAAGTTTGACTTAGACATAAATGCAAATCTAATCATCCTATTGAAATTTTAAAAATTGTTATTGATAAATAAATAATTTATTTATCAATAACAATTTTTAAAATTTCAATAGGATGATTAGATTTGCATTTATGTCTAAGTCAAACTTATCAATTTTCGGTCAATGAGACGTTTAGATTGGGACGGAGGGAGTATTACATTTGCGACCGTCTGGCATAGTTACAACTAAGGGGGTTTTTGTTTTTTTTAAGTGATAAGTGCTGAAATCTGATTTCAGTTCTGAAAATGGCTGAATGATTAAGAGGCAAAGAATCGAAAACCGAATTACGAGATTGGATAAGTTGTTTGATTTTGTATACGAATTCATTATACGAAACAGCTTAAAAAAAAAAAAAAAAAAAACCGTAAATGCATTATGAAACAAGAAATGCTTTAAAAAAATTACCCAAAACCAAATATGAAACAGTGGCTTTCAGAGGCTTTCAGAGGCAATTCAGCAACATTTTAACCACTTAAAATTAAGAGGACTTTAAGATCCTAACAAGCCTTATTTCAAAAAAAACCAAACACACTTATTTCTTTAATCCTCTTAATGAATAAGTGTTAAGAGGCAAATAAGGCTTAAAATAAAAAAACAAACGCCACCTAATTCTTCTGAAAGGAGCAGTAGATATAGCAAATGAGAGCATGTTCAAGTCCCAAACAGCCCTCATTGTGGCTTGACTACTAGTGCTATACTTCCTCCGTCCCACCTCACTTGACACTCTTGAGGTGGGTACGGGAACTAAGAAAAAAGAATAAAATAAAAAAAAATGTGTGGTAGAAAATGAAGAGAGAAAATGAGTGGGGTAAATAGTAGTGTTGGTTGAATAAATTGAGTGGTGGAAAATGAAAAGAGAGAATGAGTGGTGGGGTAGAGTGAATATAAAATTATAATAAGTAGGCTATTTTGGGAAGTGTCAAGTGAGCTGGGACGACCCAAAATGGAAATAAGTGTCAAGTGAGGTGGGACGGAGGGAGTATATTGAAATTATTATATACTTCCTCCGTGTCATTTGAAACTTTACATTTTATTCAAATGGGTGTTTCATTAAAAGCTTTATCTTTCCTAAAATGATAAAAAATATGGGTCCCACTTATCAACTCCACTCACTTCTTCCTCTCACATACTTAAATTGTGGATCATACTTGTCATATCCGCTAACTTTTCCTCCTCACACATTTATATTAAGGGTTCCATTTGTCATATCCACTCACTTCTTCCCTCTCACAACCCTTCTCCCTCTCATCAATTTTCTTAATTTATGTGCCCTCACCAAAATGGTGAAACTTCAAATGCGACGGAGGGAGTATATAAATTATACCTATTACATTTGTGAGTGTTAAATTGAAAATGGGTTTTGAGTATTTTGGCTTTTTGAGTGTTAAATGTATTATATATATAAATTACAAAACGACGTAGTTTTGAAAGAGACGGATCGAGTCCTAACGGACTGTAGAACAATAAGTGCCCGATTTCAGCCTGAGCCCGCGAGCCTTCAAGCTATCAAGCATAACAGGGCGGGCCTTGCGAGCCAGATTTTTGCAAAGCTTGCGGGCTTCGCGGGTCGATGGGCGAATTTGCACACCCCTAACTATAATAATTCTTATAGTTTAATTCGTCTTATTTATCAAAAAATTTCAATCATACATTTAACTCAAGAATGTTTAACAGATGAGTGTTAAACTAGTTACTTCAAAAACATCTTCCAATTTTCTAGAACTATTTCACAATATATCACGTGGTCCACCAGCTAAGGCTGGATGGTCTTAATGTATCCCAACCACAATGAGATACAATTAAACTATTGACATCTGGATGGTCTTTATTTATTTAAGTACCACAACCATAATGAGACACATCTAAACTATTGACATGGATGGTAAAGTTAACGTGAACCATGAAGAACATTGGATTTCAATTAATTAAATAGTACATCCCCACTCCATTTGAAACCATTTGAAAGTTCAAAAAATAAAAAAAAATAAAAAAAAACAAAAAAGGTGATGTGTTAGAGAGTGTAAATAGCTAGATAGAAAAGAGAAAGTGAGGTATGAAATAGTTAGTAGATAATTGTTGTAAGTATTACATATGGGGCCCACAAATAAAGAAATAATAAAAAATGGAAATATTCCCGAAGTGCCCCCATTAGGGATGACAACGGGTCGGATTCGGATCGGATCAGTCCTGATCCGAACCCGATCCGAACACCACAAAACATTTACCGAACCCAATTCGATCCGAAGTTAGCTGATCCGAGATCCGATCCGAGTCCCGATCCGATCCGAAGCTCCTTTGATGCCAAGAATCTGATTGATTGAAGCCAGACCCACTCGCCGCCGGCGCCTTATCCGGAACCGAAGCTTTAACAGCTGCACAGATTTCACAACCGAGAACCACATATTAAATCAATAATTAAATAATAAAATAAGCAAACCCATGCCAAAAAAAATAGAAAAGCTGTAATCAAAAAAACAAATAACATATCAGTACCAGAGAGAGAACGGAGGAGATTCGGCGAGGAAATGCGCCGTTGTCGCCGTAGCAGAGGAGAGAAGAGCGGGAGAGAGAGGAAGAAGGAGATTCACCGAGGCGCCGTGCGTGCAGGAGAGAGAGAGAGGAGCGGCGGAGCGGAGAGGGAGAGATTGGGCGCCGCGCAGAGAAGAGAGGAAAAGAAAAAGCCCTAAATCTATCAAAAACCCTTTATTTTCTTATATATACACAGATGGTATTTGTAATTTCTTAAAATATAAGGGGATAAAGTAAAAATTGAAACTTAGGTATATGCATTCGGGTCGGATCGGGTTAGATATGTGCATTCGGATCGGGTCGGGTCGGATCGGTCGGGTTCGGATCGGTCAGAATGTGCTACCGAACCCGATCGGATCATAAAAAATTAAAATCATATCCGATTTTTTCGGATCGGATCGCCTTCGGTACGGATCGGGTTCGGTTAAATTGCCATCCCTAGCCCCCATGTTCAGATTTTATTCTATTTTAAGTAGCCCACTTTTGTAAATTCCAAATAAAGATTTCAGTCGAAATTATATTTCCCTCATACCCCTGGCTTCCGGTACCCTGATTTAATAGAAATATTAACTTCCTATTTTACCCTCATATATTTACTTATTTTTCAAACTAGGGTTTCATTTTCTCCTTCTTTTTTTTAGAGAGAGGGGCGATTGACGATTTGCAATTTTGCGATTTGGGAGATTTTCAGGCGATGAACACTAGATATAGTGTTTACTCGTTTGATTTCTGCAGGATTTCAAGATTTTTTTTGTTCGTGGTGTGTTGTTGAAGACTCGTCTGCAAAAACAGGTAGAAATTCATTGTTTTTTAAGGTTTTCGATTGTTATGTCTCTTTTTTTTTCTTTTAAAGAAGGGGATCAACACATTTCACCGCTCCCCCCTTGATACACTTCACAGAGGCGCCTAGCTATGCTAGGGAGGGTTTTGTTATGTCTCTTTGTGTATACAAAGCGTGGTGCAAATCCATTTTATTATATCTTAATTTGCTTTTAGTTGATATTGTTGTTTTTGAATTGCTATTATATCTTTATATTTATATTTATTGAATTCTGTTTTATTTATATATTATGTACAAATCATATACATTTCCAAAATCACATGTTATGGATTCAAATGTAATGGCATTCTTCAAGTTTGGGAATTTGACTGCTATTGCTATGTTTTCTCAATTTTCATCATTTGATTCTATTGTGAAATTTATTTGTTCGAGGTGAGTCACTTTGAAAAGGGATACTCTATCTCTCTGTTATGTTTTACCTAGCAATCCTTGTTGTATATTGGTTAATAAAGAAGATTTTATGTGCATGAGTATGTTGGTTCGTCAGAACAGGCTTGATTGCATAGATATTCGTGTGAATGAAAGTTGTGATTCTAGTATGAATGATGGGGGAGCTGAATCATCTAATTCTGTTAGTCAATGTTGTATTGAATCTGGTTATATTGAGTTTAGTAGTAGTAGTAGTAATAGTAGTAGGAACCATGTTGTTGTTAACTTTTTTTCGTCATAAAGAAAAGGTGCTAAAAAGTACAAAATGGGCAACTGCAATTAAAAAGGTTGATCAGATATTTGAAGGGGTGTCCAGAGTTGAAATTACCCGGATTCGTGCGCGGGCTGCGCGGCGAGGCGGTTGTCTTTCGCGGAGTGTTTGGGACCTCGCTTTTGGGAAGGAGAGGAGTCGCCACGCGATTTTGTATTTTGAGCCCAAACGTTGAAAAATGACTTATGAAAAATGTGTCATTTTTATTGGTAGCAAAAATTTGGAAAAGGCTTTGAAAAGGGTGTCGTTTTTATTGATAGCAAAAACTTGGAAAAGGCTTTGAAAAGGGTGTCGTTTTTATTGGTAGCAAAAACATGACAAAAGGCTTTTTTAGTACCAGAGATTGTTAGGTTCGGAGGTCACGTTACATTTCGGGAAGAGTAATTTGATATCACCCGAAACGCCTCGTATGACGAGTCTTTCTACCTTTCTCGAAATTGTGTGTGTGTGTGTGTTAGCATTTTGAAAATGGGGGCTTGAATGACAAGATTAATCTTGGTTTGAATGTCAAACGTTGATTTTATGATTCTTTGGAAAAAGGCGAGCTTTTGAATGACAAACGTCGGTTTTGGAGTTTTTTTAGGAAAAGAGGTGCGAGTGACGAGTTTTGAATTTTTAACTTAAGTGTCAAATGTTGACTTTTAAGAAAAGAGCGTTTGAATGTCAAACGTCGGGTTTTGAGTTTAAAGATGATCGTTTGGATGCCAAACGTCACTTTGCGCGTTTTGAAAGAGAGTTCGAATGTCGAACTCCGATTTTGAACCGGGCATTACATTGTTAGCGATTTTACGGAAAAAAAACATTAAATGATATACGATCAACGAATCGTTTTGCTACTCGGACTTTGATAAGTAAAATACTATCACTAGCCAAACGGCTTGGACTTGTAAATGACAGTATTTAAAGTGCGGTATCAACGGAATCAAACGATCCGGATTTTAAAGGTGCGATCAACGAACCAAACGGCTCGGCCTTGTAAAGTTGCGTAATTTAAATGACATTCAATAGATCAAACGATCCGGAATTGTAAATGACTATCACGAACCGAACGATTCGGACTATAAAGTTGCGTAATGTAAATGACATTCAACGGATCAAACGATCCGGACCGTTAAACGACATAAAAGTAAAGAAACGGGGCCGGAACGCCGTTTTAACCCGAGATTACTTCTCTTACGGGAGACAAGAGGATCTTGGACTAAAACGTATCGAACCCCGTCGACGGTGACGTCTACATTTCAATGACTTTCGACCGAAATGGTTGTAGCGACTGGCGCGTAAACCGAGATGGAACGAGTGTTTAGGGAGAGAGAGTGTTACCTATGGCTAGGGGTTGACTCTTTTGGCTCGGTTGACGTATACGGGATACGGTTTAGTGTTTGGAAAGGTGTTTCGAGGTTGTTTGGTTCGTGTTTGGTTGAAATACGAGGTTTTCACGCAAATCGAGACAAAACGGGGCTCGGGAGGGGTTGAAACTGGTTCATGCCGTGGGATTTTGTGAAAATGGATAATGTTTTCTCTTTTTTGAAATGTTTGATCGCCCTCTGTATTTATAGGGTGATTTTGCAAAAGAGTCCGGACGAACTTTACCTGAATTTGGGGGGGGGGGGTTGTGGTATTTTGGAAATTGGAAGGACTTGTTGGCAATTCTGTTTTGCCTGTAAAATAGTCCGGACGGAGTGTGACTCAGTCTCAGGGGCTTTTTGGTCTTTTCACTCTGAAATCTCATTGATGTTGACTAGAGGGATGTGGCATGTGTGCCACGTGCCCCTGTGACTCACCAGGGCTAGAGTTTTCGTCCCGTTATTTCCGATTTTGTCCCTTTTATAAATAATTGTCCGGAAAATGTCCGAAACGCCTTTGGAAAGTGTCGGAAAGTGCGTTTTTCAGGAAAAACTGTACGTTTACGTGTGATAACATGTGTTAAGTACGCTTTGACGTTGGGATGCACGGGGCAGTCCCGGGACGTCTTGTTGGCTTGAGAACGGGGAGTTCAATGGGTTCCGGTTAACCTGGAGCGGGTCAGTTAACGGATTCCGGTTAACTTTTAACGGATTTCGACGATCCGAATTTGGGTACTTACAGTTAGCCCCTCAGCGACGTCACTTTCGAAGGAAGTGGGGTCGTTGAAAAAGATAAGGATCCAAATCGGGGGATGCCTTATTTGAAGAGACCTGAGAGGTCAGCTGGCTGGACCCTTAGCGGAAGGATTCTTACGTATCCCAAGCGGGAATCAAGCCGATCGTAGTTCGTAGGTGCAAGGGCCGCACGTGGGAACCTTGACCTGAGCGAGACTGTTGTGAGGCGTCTGAACCTAGGATATCTGAAACTTTCGAGGGCGTGTGGCGCCTTAGACCGAATTGTTGAAACTTTTGAGGGCGTGTGGCGCCTCAGACCGAGATTACTGAAACTTGCGAGGGCGTGTGGCCCCTCAGATCGAGATTACTAAAATTTTCGAGGGCGTGTGGCGCCTCAGACCGAGATTACTGAAATTTTCGAGGGCGTGTGGCACCTCTGACTGAGATTACTGAAATTTTCGAGGGCGTGGGGTGCCTCAGAACGAGATTACTGAAACATTTGAGGGCGTGTGTCACCTCAGACCGAATTTACTGAAACTTTCGAGGGCGTGTGGCGCCTCAGACCGAGATTATTGAAACATTTGAGGGAGTGTGGCGCCTCAGACCGAATTTACTGAAACTTTCTAGGGCGTGTGGCGCCTCAGACCGAGATTACTGAAACATTTGAGGGCGTGTGGCGCCTCAGACCTAATTTACGAGGACGCGTTTGTCCTGAGATGAAGGCGTTCGTGCCTTGAGATTGAATTTTGTGAGGCGTTCTTGCCTTGGGTGCTGGACTTAAGATGACGGCCAGGTTTTATCTGCTGGGGATATGGTGGAAATGACGGGAATGGCTGCGCCAAATGGATGTTATAACAACATGGAAGGATTGACGTTCTAACGACGGAGTTAGGAACGGGATGTGATCTCGGGAGATACTGACACATTGCTGGGTAAAAGTACCCAGAGTTCTAACAAAACTAGTTAGGAATTGGGGGGATTGATTGACGTTTCTTCGTAGAAGGATGGTCTTAGGATCCTGCTGGGGAGGAATGTTCGGGCTTACGATGATAGCCGAAGATGGATTGTTGTGCGGGCTTACCTTGATGGCCGCTGAATTGGGATGGTCGGGCTTACGATGACTGCCGGGGAAGTGAATGTTCACTTGCTGGAGTGAAAAGGTATTCGGACTTACGAGGAAGGCCAAAGAGGGATTGTTGTGCGGGCTTATCTTGATGGCCGCTGAATTGGGATGGTCGGGCTTACGACTGGTGGCCGGAGAGATGAATATTGGTGAATACCAATGGGAATTTTGACGTCTGGAGACGGAATTGTGATTTAACGTTCGAAGACGGAACGTTAGTGAGAACTAACGGAAAATTTAACGTCTGGAGATAGAAATGAGCGTTTGAATGTCAAACGTCGATTTGGGACGGAAATGAGCGTTTGAATGTCAAACGTCGATTTGAGATTTAACGTCTGGAGACGAAACGTTAGTGAGAACTAACGGGAAATTTAACGTCTGGAGACGGAATTGTGATTTAACGTACGAAGATGGTTTGAGATTTAACGTCTGGAGACAAAAGGTTAGTGAGAACTAACGGGAAATTTAACGTCTGGAGACGGAAATGGGCGTTTGAATGTCAAACGTCGATTTGAGATTTAACGTCTGGAGACGAAATGTTAGTGAGAACTAACGGGAAATTTAACGTCTGGAGACGGAATGTTAGAAATGTCTAACTAGGATTTAACCTCGGGGAGGGGGTGTTAGAAAGGTCTAACTGGGGAAATTTTACACTTTTGGGGGCCAAAAGGGGTAAAATTGAAATTGTGAGAAGCTGAGGGGCCAAAGTGGCAAGGAATCTTTTATCCTGTAAAAGAGTCCGGACGCACTGAGACTGAATTCTACCAGGTTCAAATCAGCAACAGGACGACACAAACCAGTCCATTTTCACCATATTTTCAGGCGAGAGAGAGAGAGAGAGAAAGGAGAGAAAAAATCTTCCCCCTTTTGCGAGTTTTGTTCAAATCTTCGCGGGATAATCATCATGGATGCCGGTTTAGAACCACGGGCTCGTCATAGGAGGACCGACAACGAGAGAGCGAGGTTGGTGAAGACCATTCGGACCACCGCTCTTCCCATGGATCCAACCAAGTTTTATCCGGCTCGGGACACTCACAAATCCAAGGAAGGGATCGCGAGACAGGTAAACATCCTCTAAATTCCGTTAATTTTCAGAATGTGCATTCTTTAAATTTTAGAAATTTGATTAGGAATGAGTTAGGGTTCTTGGTGCCCGAATTGGGGCTTTTGACATTGCGATGTGCCTTTTGACCTCGCGAGACAGGTAAACATCCTCTAAATTCAGAATGTGCATTCTCTAAATTCCGTTAATTTTCGAAATGTTTGAAAGTTCCGACTTCGACGGATTTTTCGAGATGCTTTGAAAGTTCCGGGTTCGACGGAATCTTTGAAATGTTTTGAAAGTTTTGAATTCGACGGATTTTTCAAAATGATTTGAAAGTTCCGAATTCGACGGATTTTTTGAGAGGTTTTGAAAGTTCCGAATTCGACGGATTTTTCGAGAGGTTTAGAAAGTTCCGAATTCGACGGATTTTTCGAAATGTTTTGAAAGTTCCGGATTCGACGGATTTTTCGAAATGTTTTGAAAGTTCCGAATTCGACGGATTTTTCGAATTGTTTTGAAAGTTCCGAATTTGACGGATTTTTCGAGAGGTTTTGAAAGTTCCGAATTCGACGGATTTTTCGAAAGGTTTGTACTTTTTTGGGATTTTGGACCGTTAATACTCCAACTGGGATGGACATATTTTAGGAAAATGAACCGTTAATGAACGGGTTTTTGAAACTGAACCGTTAATACTCCAACTGGGATGGACATATTTTTGGAAAAATGAACTATATCTGTGTTTCATCATTCCGATATGCGTTTGTGCATTCTGTAGATGTTATTTCTGTAGTAACGTACTTTTGCTGTTCACCTGCAGGGGCGAGGGCCGGTTAATGTTCGTAACTTGAAGAGCAGGGGAGCCTTTGAGGCGGTTCGAGCGCTGTAGGAGATGCTCCCAGACGAGGCTCGGGACGGAGAGAGGAGTCCACGGCAGTTGGTGGTTGACTCCGGCTTGGCAGGATTTATCAGCGCAGTAGCCGCGGTGGCTTCGACGCAGAGGGCGAGGGTCTTGCATGTTGCTCTGAGCGAGTACTGGTGGGACATGATCCACACGTTCCATTTCAGGTGGGGGAGGCAACCGTGACTCCCACTGATTTCGCGGCGATTACCGGGTTGCCATTCTGGGGCAACACACTTGTGTGGGTGGATGGCTATACCCCGGAGCAGTTGTCGGGGCTGCTGGGTTTTGACATTATCGATGCCAGGGGCTTGGTTATTCGGTACGGGCCGATGGAGGCTCGTCTGAGGAGGGGCATTGAGGAGTATTCGGCGGGGTCCCTGAGGATGACAGCAGAGCGCCTGGCTCGGGGGTTCTTATGGTTCGCTTTGTCAGCTACCTTGTTTCCCACTACTGACATATCATGTCACTTTCCTCTGCTCGGCTCGCTGACTGATCTGGATGTCGTGAGAGGGTTTGCATGGGGGGAGGCTGGTCTGACCGAGCTTTACCATGCTTTGGATAGGTTCTCGCGGGGAGAGGAGAACACTATGGGCTGTTTCGTGTTTGCCTTGGATGTAAGTTCCCTTCTTTTTCTCTTCCTTGTCTCATTTGTACTTGTATGTATTTGCTTTGTAGCTGACATAACTTTCCATGTGTTTGACACGTGTGGTTCTTGGAGGTATTCCACCCGCAGAGGTGGGAGACCAGGGAGGAGTTTGCGTCCTTGTTCCCTGCCATGTTGATTTGGCAGAAGGCGGCGAAGAAGCCGGCAAAGTCGAGGGAGGAGATTGCGTCCTTGTTCCCTGCCATGTTGATGGTTCTCGCAGGCGATTGGTGATCCCTATTTCGGAGGAGACGAGGCCTCGGTACAGAGTGGATCCCAATGCTTCGGTGAGTGTTTTGATTTGATTTTCTGTACTTGATAGTAGCATTCTGTAAATGTTGCATCTGTGCTGTCTGTTTGTCTCTAGACGGCTTTCCTGATTTGCAGGTGTCTGGCCGTACTTACAACCAGGCCGTGAGGCGTATGGATGGGATAGCCAACTACGCCAGGAGACTCATGAAGTTCCTGCGGTGTAGTTCCCGGAGGAGTGCGGTTGTGCATGAGCCGATGCCATCTAGGCCGTCTGTAGCGAGAGACTCGTCTGCCTCCACGACTGGCGGGGCGGATTTTACGCAGGGGTTTGGCCAGTTCTCTGGTGAGACGACAGGATTCGGGGCTTGTCACTCTTCGTATTCGGGACACGAACGAGGAGAGTCCTCGGGGACACATGCGCGGAGGCGGCCTTTCTCGTATTCCCGCCTTGAGGAATTTGGAGATTACTTGTCCTCGGTGGATCCGGCTGCTGCGGAGCAGTATTTCGAGTGCTCGGATGACGAGCAGGACTTTGAGTAGTCCTCTTTTTTTTATTTTTAGACAAAAGTGTGTATTGTCCAAACAATTTGATTTGTACTTGAAAGGACCTTTGAGGCGAAACCTTGTATTTGAACATTTATTTAGTGATTACCTTCCTTTATTTTTGGCAAATAAGCAAGTAGGTTGATCAAAAATAAATAATAATGAGACACGCATAAAATTTGAACTGGTCAAAATTTATGTCTATATGCACTGTTATTTAATTAATTGCACTGTTGCACGAGCCCGGGGCGGATGTGGTGTCCGCAGTGGTTGATTTAAACTATGGATGCACATAGTTTAAACAAGGCTTGAACAGGATGTGGTTTGGAAATGTTCCTGATTTGAGGCAGCTGGCTGTAGAGTTGACCAAGTCAACTTGAAAAATAGTCCGGCCGGATTGGGCTTCAATTCCAATTTGTTTTAAATTGCAGTCCAGTTTTTGCAAATTTGAAAATATCACATTTCCTTTTGATCAAACACTGAATTTCTCTCTTAAATTCTTGAAGGTTTCCTTTGTTCTTTTCATGGCTCCATTTCCTAGGTTATCGTCTCAGATGCAAGAGAGATACTTGGATAATTTCCAGTCGTGGGTACGACACCACACGAGGCAAAGCAAAGGTTTTTTCGAGGGTTGTTATGGGATGAGAGCGGTTTGGGCTTTGAAGGAGCTCATGCCGGATTGGGATCTCTTGAGAGTTGCGGCTCGCTTCTGGGACGTAATGTGGGCGCCTCCCAACTCCCGGACCTATAAACCGTGTCACAGGATGGAGGGTTCCAAAATATACCATTTCAAAAAAAACTTTTCTTTACTTTAACTGGAAAAGTAAACAACCCTTTTCCAAAACAATTTCAAAATAACCTCTCTACTCGGAGGCGATATATAAACATGTTTTAAACCAAACACAACCTGTTTTACAAATCATACAACTGGAAAGGCTTACACAAGCCAACCATAAAACAAACCAACTTTAAGTTTACTTACAACACAACATAACTGATACATGTTTGTAAAACTTTATATACAAAACATTTCCCCAAAAGAATAACAACCATAATCCAGCCCCAACTCCCAAACCAACACATACCCTGACAACCCAAAAGATGTCCAAACTTTTCCCTCGGCCTCACTGGTTCGGTCCTCCTGTCTCAGCGGGATCTAAAACAATAAAGGGAGAAGGGGTAAGATAAAATCTCAGCAAGCTATTATGTATGCAACAATATGCCATACAATATGCAACACATAAACAGGTTGCACAATATTGGAAAACAGTAAATACATTACGTTACCTTTTCCATCTGACCAGTAAGTCATATACTATGCAACACACAATCAGGTTGCTCAATATCAAGTATGCAACACATAAATAGGTTGCCAATATCACATTGGGAAAACAGTAAACACTTTACGTTACCTTTCCCTTTACCTTTCCCATCTGGATCATATGTAGTACAACGGTGGGAGTAATCCTCCTCTTATTCATGAATTGCTGTTTGCATATTCACGGCTTATACGATCTCTATCGGAGACCCATATAAGTTATCAGCTATCTGTAACTGACTGCACATATACACAGAAGCTGCGCACCCCCAAACCATGGCCACGGAAAGGGGAGAGGTCACAGGTATAAGGCAATCTAAACACCTTATGAAATATCTTCTCATAAGTGATAGTATTCCATATACCCCCACAAAGATCAGCTGATACCACCATATTCAAGCACATAACAGATACTTGAAAATAAGTCCACCCTGTGGGACATCAATATAAACAACATGGAACTATAACTCATGTTAAATCAATCACAATAGTGCACATGTATTTCAACACTATTGAATAACAACACAATCCAATGACATGGTATTAATACTCATGCTCAACCAAATTAACAGTGCAACAAGTATTAAACACTATGTGCACCCAAATATTGAATATGTAAACACTTATGGCACAATGTATATCACATAAGTTCTACATATTCCTTATACAATTTATATAATCAAGTAACAGGGTCTTATCCCTCTTGTCCAACCAAGGAAGTAGTGCACTATACATTTTACGCACTATAAGAACAAATAACCCTATACAGGTCCCCACGTAAGGGTACAATATCATATAAGTAGCCCTACGCATTCACAATACAATATTAAACACCTTCTTTAAAGGTTTCATAACCATTTACCAAGTTTTACTTGCTTTGGTTCAAGTTTCATAATTGCCTTTCAAGCATTTTCAGGTCAATATTTAAAGACCTTCCCGTTATCATTTTGGGTCATTTCAGACTCCATTGCATAGTACTAATGTTGTACTAACATTATAGTTATAGAAGGATCAATTCCATTTTAAATTGCTTAGGGTTACATGCTTACAAACTCAGCCTTAGGAAACTGTCCTGGTCACGAGTCGTGCTAATAGGCACGAGTCGTGACCAAACCCTGCACGGCTAGTTTGATTTTCACGACTACCCTTCACGACTGAAATCCTGAGGGTCACGACTCGTGCCCCAGGGCACGAGTCGTGCCCTTCACCAGAATTCTTGCCCAGGTTGACAACAGTTGCAGGACCAAAGGAATAACTCATTTTATCAATTCCCAGTTGTTCCCACTATACCATAACCACTCTAGGTCACCTACAAATGCTTTCCCAAAGCCAAACCATATTCCATAACCACTCTACTATCAGTAATTATTGCCTTCAAGCTAAGAAACCATTTTCTTTTAACCCAACTTAGTTGGTTTCCATTTCAAACATCAAAATAACTTATCAAAATTATCAAGAACCATTCACATGTTCATCATATCATTATTAAACACGGAATGAACATTTATAACGAATAATCATAATAACTTACCAAAATTTTCTGAAATAAAAGATGATTTAATCGACTATTCTTGTTCTATTCAACTCGCTGATCACAAATACGAAATCGGAATTTGAAATGGAGCAACGGATGATTTTCTGCGAATTTATGAAGGTAACCCTAGGTTGGAGGATAATACGTATACTGAGAGAGAGAAAGAAGAGATGGGAATGAAAATGCTTCTTGAAGAAGCTTTAAGAAGATTTATATAAACAAATTTACACATAGTCTCCTCCAGGAATCAATCAACTACGATTCACTACCTTATACTTATTTTTACACTCAAGCTCCTCATACTTTTTATAACATTTCCATTTAAATTTCAAATGTTATAACTTTAGCACATAATTCTCATTCCTTTCATTTAGACATTATATATTCAAAATCAATTTAATAACATCTAAAATCACGAAAATGACCAAATTATACCAAATAAACACATAATCAATCAAAATAGCATATAATGCATAATAGGGAATGTAATGCACCCCTACCCCACGTGCTCCACGTGTGACCAAAATGTGCCTAGGTTTAGGGTCGTGACACGTAAGGAGGCACGTGTACAACTTTTTGTACAACGAGTTTACGCCCACATTTGATGATTTCTGGGCCATACTAGGGGGACCTAAGACGGAACAACTAGTTCTTCCTTTGACGGGCGGCCTGACCACCGTTGAGAAGTTGGTGTCTTTGCTTGGTATCTCAGCTGAAGAAGCATATAGGATGCTAATACCGAACACAGATTATGTTGACATTTCGGGGCTGCCCGATAAATTTGCCGGTGTTGAGGGGAGCATTTTTGTGTGGGACGCTTTTGCTCTGTGCATAATTTCCACTTTATTAACGTTCACGTCCCTGGGTATGTGCCATCACGGTTATCTTGGACTGGTGAGAGCGATGGCGAGAACGGGAGACATCGTGCCTTTGATCCTGGGCGAGACATTCCTTGGCATAGGTCGGATGGCGACCGGCAGCCGATACATGTGAGGAGGGAGTCCCGCTATGCTCACTATGTGGTTAAGGGAGCGATTGCAGATGATGCCCGAGGTGCCAGTGTCTTGTGACCCCTGGTCCTTTTCTCGACGTCCTTTGGCGATAGGGGGCGATCAGGCTGAACTGGAGCTCTAGATGGCCAGACTCCGCACGCATCATTTGCGATGGTGGGTTCCTCGTAGGAAGCTACAAACTTGTCGGACCGCTCAGGAGGGTCTTCTAGTAGTCAGAGTACCGGGGCTGTCCCAGACTTCTTTCTATATTCCCTCATTGGTGCTGCGACAGTTCGGGCTGGAGCAGGTGCTGTTGACGGGTTTGGGTAATGCTGCTACCTTCGAGGTGGGATCTCTTCTGATGGAAGATCCTTCGACGCTGTTGCTTCTCACGCGGCTGTGGCAACACACGTCCTTTCCTGCCAGGGTTCTCTTTCATCGGAGAGGGGGCATTGTTCTATCTACGCAGTATTTGAACTGGTACAAGGAGTGTATGGGGGAGACACAGATGGCCATTTTATGGAGACGAGGTGAACTGTTGGGCCTTGATTACCCTGATGGCTTGACTTTGGGGAGAGCCGAAGCGGCGGCTAACCCTCAGGATCGTACTGGGGACGACATGGCTGATTATGAGGCCAATGCTAGTCGGGCGGCCGATCAAAGCATGGATATGATGACTCAGAGAGAGGCAGCTCGTGATAGAGCTAGGGAAAGGGCAGCGTTGGCAGCTGCAGGCTAGACAGAGGCGGCGGGAAGGGTCCTAGAGCCAGGTAGGAGAACTACGGGAATATTCCCTATGAATGTGAAGAATACTCGCCGCAGAAAAGGGAAGGGGAAGAAGGATGAAGGACCAAGTACGGGGGACTAAGTTGACCTTGCTGTCCGGAGTATCCACCCACTATCATTGCAGACACATTAATTGATTAATGTTTATTGTAGTTTTGCTAGCGTGTAGCGAGTCAAGAGTTGACCGTGCTTGAACTCATCAAAGATTGTTTTAACCGTAATGAATTTGTAGGTTAAATTTAAGAGTTTTTCGAAACACAAGCGATTGGACGCTTATTTGTTTTTTTTTGTTTTTGAGACCGAACCAATGATGGCTGCCTACGTTCCCCTTTTACAATTGGACTAAGGGGCTCAGGTCACCGTAGTTCAACACTTTAGGTGATATGTGAGAAAAATAAACAAAAAGAAGTGCGACCACATTTGTTTTTACCTGGATCATTATCGGGAATGTATCCAGTTGGGTATTACTCTTTTAGCACTTTAATTTTACTGAGGGGTGGTGTATGGGGAAGGAGAGTTGACTCGTGCTCTTCCTCAAACGAAGTATCTGCGGAGCTTGCTTCCGTTCACGGGGTTAACGAAAGGGTTCCCGTCCAAATCTGCTAACTTCATGGCTCCTCTGGAGAAGACTCTTTGTACCACGAACGGGCCTATCCAGGTAGGCTCCCACTTTCCGAGGGGATTGGTCTGCGTGGGAGGCTTTTCCTTTAGCACCAAGTCGCCTTCTCTGATGTCTTGGATCTTGACATTCTTATCAAATGCTCAGGCCATCCTGCTTTGGTAGGCACGAGTGTTTTCCATGGCTTTCAATCTGCGCTTGTCGAGTAGAGCTAGTTCGTCGTGATGGCTCTGAAGCCATTCGACTTCATTGATTCCGTTTTCCAAGAGGACCCGGTGGGATGGAATTTCCAATTCCACTGGTAACATTGCTTCCATTCCGTATGTAAGTGCGAAAGGAGTCTCCCCTGAGGCGGTTCTGACTGATGTTCTGTATCCCCAGAGCGCTAGATGTAGCTTCTCGGGCCAATCCCGACCTCTGACGATCATCTTTCTGATTATCATTGCGAGAGTCTTTTTTGCTGCCTCTACTGCACCATTAGTTTGTGGTCTGTAGGGAGAAGACTTGTGGTGCGTGACTCTGAACTCGGTCAACAGTTGATCACAATCCCCTTCGAAGTGGGTCCCATTGTCGGATATGATCTCGTTGGGCACCCCGTATCTGCACATGATGTTCTCTTTGATGAACTCGGAAACCTTTTTAGAATTCAGTACTTTATATGATCTGGCTTCTACCCATTTGGTGAAGTAGTCGACTGCGACTAGTATGAACTCGTGACCATTGCTCCCTGGCGGAGTGATTTTACCGATGATGTCGATTCCCCATGTGGCAAAAGGCCATGATGTAGTCATGCAATAGAGTTCGTGAGGAGGGATGTGATTGAGGTTGGAGAACCTTTGACATTTGTCGCAGCTTCTGACGAACTGGATGCATTCTGTTTCCATTGATACCCAATAGTATCCCATACGGAGGATAATCTGTGTCAATGCTCTGGCGTTCATGTGCGGAACACAGGTTCCGTTGTGAACTTCGTTCATTAGCTTACTGGCTTTTTCTTTGTTTACACACCGAAGGAGTGGTCCTTAGTGGCGCTTCTTGTACAACATACCCCCCAGAATGACGAAATGGGATGCCAGGCATTTGAGTGCCATCATGTTTTTGGCTTTGATCCCTTCTTTGTATTTTCCATCTTCATTTGTGAAGGAAGCTTCTCCGTTTGGAGGTACAGGTAGATTTGATTGTACCAGGGTTCGTCGATCGGTTCATGTTCAACTTCGATCTCACAGCAGTAAGCGGGTGTTTCCCGTCTGCCTATTCTGAGGGGTTTTACTGATTTCCCTTCGGGAATTTCGACAAGAGATGCTAGGGTAGCCAGGGCATCTGCGAAGCGGTTCCTGTCTCTTAGAAAATAATGGAAAGAGATATCCTTGAACTGAGCAATGAGCTCCTCAATGTACGTGTGGTACTTCTGGAGGCCAGAATCTATTGTCTTCCATTTGTTGGACACTTGATTGATGACCAATGCTGAGTCTCCATATACTTCCAGTTCTGAGATGTTGCGCTCAAGAGCGGCTTCTAGGCCGACTGTGCAAGCTTCATACTCTGCTGGATTGTTGGTTGCTTCAAAATTCAGTTTGATGGCTATGGGAGTGTGCTCGTCTTTAGGATCGACCAAAAGCATTCCAATACCATTTCCCTTCTTGTTGGCTACCCCATCGAAGAAGAGTTGCCAGTAGTTTGTGATGTTGAGTGAGAAGATCCGGTTATCTAGAAACTGTGGATCAGGACCCTTGAGTTCACTGCTTGGGAAGTCTGCCAGCTGATCTGCCATTACTTTGCCCTTTGTTGATTTTCTGACCATGTACTTGATGTCGAATTCAGCCAGGAAGAATGACCACTTAGTTAGTCTCATTGACAGAGATGGCTTGTCGAAGAGATATCTGACGGGGTCTATCTTGGAGACCAGGAGCACTGAATGTGACTGCATGTAGTGTTTCAGTTTCCTGACTACCCATACCAAGGCGGTACAAGTTTTCTCTAATGCTGAGTAGCTGAGTTCACTTCCCTGAAGCTTTCGGCTTACGAAGTAGATTTCATGCTCAACTTTGGAATCTTTCTGTTCTTGTGCCAACATTGCTCCAATTGACGTGTTTGTTTCTGTCAGGTACAGGAGGAGTGGTTTATCTTCATGTGGCGGGCACAGGATTGGGGGGATTCACCAAGTATGTCTTGATTTTCTCGAAAGCTATTTGGCACTCGGAGTCCCATTTGATGTCGGCATTCTTCTTCATTAGTTTGAACATCGGCTCACAGAGAGATGTCAACTGGTTGATGAAGCGGCTGATGTACTGAAGTCTTCCCATAAAACCTTTCACTTTTGTCAGTATCTGAGGCGGCTTCATGTCGATGATGGCTTTGATTTTCTTGGGATCGGCTTCGATACCTCTTTCTGTAACCATGTACCCCAGTACTTTGCTTCGCTTGACGCCGAAGGTGCACTTTGCAGGGTTCAATCTCATGGAGTGCTTTACAGTACGGTTGAAGAACTTTCTCAAATATATCATGTGCTTTGCATGTCGATCCTCTGGAGTGGATGATCATGTCGTCGACATACACTTCGATTTATTTGTGAATCATGTCATGGAAGAGAGGCATTGCGGCCAGTAAGTAGTCCCAGCGTTCTTCAAATCGAACGGCATGACCGTGTAACAGTATATCCCCCACGGAGTGGTGAAAGCAGTCTTGTCTTGATCTTCCTCGGACATTTTGATCTGATTGTATCCGACAAACCCATCCACGATGGACTTTACCTCGAAATTTGCCGTGGTGTCGACTAGCATGTCGATGTTGGGCAGTGGGAAATTATCTTTAGGGCTGGCCTTATTGAGATCTCAAAAATCCACACAGCATCTGACCTTTCCATTGGCCTTAGTGACTGTCACGATGTTGGAGAGCCTGGTCGGGTACTCAATTACTCTGATGAAGCCGACGCGAAGCATTTTTACAATTTCTTCTTTCACTTGCAGAGACCACTCTGGCTTGATCTTGCGCAATTTCTGCTTGATAGGCTTGGATTCTGGATCCAGGGGAATTCTGTGCTCCACGATTGAGGGATCGAGTCCTGGCATGTCCTGATATGACCAGGTGAACACGTCAACATACTCTTTGAGGAGATTTATTAGGGCTTCTTTTTCTGCACCGGCGAAGAAACTGCCCACTTGTGTCTCTTTTGGCTCTTGCATTGACCCCAGGTTCACTTTAGTCATAACCTCTTCGGCAGCTTGGGCCCGATTGTCCTCTTGGTCTACTACACGCTTGAGAACTTCTTTAATGTATTATTCGTTTAATGTGTCTGCTTCTTTATCAAGTGAGTCATTATTAACGTCTTTTAAGTTGTTTGTTAACTTATCAATTGTTAAAGTGGCAATGAGGGAATAATCCGAAAGGTCAAACTTTTCATTAGATGCGAACGGAAATACATTGTTGGCTACATTATCATAGTCTTTCGGCGTGAGGCCGTTGGATGACTCAGAGGACTGGACTTTGACAAGGAGCGGCTCAGAGGGTTTGAGACCGGGTTTAGGGAGATGTGGGTGCAGGCCCAGCTTGTCTTCTATTTTTGTCTGGCTTGCCTTTGGTCCGGTGAAAGTTACCCAGTTTTTCAGTGGCATTGCTGGATGCTTGATGAGGGTTCGGGAGTCGAGAGGCTTGGCTTCTGCTGTCCCAATCATGGCGATCATGCTGTTTTCGGAGCCCAGGTTAATCAGGTTTGGCACCTTCAGGACTTCTTTAAAAAGACTTTGTAGAACGGGTCTACTGAGAGCATCTTCTATGAATTCTGGTTCCTTCTGCTTTGGAGTTACTGTCTCGAATGTGGCCTCGGCGACTGACCCGAACAGTCTGTTTCCCATGAAGAGTGTCTCGAGCTGCTCTTCCATGTTTGGGATTCTTTTGAATATGTACTCATGCTGAACTGTGGTAGCAATTGGTCCAGGTAGAGTTGTGATGTCGAAGAACGCTCCCCTTATCGGATTAGCCTTGAGTCCTCTGAAACGCTTGAGGTCCCGTGCTAGCTTTTCCATCCTTTATGTAGTCTCTGTGCTGACTTTCCCTGCTTCTTTCTCATCTTCATCAGTTCCACTTTCGGTCCCCTCAGTTCCGCTGTCGGTCCCCTCAGTTCTGCTGTCGGTTCCGCTGTCAGTTCCCTGTCGGTTCCCTTGATGAAGTAATGAGCGAGGTCGAAACTGTAAGGTTGGAGGTTGGGTGTGCCATTGAAGGTTCCCCTTTTGCGGGCTGCTGCCTTTGTGCGGGCGAGCCTTTTATTTTCTTTGATATCATCTGGTGTTGGCACATAACCGAGCCCCTGGACTGTAGTGTGGTCCTTTATTTCGATGACTTGGTGTTGCCCTTGTAACCTTTTGCCAAGCCCCATTCCTGGGATGAAGTTCATGAGTTTCATCATCTTCATGGCGGGATGGATTTTGTCCCTAAAAAGTGGAAGGTCCACGTTGCATATTTGGATCTTGGAGGTCTCCAAAGTGAATCCAGTTAATGCCATGTCGTCATCATGCTTGATTTCTAACACTAGAATGCCGTTGGTGCTGGTCCCTTCGGTGGTGACACTGTCACCGTAGACTGTTGTTAGCTCGTTGCCTTGCATGAACTTGATGCATTGGTGAAGGGTGGATGCCACGCCATTTATTTGATACAGCCAGGGTCGCCCCAGGATGGCTGTGAAAGTGATAGGAATATCCAACACTTGGAATTTGGTGGGAACCATCCTCTTGCCGAACCAGATATTTAGAGTAGCAACCCCGAGAACTGTGCGGGATGTGGAGTCATAAGCCTTGACAGTGTGGACTGAAGGCTTCAGATCTGTGGGCTTGATGTCAAGCAGGTCCATCATCTTGGCGGACAAGACATTCATTCTGGAACCTCCGTCTACCAACACACGGGGAAGGCGACGCTCGTCCAGCTGAACTGTGATGTAGAGCGGCTCATTGTGATTAGCCCCAAATTTTGGCAGGTCCAAATCTATGAAGGTGATGATGTTGCCGTAGTGGATGTTGCCGATCATCTGAATTACTTCGTTTGGGGTTGCGTCCACGGGGACCATGGTGCGGGCCAAACTTTCCTCTAGCTTGAGCTTGTGAGGGTATGAAGATGTGAGCAGGGGACGAAGGGAAATGTTCGCACAGTGCGCTTGATGAGTTAGATCGGGTCCTCTTTCACGGAACTTGTGTCTTCGGGCAGGCCGGGTTGCGATTCTGTCTCCGTTGGCTTTTTGGTGGCCTTGGGTGGTAATACATGGATTTGACCCGATCGAGCCAGGACGCTGACATCAGGTTTGGTCTCTTCTGAATAGGTCTCTCTGAGCTGAGCCATAGTCAGGGGAGGATTCCTCGAAGCATAGGGCCATATGTCTTCTCTTAATTCGTTGATTGTGGATACATTCCAGGGGGCTTCGGCAGCTTTTCGGATTCTGTCCCAGGATACTGGCTTGGGTGCCTCCGCTGGGAGGGAGTCTATGGTTTTTCGTAGCTGTTCGAACGTCAGTATGCAACAGTGGTTGCCAGAACTGAATTGTGCATTGCTGACCCTCCGGGGGAGGTTAGAGAGTTTCTTGGTTCATACGAACTGTCTCCTTGATCTCTTCACTGTATACTGCACTTCTTTCCTTCTTGCTGAGCATGCTCAGGGCATTCTGGAGTTGGGTTAGGCGATATTTATGGTTTGCTAATTTTCCTCCACTTTTAGTCCAGATCAGCTCTCTTGCAGTAGAGCCTACGTCGAGAGTTAGCGCCTCCGTTTCTTCCCACGTGAGAATAGCCAGTGCTTCCTTGAACTGTATGCGCCAGTCTAGATAAACGTCCATCGGGGAGAGCCTTTTCTTCTGCTTTAACTGAGTGGCAGGTATGTCGGAAGGTGAGTACATGGCTTCCCGAACATCTGCCCATGTATGGCCAGGCTTTGTCCCGAGTTGATCATTTTTGTAAACGAATGCCGTAGTACGTGGAATCTCCCCTCGAGTAGTTCTTTGGAGATGTATTTCCATTTTTCTTTTCTTTTTGAATAGACCTTCCTCCTTCAGTTGGCCTTTTAGTTTGAGAGCGGAAATGATCCGTCCCCATCCTCCCAGGACCCTTGGGATTCCAATTTTGTTGACTTCATGACTGGCTTGGAAGAGAATGGTTTCATCGTCTTCGTTGTCGCTTTCACAGAGGACTTGCTTTTCTTGGGGAGATAAGCACTTGTACTATTCATGCTATTTGGCTAGGTATCCCTTGTACTGTGCCATTCCATCTCCTAGGTCGTTGGGACCCTTGACCGCCCTCCCTTGCCAAAGGGGGTTTGATGAGAAGTGATGGTAGTCCAGGAAGTTGCCGTGGGCAGAACCTTTGAGGTCGAACTGGTCTAGAGTGGCCTCTAGCTTTCTGTCTGAAGCTGCTTGTGACACTTTAAGGGCTTGGTCCCTGTGAGTCTTCTGAGCTTGGTTCTCGTCCTAGAGACGGTTCTCTTGAGCAGCTAGTTCCATGAGGGCTTTCCTTGCGAGAGCTAAACAGTCTCCGTAGGTGTGCGCCGTCTGACTGGTGTCTAGAACTGTAATCACATCCAAGTCCCTGAATGGCGGAAACAATTGAATTATATTGACGAAGGATGTCGGTCTGGGACATTCCATGCGGCCTTCCTTGATTTCGATCACCAAGAAGTTTGCCCATATCTGTTTGATTGAACCCACGGGGGAATTGAATTCTGTGATGATGATAGTCTCATGATCTCACTGGATAGCCAAGTCTATCAGAGCTAGCAGTTTGCTGGCGGGATGCCTGAATCCGTGGTCGTGATGGCTGGGAGCAGGGTCGAACTTGAGCATGTTGATGCTGAGGTGATCATTCCTTTCTTCGGAAGCTGGATCTGTCTTGCGAGGAAGACTCTTACAGATGTTTTCAGGGTAGCTACTGGAAGCGTTCTCGAGGTTGATCTGATTAGTAGCAGGGTGAGGAGCTTTGTCTCCTTTGCTGATGCCCTTGTCCTTGACGGCGCTCTTGGCTGTAAGCTTGACTGACGGCACGGGCCGGTTGCCACTGGGGCTGGTAATCGGGAGTGATGATGAGCTTTGAGCTCGATTGGCCAGGGCCTCATTTACCATGAGCAGGCAGTCGTCGAGGGTAACTTTGGCATTACAGAATCTGATAATAAGGACCGGATCCTTGGTATCATCGGGATATCTGGAAAAGATATGTTGACGAAGTCGTCGTCGGTTACTTGATCAGAGAGGTTCTTTGTCGTGTCAACCAGTTGTTTCCATTCGCCGGATAACTTCATGTATGGGATGTTGAGCTTGACAATTTACATGGTATTGGAGCCCTCGTCGTAGGTGACCTCATCGGAACTGGTGTCGTCCTCGAAACTGAGCATATGTATGTAGGGATCTTCCTGCGGATCTGCCGCGTCTTCGACTCCGGAGAGTCCTGATTCGTTGTTGTCTGACGGCTCAACCCAGACATAAGGACGTCTCGCGTCCTACTGCGATGCTGGAGCTGCTAGAAAAACATCATGCCCTTCGCTTGAGAAGAGGGGCTCAGCGGGCAATTCCTCATGTAGGACATCCCATACGACTGCCATACATTCATCACGAGTGTGACGGTGCTTGTTGACCTTTATCACGAAGATTTCTTCACCTGGCGGGGCCAGAGAGTTGGATTGAAGGATGCTGACAAATCTCCGATCGGAGACAGGGGGTTTGTGTGCCCGCGCTATTGCGATGCTCAGGGTTTCTTTCCAGTCTGCGTCCAAGTGTCTGAAACGGCAGTTGAACTTGATGAATCTAAGCGCTTCGTGGTCCTTTGCTCGAGGACGTTGACATAGTTAGCATCTCCGGACTCTGAGGGATTCTGATTAGATTTGCCCCGATAGTCCCTTGGTCGGCTTGAAGGAGGTAGCCCCGGTGCCTGGCTGCGGGCACGCTTGGCTGTTGTCTCGGCTTCGTTTCCTATGAGGAAACTGTCTCCTCTGATGACTTCAAGATCTCCTTGTCGATTAATGAAATTGACGCACTGATGGAGAGTGGAAGCTATGGCTTTCATGTGGTGTAGCCATGGGCGTCTCAACAGAGCTGTGAATTCAGATGGAATGTCCATCATGTGGAATTTTGCTGGCACCATTTGGGTTTCGAACCAGAGCTCCAGAGTCACCGTCCCCAGGATGGGACGAGACGTGCTGTCGTAGGCTTTGATAGTCCGGGCAGATGGGATCATGTGGCCTTCGTCGATGCGTAAGGCTCGCATCATGCTGAGAGGGAGGACGTTGACTACTGATCCATTGTCTACCAATACCCCAGGGAGAGAGATGGTGTTGAGCCGGAGAGTGATGTACAAAGCTTCATTGTGCCTTGAGGCGTCTTTCGGCAGGTCTTCATCACAGAAGGTGAGCATACTGCCATACAATCGGGAATCGTAGATCTGGTCTCTTTTCGGAGAAGGAGAGTCATCAAGCCATCTGTTTCCTGTCTTCCTCTTGAGAGGTAAAGCTTTTGGTGGTGCCTATGGATTGTGTCGAGGTAGCTTGTGGCGGTGGTCGCCCTTGGTCAGCACGTTGATTGAGTGCGAGTGCCAAGTTGACTTTGACTTTCCTTTGCCGGCCCTGCTCTGAAGTTGGGCAAATTGAACCTTTACTGATCCTTCTGGGGATTATGCTTCTGGCTGGCGGTAAGGTTGCCAAGATTTGGGGTATTCTGGTTAGGGGTGTAAATGGTTCGGTTTGGTTCGGTTTGGGGGAATTTACAGACCGAACCACTAGTCATCGGTTTGGAAAAATTCCAAACCGAATCGAACCATGAAAAAATTCAAACTGAACCAAACCAAACCGCTATGGTTTGGTTCGATTTGGTTCAAATCGTGGTTCAATTATGCGGTTCAGACCGCGGTCCAGAGCGTGGTTCAGACCATTATTTAGACTACGGTTCAAACCACGATTCAGACCGCAACTCATTTTCATATTGTTTAAATTTTCCGTGATCATGGAGAAAGAGCAAAAAATGTGAGTGTTTAAGAGACTAGAGGAAGAGACAGTTCGAAGGAAGAAAAACACTTTAAAATGGTGATCGTGGAGAGAACTTGGTTATTTACGTGTCGTAATGAAGATAAAAAATGATGAAATTAATATTAAATAAAATACAAAATGGGGGTTATGATTAGTTTATGTAAATTTTAATAAAGATACAAAAATATTAAATAAGATACAAAACAAGGGTTAGGATTAGTTTATGTAATGTGGTTCGGTTTTGCGGTTTGGTCTCATGGTTCGGTTTGGTGGTTCGGTCTCGCGGTCTTAAATCGCGGTTTGGTTTGGTTTGGTTCGGTTTAGTTTGGTTTGGGAGGGTCAGACCACAAACCAAACCGAACCATGTGATTTGTAAATATTTGAGACCGAATCGAACCATTCATACTTGAAAATCAAACCAAAACCGCATGGTTTAGTTCGGTTCGGTCTCAAACCGCGGTTTGAACTGAACCACTTACACCCCTAATTCTGGTGCCCTGAGGCCTGAACTTTGGCGTTAGCAGGATTTTTCAGCTTTCCCATCCCTGTCTGCTCTAAAGCTGCGTGGCCTGAAGGAAGGGAGGACTGGCTGGAGTAGAGTACGTAGTAATCAAACTTCCCGGATGGCTCTCCGAGTGTACCCACGCTGGTGTCTCCAGCTTCATATCTTTCTCTCAGTTTCTGTTGAGAAGAATTCTTCTTCTGTTTTCTGGGAGAATCACCCTTCATCATGTCTTGGAACTCGTACTCAAGGCATTCGGAGCAGTCACAAGCATCGTAACTGATGTGGACATTTGATGAGGACCTGGCTGGAAGAGGCGGAGCAACTGGCTATCCGACAATCTTCTTTGGCACCCACTCGATGGAGTTCACAGTGTTGTTGTTCGGAAAGGGGTTTCCGGCTGTATTAGGTCCACGGGGACGCTCCAATTTTCCTTCCTCTATCAAATTCTGGATTTCGCACCGTAACCCCACACAATTGTCGGTGGTGTGGCCATGATACTGGTGGAAGGCGCAATACTTGCTTTTATCAGCGTTGACTACGGGATTCTTGGGTTTGTAGTTTGCAACGGGCTTGAGGAGGCCTTCCTTGATAAACCCTTCCAAAGATCTTACTCGCCGGCATGTCCAACTTGTCGAAGTGTACACAAGTTTGCCGGGTGGAGTTGTTGCTTTGCGAAACTGGGTTTCTGTTGCCCGACTGCTGTCCCTGATGAATGTAGTTAACGAACGTATCTTTCCCTTTACCGGGGGCCGGTGCGGGATTGAATGCAGCTGCTGATCGGTATCTGTATGGCTGTGTTGTGGCCAGTTTCTCCTTGAGATCCTTCTCAAACTGTGAGCCGGCATTGACCATGGCTCGGAGATCTGGGAAGAAGTGATGGCTTATGAGGGTTCTGATGGACGGCCTCAAGCAGGACTTGAAGATCCGCATCTATTCATCCTTGGAGAGTGGCTCCATAATTCGGAGAGTTTCCAACTCCACCTCTTGTAGAATTCTCCGATGCTTTCATCTGCTTTCTGTTCGGTGGTGATTAAGTCCTCACGACTTGTTTCCCACTCTAGGTTGGATCTGTATCGCTCTAGGAAGATGTTACTGATCTGATCCCAGGTATGGCGATCTGCAGGCTTGACCCTTAGGAACCATCGTAACGCTGAACTCTTAAGCGTATGCTGGAAGTGATCGGCCATTTGCTGAAGGGTTGCTCCTTTCGCTCTCATGTCGAGAACGTAGGTGTCAACATTGAAATTACCCGGATCCGGCTCGCGCGCGGAGCCCCGACATCTCGCATTCGTCGCTGTTCGGGAATGTTCGCCCGGATCCGAGAGGCAGCGCGTTCGCGCCCCGGCATCTGGCTCTATTCCGTTTTAGCGTGTTGGAGGTGTCTCGCCGTTTGTTTTCGCATTTGTAGAGTCGCCACGCCGTTTTTATTAAGCCCAAAACATTGAAAAAGGGCATCAGTTTAAAGATAATTTTAAACTGTTTTTGTGTGATGAGATTTTGAGTTCGGAGGTCAGATGACTTCTCGGGAAGAGAATATTAGAATATTAGAGCTCACCCGAGTCGCCTCGTAAAACGAGTCTTTCGGATACCCCTAATATTCTTTAACTGTTGTGTGTGTGTGTGTGTGCTTTTAAAAATGCATGCTGTATCGGATGTCTACATTGTACACTACGTATTGAAATGTATTGAAATAGTAATGGAATGAAGCCTTACCAATGTTGGTTCGTGTCTGTCTTCCGCTGGGGAATAGTGTTTGAGGATGGAATGATGTTCCGGTACGGACCGGGATTGCTTCGGGAGGGGCCGGTTGTCTGCGGACAGAGTTTCGGCGTGAGTTGAGATTGTAGGCTGCGTTCGGGCAGAGGTTCGGCGTGCGTGGGGATCGTCGGGATCACTCGGGCAGAGGTTCGGCGTGCGTTGGAATCGTTGGCTGGATTTGGGCAGAGGTTCGGCGTGGTTTGGGATTATCGGTTTGACTCGGAAAGAGCCGGGATGCCTCGGGAAAGACCAGGCAAGGCCTCGGAGTACCACGAGGGGCCTCAGAGTACCTCGAGAGTGCCTCGGGGCAGCGCGGGAGCGTCGCGGGAGCGCTCGGAGAGGCTTCGGAGCACCACGAGGGGGCTCGGAAGGCCTCGGAAGGATCCGAAAGGGGCCGGGAATGCCTCGAGAGGACTTAGAGGGGAAGCCTGAAGGCTTAGGGAGGAAGAGAGAAGTGGGAGGTGTCAGAGGTTGTCGAGACTGCGTTGATGAGTCTGCGGTGCTTCCCGTGTGCTTGAAAGGGGTGATCCAGATTGGGGTACTTACAGAAGCCCCTCGACGACGTCACTTATGAAAGAAGTGGGGTCGCCGATAAGATAAGGGTCCTAATCTGGATCGCGTGCTGGGAGATAAAGTGGACCAAGGGAGGTCGGTGTGAGGACGTGGTGGTGTCCTATTGTGTGACCGTTTAGGTCAGTAGGCTGGACCCTGTGATAGGATTCCTACGTATCCCTGGCGGGAATCAAGCCTGGTCGTAGTTCGTGTGTGGGGTGAGTGTTGTAGTGCACGAGGAAAGGAGAGGTCCTCTGACTGAAACTCTGTGCGTGGATGAGGTGGTGAATTTGTGAATGCGGGCGTGGTGGTGCCCTGAAGTGTTGTGTGACCACCGAGGTCAGTTGTGAGGACGTGGTGGTGTCCTAAGATGTGGTGACCGCCGAGGTCAATTGTGAGGACGTGGTGGTGTCCTGGGAGGGAAATTTTACGATCTTCCTAATCGGGTGGTTTAAGGCCTTCCGGGCCGGAGATAGTGATGGGGGAGGTTTATACGGTCTTCCGGACCGAGTGGTTTAAAGCCTTCCGGGCTAGAGATAGTGATGGGGGAGGTTTATACGGTCTTCCAGACCGAGTGGTTTAAAGCCTTCCGGGCTGGAGATAGTAGTTTGGCTGATTTATACAGTCTCCCGGACTGAGTGGTTTAAAGCCTTGCGGGCTGGAGATAGTATGAAGACTTGAGTCGTCTTCTGGTTGCAGTTTGCCATGCGTGAGGACTTTAAATCGTCTTCTGGCTGCGGTTTTCCATGCGTGAGGACTTTGAATCGTCTTCTGGCTGCGGTTTGCCATGCGTGAGGACTTTGAATCGTCTTCTGGCTGCGGTTTGCCATGCGTGAGGACTTTGAATCGTCTTCTGGCTGCGGTTTGCCATGCGTGAGGACTTTGAATCGTCTTCTGGCTGTCGTTTGCCATGCGTGAGGACTTTGAATCGTCTTACGCTGCGGTTTGCCATGCGTGAGGACTTTGAATCGTCTTCTGGCTGCGGTTTGCCATGCGTGAGGACTTTGAATCGTCTTCTGGCTGCGGTTTGCCATGCGTGAGGACTTTGAATCATCTTCTGGCTGCGGTTTGCCATGCGTGAGGACATTGAATCTTCTTCTGGCTGCGGTTTGCCATGCGTGAGGACTTTGAATCGTCTTCTGGCTGCGGTGGTGTCATGTATGAAAACTTGAGTCGTCTTCTGACTGCGGTTGTGGAGGCATGGCTGCCTTGTGCTTTGATTGAGAGAGGTGTAGATGCCTCATGCTTTGTCCGCTGGGGAGAAGGTTGGACCTACGATGGCTGCCGGTGTTCATCCGTTGGGGATTTATCGTGGCCTTGTAGGGGCTTTTCCTGCTGAGAGGGTGACGTCGGGCTTACTATGACGGCCGGTGCTTGTGTTTTCGATGAGTGGGCAAGGATGATGGCCGGTGATTGCTTCACCATTTGGCGTTTTGGAGGCGTTTCGTGCCTTGGGATTTGTACTCGGAAGTGTTGGCTCCTTCTTGCTCTTGTTTTGCCGTTGAGTGGGCGAAGTCTGGGCTTACGTTGACGGCCGATGCTGGGGATATGTAGTCTCGTACGACATCCTTTTGACTTGTTGGGGAGGAGCTCGGGCTTACTTTGATGGTCGGTGCTTGCTTCACCATTTGGCATTTTGGAGGCATTTCGTGCCTTGGGATTTGTACTCGGAGGTGTTGGCTCCTTCTTGCGCTTGTTTTGCCGTTTGAGTGGGCGAGGTCCGGGATTACATTGACGGCCGGTGCTTGCGTTGCCGTTGGAATGGGCGAAGTTCGGGCTTACATTGACTGCCGGTTCTTGAATTGCCGTTGAGAGGGCAAGGTCCGGGCTTGCACTGACGGCCGGTTCTTGAATTGCCGTTGAGGGGGCAAGGTCCGGGCTTACACTGACGGCCGGTTCTTGAATTGCCGTTGGAGTGGGCGAAGTTCGGGCTTACACTGACTGCCGGTTCTTGCGTTGCCGTTGAAGTGGGCGAAGTTCGGGCTTACATTGACTGCCGGTGCTTGCATTGCCGTTGAAGTGGGCGAAGTTCAGGCTTACACTGACTGTCGGTGCTTGCGTTGCCGTTGAAGTGGGCGAAGTTCGGGCTTACACTGACTGCCGGTTGTTGAATTTGATGGGTTAGGGACCATACTGCACTGAATTTGCTGAAATAGGCCTTAGGACAGCCAGGGGCAAAGATTATAAGGGCAGGAAAGTAATTTGGCCCTCCCTTGCAAGAAGGTCCGTACGGACCAACCTGGGATGCAAAGAGGTCCGTACGGGCCATGTTGGTTTTTTACAGTTCCCAGATTTTGACCGGGTTAAAAAGCCGAGGCCCCCTTCACTTCTTCTTCTTCAGTTCGTGCATCCGAGAGAGAGAGAGAGAGAGAGAAAACCTCCATTTTTACACCAAAATCTTCCATTTTTCGCTTGAATCGCTTGCAATGGCGGAAGGATCTCGGAGGAATCGTCGATAACGCAGTCAAGAAGTGGTTGAGCAACGGATGGAGCTCCAAAGAAATTGGATCTCGTTTGTTCCATCTTCAAAGAATCCGGATGTCTTGTATCCAAATCCGGAGGTGCACAATCGTCGCTCTAGGAACGTCGGGGAGGTAAGAAATCCGTTCCGTTTTGATTCCCTGCTCGAATTTTTTGAATGCTAGAACTAGGTTTTAGTTTTTCGCATTTTGGGGTTTTTGTTATTTGCCATGCCTTTTGTGAAATTCTTGACGAATTGTTGAAAATTAGCATGTAAATTTTGTGAATATGTGCATTTTGTGTAGAAATGTGTAGATTAGCTCTTTTTTGTGAAAATAAAGTGCCTCTCTATGAAAATGCATGTTTTGGTGTTTTGTACCTTATGCTATTTATGTATGTACAATGTGGAAAAATTGTCACGTAGGGACAAATTTTGTAGAAAAAATGTGACATGTGCCGTGTTTCGTGACGGGTTTTGTCTGAAAGTGTGTGCCGTGTAGGGGCGGACTTTTCTTTTAAAAATGTGTTATGCAGTGTGTGCCGTGTTTTTGGGCGACGGACTTTGTGGGGAAAATATGTGCAATATGTGCCGTGTTTCGTGACGAGATATATATGCTTTGATTTTCTTTTGCATTAAGTACTGCGAATGACGTACCTTTCTTTGTGTTTACTGCGGGATGAGGGCTCGTGGGCCGGGAAGGCCAAGAAGATGAAGACTCGGGGATCGCTCGAGAGCCATTTGTTGAGTTAATGGCGGCGGATGCACGATATTTTGTGGATGGTAGGCCGAGTCCCAGGAGGCCGGTCTACGCTTCCGCTTGGGTGTGTTCGTAGAGAACCCGGCCGGGGTTTCGACACGAGGAAGAACAAGAGAGTCTTCCTTGGCCTTTACGAGTATTGGTGGGATACCACCCACACCTTCCATCCGAGGCCGGGGAGAGGTGACGGTGACGCCTACCGACTTTCTTTGCGATTACGGGCTTTCCTTCAAAGGAGGGCCGGTGCGGTGGAGAGATATGATAGGCGATGATGTGTTGACCGAGCTTTGGGCTTTGAGCTTCGTCCTCGCGGGGGCACAGGCATGCTATATAGCGATGTGGAGCCGAGGATTACGGCCGGCATTGGGGCCTATGTTCGAGTACCGGCCAAGTGACGGCGGAGCAGCTGGCGCGCTCCTTTTTGTGGTTTGCACTTTCCGAGACTTTGTTCTCGAACCTCGCGACTGTGGCTCCTTTTGCTCTGTTGGAGAGCTTGATTGATCTGGAGAGGGTTTGTGATATCGCATGGGGCGAGCCAGGCTTGGCCGAGCTCTACTTCTCTTTGGACCGGTTTAGCCGGGGTGTGGCCAGTTCTTTGGCCTGTTTTGACTTTGCTTTGGAGGTATGAGTTTATTGCTGTTTTTGATTTAGCAACTTGTCGTTTCTCCATCTTCTTTTGCACTGAGCCCTTTCTGTTTTTGTCACAGGTGTGGTTCTACGAGATCTTTCAGTGCTTCCCGTGCCCTGGGGCTATTGCAGCGTATCCTGCGATGTTAGGCTGGGCTCGTTCGGCGAGGAAGAGGAGGAGCAGCAGGGGGAAGCTCACCATCGCCTACGGGGATGTGCAGGAGCGTCTGGAGAGAGGTAGCTCGGAGGGGTTTGTTTTGTTCCCGTGGGCTCGGTATGAGGCTGATGAGTTTGAGGGGGCTCCTGAGGTGACAGCGCAGCGGAAGATGCTGCGGGGCCTGACTTGTGACGTCATGTACCTGGGGGAGCGGGTCTTCTGGCAGCATGGCCCGGGTGTGCTTCCCGTGGCTCCGAGGGACCCTCCTTTTGGGATGCTTGATTCCCGGGATATGGATGTGTTGGATTTTGAGAGGTACCTTGGCGGTGTGGGTGCCGAGGAGTTTATTTTGTATGGAGAGGAGTATGGGGCCTTTGTGAGGAGGAAATTGAGGACGCCGCAGGTATTGGCGAGGGAGAGAGAGGCTGGCCCACAGGTTCCCCCAGAGGTTCCGATGCCGGGGCCGGATTTCACGTATGTCCGTGGGGATGGATCGAGGAGGAGGGTGTCTGCATGCCGTTCTGGCGAGCTCCTGCTGCGTACCGAGTGGATCCTGATAGATCGGTGAGTGTGCTTACTCTTTTCCATCTTGGCATCTTTTCTGTATTTTTCTCTTTTTGTTGTTGAGTATAACTATATTGCTGAGCGTTTCCATGGCTGCTTGCTTGTGCAGGTCCCGGGGAGAGCTTATGATATGTTGACTCGCCGTTATGTGGCGATGAGGTCCTTTGCGAAGAAGATGGCGTCGAAGATGTCTTGCCGGTCTTCGCGGCGGGTGCCGGCGTACGAGCCTATGCCTTCGAGGCATTACAGTAGATGTTCCTCCACCGAGAGCCGAGCCGGAGCCACGGCGGGGAGGGACCTTCGCGGGCGGCATAGCATGGATGTCGGGACGTCTTCGGGAGCTCCGAGGCAGCAGCCCTTTTATCAGTTCTTCCCTCCGCAGGACGCACAGGGTGAGGGATCCTCATAGCCTTCATTCTTTGATCCTTTCGTCGGATTTGATCCTTCTGAGTACTTTGAGTACCAGCCTCCGGAGGGGGCTCGGTACTCTGATGACGAGGATATGACGGGCGAGTTCACCGGGATGCCCGACTTCTCTCTGGAGGACCTTGGCGAGGATGATGATGCTGAGGAGTCTGATTAGTATTCATTTTCTTTCCCTCTTTCCATATCTTCTCTCTTTTTTTTTCCTTTTTTTTTAGCAACAGACATTTGATGTACCTGTAATAAAACACTCGTATTTGCACGGCAAACAGCATTTTATTTTAAGATGTAATGTCATTTTTGTGATTCCCGAGAATTGTCCTAGAAATTGTTGCTATTATTATTTTTTATTTTGTGCATGCCACGTGAGCTGAGAGTGCGTTTGTGGGTAGTGTATGTTTGCCGGGAATGGTTTTGATTGCAAAGAGGTCCGTACGGACAGACCTACAATGCAAAGAGGTCCGTACGGACCGCCTTTGCTTTTTGGGAGGACATAAATGCTTTCCAGTGTCTGGACTTTTCCTCATTCCCCATTTGCAGCCATTTTCGAGCTTTCTTGCCCATTTTCTTTAGGAACCTCCATTTTTGCCATGGATTCTTCGTACGTCCCTAGAATTTTGCCGAGGCTTTCGAAGGAGAAGCAAGCACACTTCCTTGAGCAGCTGAAAATGTGGATGCGGCGCCGTATGAGGCATCAGAGACGGGCTTTCGAGGTAAGGTTTCGTCTTTGCTCGATTTGGTCTTTTAAGGAGTTGGTTCCTGATTGGGAGTTGTTGCGGGCTGCCGCGAAGTTCTGGGATGTTAGGAGGTATGTGTATTGTTTATCCTACAATGAAATGGTGCCCACTTTTGAGGATTTTCGGGCTTTGATTGGAGGACCGGAGGTGGAGGCCATCTCGCTTCCTTTGATTGGTGGTGCTGCGGTGAGCGTGAAGCTTGCAGGCTTTCTTCGTACTTCGTTGGAAGAAGTGCAGGGCATGATCCTTGATTCGGGTCATATTGACATTTCTGCGCTGCCGGAGCGGTTCATGGTTGATGATGAGAGTAACGTCTCTTGGGATGCATTCGCCTTGTGCATGATAGCGACGCTCTTCATGGTCAGCTCCCTTGGCATTTGTGATGGCGCTTTGCTAGATGTTGGTTGGGCGCCGCGGGCGGAGAGGATATTGTCCCGTTGGTGCTTTGGGGAGACTCTTCATGGTATCGACCGTCCGGCGATTGGGGATCGTTTCATGAGAGGGAAGCCCCGCTTTGCTCACCTTGTGGATGCGAGAGAGACTTCAGGCCATGCCGAGGCTCAGACGTCGTTTAGCTCGTGGTCATTTGCTCAGCGACCTCTTGTGTTGGATATGGATCGGTCCGCCTGGGAGAGATGGATGGCACGGCTTGGTACGCATCGGATCATTTGGTGGGTTCCGTGGAGGATTGAGACTAGGAGGGTCTTTCGGGAAGGGTCCTACGTCGTCGAGTTCCGGGTTTGTCTTGGTCCTCCTTCTATATTCCGTCGCTTGTTTCCGGCGGTTTGGGATGAAGCAGAGCCTTTGTTGGTGGGATGACCTTGCTACTGCGGAGATAGCTCCTCTTTGTATGGCGGCTTCGGGTGCCTTCTTGTATTTTACGAGGGTATGGAAGTATTCCGCTTTCCCTCTGTGGTGCTCCTTAGATGTCGGGAGAGTGTCGTATTGACGACTCGGTACCTGGCCCGGTATGAGCGAGCGTGTTGGGCGATCCCAGTGGCTTTGGAGAGCGGGCGTGTAGCGATTGCAGGACCCGGTTGCCGTAGTAGCTATTGCCTTAGGAGTGCCGAAGCCTCGGGTCCGACCCTTTGGATGTGACGGGAGACACTTTGTTTGACTACGAGACTAGAGTTGACCGGCGACGGGGAGAGGTCCTCTTTTGCGGACTCGCGAGGAGGAGATCCGAGCCGAAGCACGGGCGAATGAAGCCACGAGAGCTGCCGGATTGTTTGACTCTACGGGGAGGACCCACGATCTCGGGCGAGAGACGCAGAGTTGGTTCACGTTGAGCGAAAGAAGACTCGCCGAGGATGAGGGAAGAAAGGAAAGAATGGCGAGGGGACAAGCGCAGATGGCGCGGAATGACCTCCTAGGTATCCATTCATTGCATTTGCAAACACATTATTTGTTAAATGTATTAAGCTGTCTTTTAGCATGTTGTTAACTTGAGAGTAGACCGTGCTTGAACTCATCAAGAAATGTTGTAACCGTTAGTGATTTGTGATTTACTTTTAAAGCTTTGTCGAGACGCAAGATCTCTTGTTTGCCTTTGTTTCTTTTGTGCACTTTGTCGGCGTCCATATTTGGACTTTTCTGTTGCATTTGCGGGATGAAGCAGACTGGGCCATGACGGCAATCCCTTTTGCTTAGGCTTTGTGCTTGGCTGAGAGGTTGAGTGATCTCCTGACAAGTCGTTCTGACGGTCTTTTTTGTAGCTTCCTTGCCTCTTGTTGGCGTCGGGCTCTTGACCTCTTTTTTTGCAGCTTCTGCTTGAGCTTCTTTTATATATTTTTTTATTGTGAGCCCTTGCTCGAGCTCTCTTTTTTTTTTGTTGTTTTTTTTTGTGAGCCCTTGCTCGAGCTCTCTTTTTTATATATTTTTTTTTTTTTTTGAAGCGCGTGAGGGCGATGACAAGCCCCTGGCTTGGAAGCAGACATGAGTCAGTCGTTTGATGCTGAGTGACCCTCGGATGTCCTTTGATGTTTCCGCCGGCGTTTGACTCGGTCAAGGTGACTGTTGGGGCGTGTTCTTGAAAAGTGCGTAGCTTGATGGAGGTCTTGATTGACATTCAAACTTTTGACTTTTTTGTGTATTTTTAGACGAGACCAATTAAGGTTGCCTACGTTCCCCCGGACTAGAGGGTTCGTGTCTGCGTAGTTCGACACTACATGGAGTGCCAAGAGATGCACATTTGTTCTTCTTTAGGCGAAGTATCTGCGAAGTTTGCTTCCGTTGACTTGGATTCATGAAGGGATTGCCGTCTAGGTGCATCGGCTTCATGGCGCCTCGGAGAAGATCTTTTGAACCACGAAAGGGCCGATCCATGTGGGTTCCCATTTTCCCAGTGGGTTGGTTCGAGTGGGAGGCTTTTCTTTGAGTACAAGGTCGCCTTCCCTGATGTCTCGGGATTTGACTTTCTTATCGAAAGCTCTAGCCATCCTGCTTTGATAGGCTCGGATGTGTTCCATGGCCTTTAGTCGTCGCTCGTCTAGCGCAGCCAATTCGTCGTGTCGGCTTGAGCCATTCAACTTCGTTGATGTCATTTTCCAGCGGCACTCGGAGTGAGGGAATTTCCTAGTTCGATGGGAAGGACTGCTTCCATCCCGTATGTCGTGGCAAATGGGGTTTCTCCCGTGGTCATTACGGTGATGTGCGGTAGCCCCAAAGTGCAAGGTGCGGCTTCTCGGGCCAATCTCGTCCTCGGGTGGTCATTTTTCGGATGATCCGTTCGAGGGTTTTGTTTCTTTGCTTCCACGGCGCCGTTTGTTTGTGGCCGGTAGGGAGAAGATTTGTGGCGTGTGATCTTGAATTCAGCCCGGCGATGCAGCCGAATTCCCCTCGAAGTGTAAACCATTGTCCGATATGACCTCATTTGGGATGCCGTATCGTCAGATGATGTTTTCCTTGAGGAAATGCGCGACCTTCTTGGAGGTGAGTACCTTGTAGGACTTGGCTTCGACCCATTTGGTGAAGTAGTCGATGGCTACTAAGATGAACTCGTGACCGTTCTTTGCTGCGGGCGATTTTCCCGATGACGTCAACTCCCCAAGTGGCAAATGGCCAAGGTGTAGTCATGCAGTAGAGATCGTGAGGAGGTAGATGATTGAGGTTGGAGAAACGTTGGCACTTGTCGCAGCTTCGGACAAAGTGGATGCAATCTGCCTCCATGGAGATCCAGTAGTAGCCCATCCCGAGAATGATTTGCATCGGGGCTCACGGCGTTCATGTGGGGACCGCAAGCCCCATTGTGGACTTCGTTCATGAACTTGTTTGCTTCTTCTTGGCTGATGCAGCGTAGGAGTGGCCCATGGTAGCGTTTCTTGTATAGCATGTCCCCGAGGATGACGAAGTGAGAGGCGAGGCGTTTTAGGGCCATGACGCTCTTGGTTTTGACCCCTTCTGTGTGTGGGTCTTCCTTGTTCATGAAGGTGGTTTCCCCTTTCTTGAGGTATTGGAAGATCTGGTCTGTGCTGGAAATGGCGTCGGACTTGCGTCTCTTTGGCTCTTCAACAATCTTTGCAAATCGTTGTGATTAAAACCTTCTCGGTAGCTTGGGCCCGGTTTTTCTCTCGTTTGACAACATGCTTAAATGTTTGCTTGATACATTTATTTAATTAATGTGTTTGCCTTTTGTATAGATGAATTGTTATTAACTGCTTTGATTAGTTAATATCGTTATTTGCAATGAAATGATTTTTTAGGAAGGTCGGACCTTTTATTGAAAGCGCGAAGACTGTACATTGTTGATCAAAGATTCACAATCGTCGGGCGTAAAGCCGTCAAAAGACTCAAAAGATGTGAATACACAGACCACAAGACTCGAAGCTAGACTATAGGCGACGAGGGATTGGACCAGGCTTCATTACTCTCAGATAGCTGTAGCTCTAGAGGGAGTGGTGCTGGTTCAGGTGGCCAATCTTCCCTTGGCATGAGTCCGGAAAGTAGCTTGCATGCGGTTCGATTTCAAACCGGATCGCGGAGGTTTTTGGCTGCTCCCACGATGATGTCCCTCCATTAGTGTTGCCACCAGTCCTTGGGGTTTTTGATGATAGAAGTCGCCGAGGGCTACTTCTAGGAGGGCGAAGCATTCGGCGGTCGGAGTTGATTCTTGCTGATGTTGATCACTTTCATAGAATCTGCCTCTTTATCTAGGATCTTTGCTTGGACGACATTTACAATGTCTGATTCGAGGGGGCATGTTATATCTCCTTCCCGATTAAGCCTTGGAGGAGGTTGCGCCACTGTTCATCCGGGTCGGACACCGGAATGTTGAATTGAACTAAGTTGTGATGGCCGTCCCCGTAAGATCCGAGAGTGTCGGCTAGAGGATTGTCTTGTACCGGGGATCGTTGATGAGCCGGTTTGCAAGAGGTTTTCGGCGAAGTAAGGGTCTACTCCTCGATCAATCTCCATTAGGGCATCCATTTCTTGATCCTCTCTCAAGCATTCTTCACGATCGCATATATCGAGTTGTCATCGACCCATGAGTTCTTCGATTTCCGGCTCGTCGCGGCTTAGAGCGTGGATGTAAGGATCCACTTCGTAGCGGGACGGGGTAGGAGAATTATGCGGGGAAGAGTATTCGGTCATGTCGGGACCTTCTTACGGGTCATAGCTTGCTGGCCAAGCACTTGCCATTGCAGCGCTTCCGCGGATTACTTCGATCGCTCCATTGGCATTGATGAACTTCACGCATTGGTGAAGAGTAGATGATACTGCTTTCATCGATGTATCCAAGGTCGTCCCAACAAAGCGAGAGAAGGTTGGTTTGATTTCCACGACTTGGAACTCTACCGACTCCGGTTGTACGTCGGGTGGATCCTCAATTGATGACTCCTACGATTGGTCGTGCGGTGGAATCGTAGGCTCGGATTACCCGAGGTGAAGGCCTTATCGTAGAGCGGTCGATGCGGAGTCGTTTCGGTGTGCTCAAAGCGATGATGTTGGCTGCGGAGCCGTTATCAATCAAGACGTTCGGGAGGAAGAACATCTCTATTTTTATGAGGATGAGGAGGGCTTCGTTGTGCCGATTCTCACATATTGGCAAGTCATCGTCTGTGAAGGCTAAACCGCTTCCCGTGCTACCGTTTGACTCGGTCTCCTCGGGGGAACGTTCGATCCATCCATTTGTATGCCTTGGCTGGGGCAAAGATCGTAGGGAGACAGGTTGCCCTTGGGCATTCTTGTCGGAATTCCCGGTCACGAGATCTTTTGACTCGGTTTCACGCTCCCGATCATAGCGGGACAAAGCATGCGACGGTTTTGGAAATTGCGGAGGTCTGCTCTCGCTTGGAGTTTCGTCAAAGGCTATTGAGTTTACCACTGTCGTTACGGGGGAATGGATTTCCGATGGTATTGGGACCACGAGGGCATTCCAATTTTCCCTCCTCAATGAGCCCTGGACCACCCCTTAAGTACAAAGCAATTGTCGGTGGTGTGGCCGGGTAGTTGTGGAAGGCGCAAAGGTTTGCTCATATCCATGTTGGGTTTGGGAGTCTTCGGTTGGAAATTCTCGTGTGGTTTGAGAAGATTCCGTTTCACCAAAGCTTCAAATACTTGACCCAAGGGCATTTCCGGGTTATCTAAATCTTTGGAGCTGTGGGAAGCGAGGGGATTGTTATTCTTTGGGGCTGCTTGATCGCGGTTTACTTGAGCTCCGTTACGAATGTAGTGTCTTGTTCATTTGCTTCCTTTCCTTTGGTCGGGGCAGGGGTTGAAGTTGCCAGGTTTGTTCGATAGCGGTAAGATGAGGCAGGGGTTGCTGTTGCCTTTTGAAGACTCAGAGTTTTTTCAAACTTTGTCCCGGCGTTGACCATGGCACGAAGATCCGGATAGAAATGGTGGCTGATCAAGGTCTGTTAGTCAAATATCTGCTTAGGTTTAGAATTGCTTAACCCAATCACAACAAGCATTAATGTGGACCCCTAATTTTAATTAGACACAATAGAATTTTTCTATGTATGATAGGATCCCTTAATGCTAGTGCCAGTGTTTTTGATTCATGTAATTTTCTCAAGACCTTGAAGACTTGAAGATGTGAAGATTTGCCCCTATGTTCTTTTCTGTGAGTTACTCGGTTTGGCTACCTAACCGATTGTTTCCTAACCGGTATGTCAACCTAACCGGTTGCCTACCTAGCCTATGTAACCTTCACAGGTTGTATCTTTTCCCTTGCCGTTTAAGGCTTTCTAAGCAAGCTTCCCTCAGCCTAACCTAACCGAAGCATTTATTGCTCCCAACTACCCAGCAACCCCTTTAGCTAAAGTTGGTAAAGCAAGCATGCTGAATAGACGCTGAAGTGACATTCCTGCGGCTGTCAGAAGCTCAAAATAGATTGCCAAAATGACCAGTACTCACATCCTTCCAACCACCCAAAGAAAATCTTCTCTCTCCTATCTCAGGCATTTAATGCAAAGATCCTTCATTCAAAGGCATGCCTGATCAAGTCATCATTACAACCTCTTCAAAGACAACGGCTCCTTTTCAAAGTTCACTATAAATAGCTTCCCTGGAGCATTGAAGAAGGTTGGTGCATTTATGATTCTTGAGAGTGAGTTGCTCTGAACTACCACCCTTAAAACTCCATAGTTCAAGGCATTCAATTCAAGTCCCCTTATTTACTAGACATCTCTGTTAGGACTTATACACTGTGCACCTCAATCAATGTTGTAGTGTTCCTTCATTAGACTACCTTTGGAACACATTGATTGATTCACACACAACACCCTAGAGAAATCAGCTCAACTTGTGAGCACATCTCTAGAAAACACCAGGTCTTTATTGTAGCACGATCCATTAGTGGTCACCTTTAGTTTGGCGGCCTTCAATCATTGGCTTGCAACTTGTAATAAGTAGGAACCATTAATATAGTAGTGCACTTTCACAAATCCAAGTTCTGACCAAACTTGGTAGAGGACGTAGCAGTTATTAAACACTGTGAACCTCTTCAAACAATGTGTCATTCTTCTGTGTGCTTGTTTATTTTTGTGTATTTGTAACTGGTTGACATTCTCTCAACTGGTCACAACCTATTGACTCAACCTACTGCTCAACTTGTTTGACTTACTTGGAAAAATAATTTGTTTTGTTTGCATGAGGTTTTTAACAAACTGTTTTTGAAACTCTACCTAACCGGTTGTAAACCTAGCCTAACTGAAATCTCCGCTGTGCAAAATTAATCTAACAGTTGGCAAGTGTGTTTCCTACAACCTTTTACAAAGACTAAGAGTTTTTAAGCAAAAAGTTTTAACAGGCTATTCACCCCCCCCCTCTAGCCTGATTTCTACCATTTGGAACCTAACAATTGGTATCAGAGCAAGCAATTTTCGAAAATCATTTTTCCAAGCTTAACCGCTTGAATTGCCAATTCCAAAATGGCAGGAAAAATCATGCAAACATACAACTTGACATCCGTTCCCATGTTGAACGATAACGAATTTCCAGTATGGAAAAACAGAATCATGCGGTACTTGGACTCAATAGATGATAGGTTAACCACTGTAGTCAGAGATGGTCCCATGACACCCCTGAAAATCAATCTTGCAACTAGAGCACCCAAAACTCCTCTCATGGATCATGCAGATAGAGAATCTGAACAAGATTTTGAGGTTTATGAAACTTATGTGCCAAAACCTCGTAAAGAATGGACTGAGGATGACAAACTTTGTGATTCCTTGGACCGAAAAGCATTGCACATCATAACCTCAGGACTTGATGACAGACTGTACAAACAAGTACAATGCTATGAGACCGCTCAACAAGTATGGCAAAGTTTACTCAGATATTTTGAAGGAGATCAAGTGGCCAAGGACAACAGACTCTACAAAAGCGTCGCTGAGTTTGAGTCCTTCAAGAAGAATCCAAATGAGACAATGAAGGAAACGTACGACCGATTCTGCGAGGTGAGTAACTCTTGTGCATCTTTAGGTAGAGTCTATACCATGAAAGACCTAAACATGAGATTCCTCAATTCTCTTGGAGACTTGTGGCATGTGAAGGTTGCTATTTTGAAAGAATGCCGTGATTTGAACGTTACTCATATCCAGAACATTGTGTATACTTTGTTCTTATATGAGGAAGAGCTCAACCGGCTGAGTGGAGTGCAAAAACAATTTAAAAATTTATCTCTGCCAGCTCAGACTGAGATCTTCCCCGGTTCTTCTATGCTTACCAGCCAAACTACTACCATTGACTCTCCCTCAATATCTCAGCCTCAACCAACTCAAGCCAATACCTCATCTAGCACACCTCTTGAGGTAGAGGATGAATTTGCTGCATTTGCTAGAAACTACAAAAGGTTCAAGGATTTTAAGAAATCCCACAGCAAATCATTCCAACCCAAATCCTCATCTTTCCATAGATCTGGGAACTATCAAAGGAAAGGCCAAAACTCAACCTCAACCGACGGAAAAAATGCCCAAGGTGAGCTTGTGTGTTACAACTGTAGAAAACCTGGCCATTTTGCCTCCAAATGTCCTCAACCGAAATATGAATTTCTGAGTAAGAAACCATTCAAAAAATTCCCTAGATCTAAAAGTTTAGTTGCCGAGGATGGAACCGAAAAGGCTATGCCAGTCTGGTTTGAGGCCCGACTACTGAAAATGAGAATGCTGAATCAGATGAAGAAGCTGATGTCAGTTTTGTTGCTATGGATGGAACATATGACAAACCCATCTCCCTACAGACTCCTATCTTTAGACACCCCAACTCCAATGAACAATCATCCTATGTTGACCAGACTCCACCTATGAGATCTCCCTTGACATACTTTGATGAACCCATTCCTATTCCCAAGGTAGATGCAGGTAATCCATATAATTTCAAAATTCAAAACATAGGTGGATCCCTTTATGGTCAGTTTAAAACCATGCCCACTCTCAGACCGCTGATGCAACCAATTCAACCGACCTATCAAACTCAAGCCTTACCGATCGCCTCTTATCAACCGATGCTTGAGAACCGACCGATTCACTTAAAGCCTCTAACCGAGCCTAACCCTGAACCTATATCATCACTACCAAATTTTGATCCCAATTTTGAACCATCATCCTCTTCCTCTCCTCTACTGTTGACCCTATGCCCAATATGTCAAAGTCTGAAATGGAAGAGGTGATGAATGAGCTCTTCTCCGATTTTGAAAAATTAAATGAAGCTCACAAAATTATGGCTGATAATTTCAAAATGATATCTACTGAAAATGACTCTTTGAAAGCTGAAATAAAAGTTTTGAAAGAAAGCAAGCTAGAGTCTGTTCAGTTGAAGAAAGATAATCAAGAACTCACTGAGAGACTAAACATTTCTGTTTGCCAAATTGCTGATCTCGTGTCAAGAAATAATTCTCTTTCTAAAACCATTGACACATTCACAAAATCCCGAGCTGCTATGGAGACTATCATACAAGATCAGATATCTCCTAACCGAGATGTTACAACTGGAATAAGTTTTACCTCCAGCAGTAAGGAAAAAGACAGCAATGACAAACCGATTACCAAGTCTATCTCTGAGAACTTGATGGGTAAATTTGATGATGCTCAATCCAAATTGATTAAGAGAGAGTTAACTAAACCTTTCAAAGCTGTTCCACACACCTATCCCAAGGGAAGGGAATAGATGAAGGCTTATTTTGGCAAAAACAAATCCCAATGGACCGAGGTAGCTGATCCTGAGCTAGGACAATATGTTCCACTCAGTGATGGTAAAAACAAAGGTGGAATTAAAATTGCTAACCAGGTTGCAGGTAGGGAAACCTCAACCGGTAAGGAAGCCATCACCGGTAAAGGACCAACCGGTCAGACAACTGTCATCGGTCAACCAACCGGTGAGGACTTCCCAACCGGTAAAAGACCTTCCAAACCAATGCAACCGGTCAACAAAGCTAAATCCATTACCTTCGTTCCCAAAGGATCTGTTTCTGCTCAATCAGTGAACTCTTCTGAAGCAAAGGCTATATTGAACATCCAATCATCTAATCCCCCTCAGCCATCTTCTAACAAATGCGTAAATTGTGGTTTTATTGGTCACAAGGCTTATGAATGCCTCTTGAAGCACCTATCTGGACCCACTGAGTCTAAAAGCTCAGGTGGTGGCCAGGTATGGCTGCCAAAGAGGAACTAACTCTTTGGACCCAAAAGAATAAGGGGGACCATAAGCTTACTGTTTTATTTCAGGAATGCTTAATGGCCTCAACCGATGCCGGTAAGGATGTTTGGATTATGGACAGTGGATGCTCTAGGCATATGACTGGTCATGCCGATCTCCTAACCGATCTGGAAGAAGCATCTGGTCCTCCAGTTGTCTTTGGTGACAACGCAAAGGGTAAAATTATCGGTCGTGGATCCATCAAAAGAGGTACAGTTGTTGTACAGAAGGTATCTTTGGTGGATGGTCTAAAACACAATCTTCTCTCTATTTCACAATTTTGTGATAAAGGTATGCATTGTATTTTCAATTCTTCCAACTGCTATGTGAAAGACATTGCTACAGGTGAAACACTTCTCACTGGATATAGAAAAGGTAACGTATATGCTATAGACCTAAACAATGTTTCGAATGTTACTAATGTTTGTTTTGTAGCTAAGAACATCAGTGAGAACTCCTGGTTATGGCACAAGAGACTAAGTCACCTGAACTTCAAATATCTATCCAAGCTGGCTAATAAAAATCTAGTTGCCGCTTACCTCGGGTGTCTGGCGATCATGGAAGGAAATTCGAGCACACCAATTAGGAAAACAACATAAAGAATCTTTCCACAAAGAAGCCCTGCATGTCCACTTCTAGGTGCCTCCAGTTTGCTACATATGGATCTGTTTGGCCCCACAACGATCGCGCTTGGGGGTAGCAGATATGCCTTGGTTGTTGTAGACGACTTTTCAAGATATACCTGGGTAGAGATGTTTGCGTCAAAAGATGATACATATGAAGTTGCTACCAGACTTTTCTGTCTACTTCAAACCCAAAAGGAATGTGATATTATCAGTATGAGATCAGATAATGGAACGGAGTTCAAAAATCTTGGAATTGCTCAGTACTGTGATGATCACGGAATAGACCACAATTTCTATGCTGCTGGTACACCGCAACAAAATGGTGTAGTTGAGAGAAAGAACAGGACTTTGATCGAAGCTGGAAAAACAATGATATCCGAAGCTAAGCTTCCCAAGTATTTTTGGGCTGAAGCTATCCATACATCATGCTTCACCCAGAATAGATCTTTGGTCAACAAGTTTCACAACAAGACACCGTATGAGCTGTGGCGTGGCAGAATCCCCAATATTAGTTTCTTCAAGATCTTCGGTTGCAGATGCTATGTACTTTACAACGGTAAAGAGCGCCGAGGTAAATTTGATGAAAAAGCTGATGAAGGCATTTTTGTGGGATACGCCAAGCACAGTAAGGCATTTAGAGTTTTTAATAAACGGTTGTTGAAAATTGTTGAATCTGTTCATGTTACTTTTGATGAATTTGATTTGCTAGAGTCTGATAAGGCTCCAAATAGTACTGATAGTTCTGGTATTTTTGAGACAGGTGAAACAGGTAATCAAAACTCTAATCAAACCACCAAGAACAACGCAAATCAATCTCCAAATTTCAACCTTCAGCCTCTAGTGGTGTAACCTGTAGAGACTTAGTTGATGACTCATTCTTTCCTCAATCGGTTAGGCATTCCAATGTTCAAACCCAGCTAACCGATCCTCTTCCAGCTAGTCCTAATATCACCATTCCAAATTCATCACCAGGAGCTGAACCAATTTCACCCAATAACTTACCATTTCCATCACCACTTACCGATCACCATCATCAGTCAGCCTCACCCTCACCTAACCGATCACCTCAACCGGTCTCTTCTCCCTTAATCGGTTCCACTCCTCCAATAGAAACCTTAAGACAGGAATCGGTCAGGCAAGACCTACCTAGGGAAGTGAGATCAGTTAGGAATCATCCTTTAGAAAATGTTATCGGTGATGTCTTTGGACCTAGAATGACTAGAGGCCAGTTAAGAAACTTAGAGGAACAACATGGATTATTCTCCTCTGCTATGGTCTCCAACATAGAACCGAAGAAGACCGAAGAATCACTTGATGACCCCAGCTGGGTAGAAGCTATGCAAGAAGAGCTTAACCAGTTTGATAGATGCAAAGTTTGGGAATTAGTGCCTAGACCTAGTGATCAAACCGTGATTGGAACAAAATGGGTTTATAGGAATAAATTGGATGAGTCTGGAAAAATTATAAGAAATAAGGCCAGATTAGTGGCAAAAGGATATCGACAGGAGGAAGGAATAGACTATGATGAGACTTTTGCTCCCGTAGCTAGATTAGAAGCCATTAGGTTATTTCTTGCCTATGCAGCCTACAAAGAATTTAAGCTATATCAAATGGACGTGAAAAGTGCCTTTCTCAACGGTGAACTTCAAGAGCTTGTATATGTTGATCAACCACCAGGATTTGAAGATTCCAAGAAGCCGAATCATGTCTACAAATTGAATAAAGCCTTGTATGGCCTCAAGCAAGCACCGCGAGCATGGTATGAAACTCTCTCCAAATTCCTACTTAGTGAGAAGTTTGAACGAGGTAAAATAGACACCACTTTATTTATTGCCAAGCATAATGGTCATTCATTGTTAGTTCAAATATATGTTGATGACATTATTTTTGGATCTATTTAACGAAAAATTATGCAAGAGATTTGAGAAACTTATGCAGAGCAAATTTGAGATGAGCATGATGGGTGAGCTAACCTTTTTCCTTGGACTTCAAGTCAAGCAAACCCAAGAAGGTATCTTCATCAATCAAGCCAAATATACCAAAGATCTAATCAAGAAGTTTGGACTTGATTCCGCTCATCCTCAAAGCACTCCAATGGCCACAAACGTACACTTAGACAAAGACGAATCCGGTAAGAAAGTAGATATGACACTCTACCGAGGTATGATAGGCTCTCTACTTTACTTAACCGCTAGTAGGCCAGATATCATGTTTGCCGTATGTGTATGTGCTAGATTTCAAGCTGACCCAAGAGAATCTCATTTGCAAGCTGTCAAAAGAATCATTAGATATCTTGTGGGAACTGCTAACTTAGGTTTGTGGTATCCAAAAGATTCATCATTTACACTAATTGGATATTCAGATGCTGATTTTGCAGCTTGTAGGGTCACCAGGAAAAGTACTAGTGGAACTTGTCAATTTCTAGGTAACCGATTGGTTTCCTGGTCGTGCAAGAAACAGGCATCAATTTCCACTTCTACAACTGAAGCTGAGTACATAGCCGCTGGAAGTTGCTGTTCACAAATTCTATGGTTAAAGCAACAACTAGTGGACTATGAAATCCCTCAAGAAGTATGTCCTATTTATTGTGATAATACCTCAGCCATATCAGTCTCCAACAATCCTGTGATGCATTCAAAGACCAAGCACATAGACATCAAATATCACTTCCTCAAGGATCATGTTGAAAAGGGTAACATTGTTCTTTTAAAAGTCCATACTGATTATCAACTAGCTGATATTTTGACAAAACCATTGGATATCAAAAGATTTGAGTTCCTTAGAGGAGAACTAGGCATGATTGATATTAGTTAATTCATTGTACTAATCTTGCTGTCTGTGAAAGCTCTCAACCGATCATGGTGGTGCTCCTTAGTACTTATGCTCAACCGATGTTCTTGATCTACTCTTAACCGGTATGCAAGATACCCTAAACCAGCATCCCCTAACCGATGGCCCTTAACCGATGCAAAAGCCTTCTCTCCTAACCGACCAACTTTTCACTGTCTAACCGATCATCTCCTTGATCGGTCAAGCTTCAAGTGGTGACGTCATCTCAACCGATTGATCATTACCTAGCCGACGAATTGCGGGCGGATTACTATTCACAATCCATTTTTAACCGGCGCGTCCCTAGCCGATAAGTCCCATCAATCTTTTCAGCCGTCTACCGCCTTACCCTATCCTGACAAATCATAATTGCTGTTCCCTACTCCTTCCTAATACCGTCCTTTTGTACTTATTGATTGGTCAAATTTAAAATTTTGTGACCAAAAAGGTAACTTCTGTATCATTCCAATTTATCAAAAGGTTATCTTTTTGTCATTATTGCATTATGGTTTAACTGCTGCACACACGTACCTAGTTTTAATCTCTCATATTTAAAATCGTGTTCAATATCTTTTTAAATATCTGTGCCATGCAGTTGAAACGTTTTCTTTATTTCAAAAACCTTTCCATCTTTTCTCTTTCTCTCTTATATAAAGAAATCAAGCTTGTCATTTAAACTTTCCGACTTATTCTCTCTGCAAGAGCACGAAACCTTCAAGCATTCAAACTTTCCTCCATTGTTCTTCAAACTCTAACCTTTTCCGGTAAAGTTTTTTTTAATTCTTTCAACTTGAAGAACACGAACTATTTTCAAAATATAAAACTCACGTCTATTTTTTCTTTTGAAATGTGTTCTAACTTAGAATGTTTTGATTCTTAACTCTTTTGACAGATGGCTCCCAAACCAACCAAGAAAGACATTTTCGGAGGTTACATTCTACCAAGCTTCTTCGAATCTGAAGAAGGGAGAATCCTCCAGGCCATGCTAACTGCTTCCGGTTTGTTGCCGTTCTTGATGCCAGAGGGGAATGATGATATTATGTATGAGCTTGTCAATGAGTTCTTCAACAATGGCGTAGTTGATGATAATCCCAAGCCCGGCGTTGTTTCTCACATTACTTCATCCGTTGGTGGTTTTTCTGTTGATTTCTCCCCAACTTCCATAGCCGAAGCTTTTCCTACTCTTCCCTCAACCGGTTCCTCCTCCGTCACTTCTAAAGATATGGAATCAGCTTGGGCTACCGTTCATGGAACCGACCCATTTGTGACCGGTGAAGGAAACAAGAAAGCCGATTTGGATGCTGTTCATTATGCCTTGACCGAAGTGATTGACCGATGTGTGATATGCCGGTCTGGTTCTCATCATTGTATCACTATGATACAATGGGAAGCCATTGCAGCTGTTATGCTTCAAAGGAGGTTCAACTGGTGCTCCTTCATCTACCGTGTTATCTTAATCGCCTTCAAGAAATTCCAGAAGGAGAAGCCCTTGTCCAGATCTAACAAGGCCAAGCCAATCCATTATCTTCTGATGAGTAGAATCCTCTTGAGAATCCCTTCAATTTTTACTATTTCTGGTGGTCAGCCCTCGGTTCCCAAGTCATTTGTCAAAGCCTTCGACAAAGCCGATCAAGCGAGGATTCTTAGAGAAGCTAAACCGACGGCTCCCATTGCTGCTCCAACCGAAGCTCAACCGGCTAAGAAGAAGACCTCTCAACCGAAGAAGAAGCAGTCAACCGATTCCTCCAAGCCGGTTCCTCAACCTCAGTCTTCTCAACCGATCCCCTCTCCGTCCAAAAGAAAATCCCCAGAACCTGATACTGAAGACAAAGAACCTATCTCAACCATTATCCGACCCAAAAAGTCAGCAAGGAAATTCTCCAAACCTGCTACTCCTCCTCCAGCCACTTCAAAGTCAAAACCAATTCCAAAAACTCCTTCCCAAATAGCCAAGGAAAATGCAGAAAGAAGAAAGAGAATTGAAGCCGACATTTCTTCATTCATACCCTTCATCCCCAACCGATTACTTGGCCATGACACCTTGACCGATGACATACCTATCACCGGTCATGCCTCTAATCCCTCTTACCGAAGATGCCAACCGATCAGGAATCCCACCTTCCACATCTTCCACAACAATCCCTGGGCTATCAACCCTCAGTCTGCTCCCTCTCCTAGTTGGGTTTATCTAATTGATCATCTGCCACCATTTATTCGGAAGCTGCTCCAATTTCATGAAATCAACAAATCTTGCGTACCAATTGGCAACATTCAAGATTATATTGATTTTGGAAACCGACATATTGAGAATGGTGTATACTTCAGCAGACCTTGCCGTCTCAGAGATTTTGATCTTTCCGCTTCTAGGCGCAGTCTCATCAAGCAATACAACAAATTCTTTGATCAGCTTCCCCTCAAATGGAATGCTGTCTTCCTAGCTCAAGATAGAATGAGGCAGGACATGATGGTCCAAGCTGTATGGGCAGATTTTGCCATTCTCTATGGAGCCGAAGATACGTTGATTGAGACTGACTATTACCGATCACAGGAGATATGAAATGGAGTTTGACTCTCTCCCAAACTTTGACTCTGAACCGGTTTGCCTTGGCCCAAGAAAGAATCAGCTTATCAGGAATGTGATGGATTTGCTAGATAATTTACTGGATATGGACAATGAACTTAAGGCAGCTGGAAATATTTCCTTAGCCGATTTCTTTTACGCAGCTTCAGTCCACCTCTACCAAATGGCCCACGGTTACCGATGCTGAAATTGATGCTATGTTTGAAGATGATGAGGAAGAAAAGGAAAAGTCTGAGGAGATTGCTGAGTCTGGTTCAAGTTCTGACTCCAGTTCTGATGGAGATGATAGACCTGACCGAATGGAGGATACTGATCAAGCATTTACCACTCCTCAACCGATGGCAACAGTTAGAAGCCTAGGAGGAGGCATTACCGAAACCTCACCTGTTACTCCATTGGGAGGAGGCACTACATCCATACCGGTCTCTACTCAACCGATGATGTCTCCACCGGTTTCAATCCCTCCAACCGTTGTATCTACTGAACCGGTTATTGCCTCTCAACCGATTGATGCCGATGATATCCTTTTGCAGCAAGCTGTAGCTGCTAGCCTCTTTGAAGTGGAGGAAAAGAGATTACAAGACCGAGCCGATGCTCTAGCCACTGCTCCAGCTCTTCAAGCTTCCATTCTTGACAGTCAGGTGAGAGAAATCCAATCCTTACTTTCTAGTCCTCCAAGGGTTGAGGAGGAGACTCAGTCTGTGCCTCCCACTTCTTCTGCTCCCGATGACGAATCTGATTTCTTTGAAGTAGAGGATATATCTGATGATGATGATGATTTTAACATTCTAGATCCTGCTGTTCCTCCAGTTTATGCTGACCCTTGCCTTTATCAAAAAGATATCTTTTCTCCCCGAAACTATTACACTTCCAAATCTTCAATTCCTCGAACCTCTCATGGTATTCCCCTCTTTGGTCTTCATGAGAAAATCTCAAGCCGTGCCGAGTATAAAATTGTTTCTGATCCCCCTCCTTTTTCCCAAGAGCTCAAGAAACTGAATGAGAAGGATGTTGGTATTCCCTTCTACCTCTCTAGAACTGTTGGCCCTGGGGAAACCAGTCTCAAAGCCCAAAAACCGGTTGTGCTCAAACTTCGCCTTCGGTTTCCTCCTCCCAAGGGTCAATTGGTCAAGCCCTCCAAAACCGATCAACAGTTGGTCACCAACTTTCCTTCCAAGCAAAAACCGATTTTCTCTCCTTCCAAATCTCAAAGGCTTCGTCATATTAGAATTCAAGGGGGTGTGGCTCAACCTGCTACTGGACCGATTGAATGCACTTTTTCCTCTACAAATATCTTCATGCGTTATCTTTCGGTCAACAACCGTATTTCTCAGGTTTTGGAGCTGCGAATTTTGAGATGGTGCTACGAAGTTACTCACAGAGTTGGGTTAATGCCAAATGTGCCTCAGCTTTCTATTATGAGAAATGGCCATCCTAGGCCATGGAGCAATATTAGGCAAGCTTCACTTCTTCTCCTGGCTCTAAGAGTTATTCCTTTGATTCGATCAAAGCAACTTGCTTTCTCAATGGCCCCAGCTGCTGCTGAACTGATTGCCTCTGCTTTTGATGAAGCCCATGACATTCAGAATGCCATCACTCTTATCCTTGAGTCTGATTCCCTTGTCTCTTCTGACCCCAATGACTTCCTCGTGTTAAGCCCCTCTGTTGCCTCTTCTGTATCAGTTGATGAGGAGATTACCTTTTCTCCAACCGGTCAAGTCTCAAGGATCGGTCCAGTCCATGTCACCTCTCCAACCGATTCTTCAACCGATGTCTCAACCGGTTCTCCAACTCCATCTCTTACCGGTCGCTCTATTCCCCTCTCTGCACATCTAACCGAGAAGCCTCCTACCGTTCCCCTTTCTCCACCAAACCCTTCCCTTGCCATCCAAGTGTTCATTCCTCAACCGGTTCAAGCCTTAACAGTTGCTACTCATCCAACCGGTCCTCCTGGTATTTCAGTCAGTTCCTCTACCGGTGATTCCTCTTCTGATAGTGATGCTGTAGCAGATGCTGATCCTTCACCTGATGCTCCCCAACCAGTTCCTGAGGATGAACTCAACCGTTCTGTTGTTGTTCGTGATCTTTGTGAGCTTTATGAAGCCCTGGGTGCTGGTATGGTTAAGTCCAATCAGGAGGAGGAAGAGAAGAGGTTAGACAGAATGGAACACGGTTATGCAAAGGATCTAGCTAACTATGTGGCCGATTTGTTTGATAAAGATGCCAAGATCACTGATCTTTCCACTCAGCTAGGTGCCTTGTCTCAGTTGAACAAAGAATTGATGAACACTGCCAAGGATGCCCAAACCGATTTGAAGCTTGCAACCGATGAAATCAAGAAGTTGAACCAAAAGCTAGCCGATCAAGCCTCATTATTTAGAAAGACCAACACTGAGAGGATCAAGCTCAAATAAGAAAATGAAGTCCTCAAGAAGATGTTAGCGGACCGAGATGCTGAGAAGTCTGCTAGGAAGAAAAGGAAGAGAGATGAAAAGGAAGCCAAGAAGTCAGCCAAGAAATCTCGCACCCAACCGGCCAGTCCATCGGCTACCCCTCCTTCAGACCCCAAGGATTTGCCTCCAACCGATGATCCTGCTGCTCAAGTCTAAAATGTAACCGATGAGGAACTTGTCTTTCCATCTTTTGCTTAACCGGTTGCAGCTTAATCAATGAGATCTTCTTGACCTCAAACTCTGTTGTTTTGAATGACTTGTCTTTCCTTATTTTCTTTTAATTATTTTTGAATGTTCAAACTGTTCTAACTATTTCATTTTGCAGGTTTACTCATTCAAAAATATTTTTTTATGTTGTCTTAATTTTTAAGCTTTCAATCTATCTGTAAGCTTTCTTAGGTTACATCTTCGATGTTACTTGACTTAGGGAATGACATATCTAAAAGATAAATCTTAGGTCATTCTTTTACTAAGTCAAGATGATGCTAACCTAGGGTGATTGGACTTAAGCAATTAGGAGGATATTGTTAGTCAAATATATGCTTAGGTTTAGAATTGCTTAACCCAATCACAACAAGCATTAATGTGGACCCTAATTTTAATTAGACACAATAGAATTTTTCTATGTATGATAGGATCCCTTAATGCTAGTGCCAGTGTTTTTGATTCATGTAATTTTCTCAAGACCTTGAAGACTTGAAGATGTGAAGATTTGCCCCTATGTTCTTTTCTGTGAGTTACTCGGTTTGGCTACCTAACCGATTGTTTCCTAACCGGTATGTCAACCTAACCGGTTGCCTACCTAGCCTATGTAACCTTCACAGGTTGTATCTTTTCCCTTGCCGTTTAAGGCTTTCTAAGCAAGCTTCCCTCAGCCTAACCTAACCTAACCGAAGCATTTATTGCTCCCAACTACCCAGCAACCCCTTTAGCTAAAGTTGGTAAAGCAAGCATGCTGAATAGACGCTGAAGTGACATTCCTGCGGCTGTCAGAAGCTCAAAATAGATTGCAAAAATGACCAGTACTCACATCCTTCCAACCACCCAAAGAAAATCTTCTCTCTCCTATCTCAGGCATTTAATGCAAAGATCCTTCATTCAAAGTCATGCCTGATCAAGTCATCATTACAACCTCTTCAAAGACAACGGCTCCTTTTCAAAGTTCACTATAAATAGCTTCCTTGGAGCATTGAAGAAGGTTGGTGCATTTATGATTCTTGAGAGTGAGTTGCTCTGAACTACCACCCTGAAAACTCCATAGTTCAAGGCATTCAATTCAAGTCCCCTTATTCACTAGACATCTCTGTTAGGACTTATACACTGTGCACCTCAATCAATGTTGTAGTGTTCCTTCATTAGACTACCTTTGGAACACATTGATTGATTCACACACAACACCCTAGAGAAATCAGCTCAACTTGTGAGCGCATCTCTAGAAAACACCAGGTCTTTATTGTAGCACGATCCATTAGTGGTCACCTTTAGTTTGGCGGCCTTCAATCATTGGCTTGCAACTTGTAATAAGTAGGAACCATTAATATAGTAGTGCAATTTCACAAATCCAAGTTCTGACCAAACTTGGTAGAGGACGTAGCAGTTATTTAACACTGTGAACCTCTTCAAACAATGTGTCATTCTTCTGTGTGCTTGTTTATTTTTGTGTAGTTGTAACTGGTTGACATTCTCTCAACTGGTCACAACCTATTGACTCAACCTACTGCTCAACTTGTTTGACTTACTTGGAAATATAATTTGTTTTGTTTGCATGAGGTTTTTAACAAACTGTTTTTGAAACTCTACCTAACCGGTTGTAAACCTAGCCTAACTGAAATCTCCGCTGTGCAAAATTAATCTAACAGTTGGCAAGTGTGTTTCCTACAACCTTTTACAAAGACTAAGAGTTTTTAAGCAAAAAGTTTTAACAGGCTATTCACCCCCCCCCTCTAGCCTGATTTCTACCATTTGGGACCTAACAAGGTCCTCAAAGATGGCTTGAGGCAGGAATGGAAGATGTCCATCTGCTCTTCTTTGGAAAGTGGATCCATTATCTCGCTTAGCTTCCAGTTCCATCTTTTGTAGAACTCGCCCACTGGTTCGTCATCCTTTTGTTCGGTGGCTTGCAGGTCATGGCGGTTTGTCTCCCATTCAAGGTTGGCGCGATACTTCTCCAGGAAGATTTCACTGATTTGATCCCAGGTGGAGCGGTTTTCTGCCTTCACGTTGAGGAACCACCTTAGTGCTGTGGATTTGAGGGAATGCTGAAAGTGATCTGCCATCTGTTGAGGGGTTGCCCATTTGGCTCTCATACCCAGGACGTAGGTGTCGATGTGGGTTTTTGGGCATTCTGTCCCGTCAAAATTTTCCATTTCCGGCATCCTGAACTTTGGAGGGAGAGGGACCACTTTGTTCGGATCAGTAGGCAAGAGGGAGTCCTTCCGAGAACTAGCTAGCTTGCCTTGCATGTCTTTCATTTGTTCGATCAGCCAAGCCATGTGAGGATCAGCTGTCTGAGGTGGGTTACCATTTTCAGGGACGGAAACTGAAGATGGGGGTGGATTGGCTGATGGGATTGCCATTCGGGAGTCTTGGGGAGGTAGTTGAGTGTATAACAACCCATACCCTGGGGTGTTAAAGTTGAGGGCGTGATTGCCAGGTCCGCTAAGGGTTGTGTTTGGGAACTGGGGAAATGATTCGTTAGCCCCAATTGGCAGACTAGCAGGTGGCAAGCTTGAGATGTAGGGATATCCGCTCGGGATGCCCGTCCCTGGTAAGCATGGGTACTTTTGATTATGATTGCGAGGCTCGTATAGAGGCAAAGGATTGAATCCTGGGGGATACCGAGACGCATTGGGATCTGACGGAGCAGGCACGTATGTGTGCTGTTGGTACTGAGCTTGATGTGCAGAGCCGGGAAACTGACTGTGTTGAGGCGGGCATGTCGGAGCCGCTTGACCGACGCCCGAGGGAGCTTTGAGCGAGAGCCGCCAGGTTGCTTTGGGATCTCGTAGCTTGGCGGAGGCGGGACCTGCTGATAGCTTTGAGAAACCGGGGGAGCCGGTATGTCTTCGTCCTCTATGAGAACAAAGGTTCCGTCAGGTTGGGGAACTGCAACGGTTCCTCGAAGACGCAAGGTGTCTACGATCCAGGCTTGCTGTTCCTCTTGGCGCTTCTTGATGGTTTCGAAGGCTCGCAGCACCTCCTCCATTGTCTGGAGGTTCCTTAGTGGCGGGGTTCCGTTTCCCTCACTGTTATCTGTTGATCCCGTCATGGGAGAGTAGCGGACGGTGCAAACCGTTGAACTGGAAGGGCTATCGGACCTTGTGACCTCGATACTGAAAAGGCGGCTTCCAGGTATTCTCAACCACTCTCGGTTCGCTGGAGGGGGTGACGGGCAAGGTTTAGACACAGGAACGGCCTTACGGGATAAAAGGGGGAAAGCTCACGTGGCATGCGGTTTCCGTTTCTTTTATTTTTATGATTTTTTTTTGTTGTTTTAATTTACTTAAAACATGTTTTCTCAGAATCCTAGGTAGGTTGGAAAAGATTGCTCTTCTTTTTCGCAACTATGCTAGATCCTGGGTCAGTGGAGACCATCTGTGCGGCTATAAGCCCCTCGTTTTGCACCTGTATTTCGACATCCCAGGGTGGACAGCCCCAGGCGAGGGTCCTATAGTGCAAGCGGTTTCCATCGGCCTAAAAGAAAAATCGAACCTAAGGACCGAGCCTGTCATGTTCGTTTTGATGCATTAGCCATGTGAATAGTGAACCGAGCCGGCCACTGAGTCAAGATCAGGTCAAGAGTTCGGCATGACCTCTCTTTACCTTAGTTGCGTAAGGGATCTGTGACGTTAGGCGTTGGCTGGGTCATATTGTCATGGCTGACGTATCAAGGCGTGATGACATGATGTCATGTGAGCATGGATGTATATCCGGGACGGAACATCGTCTGGGTATAGCTTCGGAAATCAAGATCAGGTCAAGATTTTAGCATGACCTTTCATCGCTTTGCTTGCGCAAGGGATCTTGAGTTCCGAGCCTTGACTCAGAAAAATGGCCGGCATGGTATATGTATCCAAGCTGTATGACACGGACTGGGTAAAAACCAACCGAGTCTGGACAGAGTGTGACTCAAGACTCAAACGTGCAGGGTTGACGCTTGGCTAGGATGGGATGTTTGGAATGATCCCGTGCGCGTCCAAGAGGCCTAGGAAGACCAAACGGATCGCAACCGAGACCACTCCGGGTTGAGGGTTGTAGTGTGCGGTGTATCCGAGGCGCGAAGTGCGCGTAGCGTGCGGTGTAACCGAGGCAGCAGTGCGCGTAGTGTGCGGTCTCTAAAATTCTTTTTCTGAGTAAAACAGAAGTTTTTGAAGAATTTTAAATGTATGCACAGATGTATATTGATGCATTTTTTTTTTTTGTATTTTTTTTTTTTTTGTAAAATAAAAAGTAAAGCACGTGCACACACACACAACAGTTAAAGAAAGGGGTAAAATGAAAGTTTGACCCTCATCATCGTTTTAAAAATCTTTTGTTTTGTTTAAAAAGATTTTAAAACAAAAAGTCCCCAGCGGAGTCGCCAACTGAAATTACCCGGATCCGAGAGGCAGCGCGCTCGCGCCCCGGCATCTGGCATCTTTCGCGTTGGGGCGGTGTCTCGCCGTTTGTTTTCGCATTTGTAGAGTCGCTACGCCGTTTTTATTAAGCCCAAAACATTGAAAAAGGGCATCAGTTTAAAGATAATTTTAAACTGTTTTTGTGTGATGAGATTTTGAGTTCGGAGGTCAGATGACTCCTCGGGAAGAGAATATTAGAATATTAGAGCTCACCCGAGTCGCCTCGTAAAACGAGTCTTTCGGATACCCCTAATATCTTTTAAATGTTGTGTGTGTGTGTGTGCTTTTAAAAATGCATGCTGTATCGGATGTCTACATTGTATGCTATGTATGGAAATGTATTGAAATAGTAATGGAAGGAAGCCTTACCAATGTTGGTTCGTGTCTGTCTTCCGCTGGGGAATAGTGTTTGAGGTCGGAGTAGCGTTCCGGTACGGATCGGGATTGCTTTGGGAAGGGCGGTTGTCTGCGGACAGAGTTTCGGCGTGAGTTGATGTTGCAGGCTGCGTTCGGGCAGAGGTTCGGCGTGCGTGGGGATCGCAGGGATCACTCGGGCAGAGGTTCGGCATGCGTTGGGGTGGCAGGAGTCACTCGGGCAGAGTTTCGGCGTGGTTTGGGATCACCGTTTTGACTCGGAAAGAGCCGGGACACCGTGGAAAGACCAGGCAAGGCCTCGGAGTACCACGAGGGGCCTCAGAGTACCTCGAGAGTGCCTCGGGGCAGCGCGGGAGCGTCGCGGGAGCGCTCGGGGAGGCTTCGGAGCACCACGAGGGGGCTCGGAAGGCCTCGGAAGGATCCGAAAGGGGCCGGGAATGCCTCGGAAGGACTTAGAGGGGAAGCCAGAAGGCCTAGGGAGGAAGAGAGAAGTGGGAGGTGTGTGAAAATGAGGAGGGGGAGCCCTCTATTTATAGTGCCAGATTTGGTGCAAAGAGGTCCGTACGGACCTCCCTGGTAATCCAGACTTTTGGTTTTCCTCGATTTGAGGGAATCTGTGATGATGGGGGAATATTTGCAATTATGATGTTCCCTGTGCAATAAGGTCCGTACGGACCAAGTTGACATGCAAAGAGGTCCGTACGGACCAACTCTGCAGGGGGGTAATCATTTTCCCCGGGATTTGAGGGAATATTGTGGACTTTAAGAGGATTCAGTAATTATTAAAGCAAAGAGGTCCGTACGGACCATTATTGCTTTTCCAATTTCCTGAAAATTCCCAAAAGGTCCTTTTGTTCCTTTTTATCCCAGAAAGGATCCTCCCTTGGTTTGGCTGGGGGTTTTGAGAGGGTTTTGAGTGCCAGGGGTCGTCGAGACTGCGTTGATGAGTCTGCGGTGTTTCCCGTGTGTTTGAAAGGGGGTGATCCAGATTGGGGTACTTACACCCGTGCGCCCTCGAAAGGTGTCTAGCAGACCAACCGAGGTGCAACTGATAAGGCCATCCCGGGTTACGGGTCGTAGTGTGCAGTGTACCGAGGCAGCAAGTGCACGTGAAGTGCGGTGTACCGAGGCAGCAAGTGTGAGTAGTGTGCGGTCACTAAAATTCTTTTCTGAGTAAAATCAAGATTTTTCAGAATGTGTCTTAAAGAATTTTGATGCGCAGTTCAAAAGATAGCATGAAAATAAGCATGAATGGGGATGCACAAACATGGTATGATTTTGAAAAGACGACAATATAATGCCCTGAAAAAAACCGTTCGAGGTTTAAAGTAACACATGCACACGAAAACGAGGAAGGGTAAACGAAAGTTTGACCCATGGAAGGCTTTTTTGAAAACATTGGCAGTTTTGAAAAAAGTATCCATTGTCCCCAGCAAAGTCGCCAACTGAAATTACTCAGGATTTCGCGCGGCGGCGAAAGCGCGGTTGTCTTTCGCGGAGGGTTGGTGTCTAAGACCTCGCTTTTGGGAAGGAGGGGAGTCGCCACGCGGTTTTTGTATTTTGAGCCCAAACATTGAGAAACGGCTTTAGTGAAAATGGTGTCGTTTTTATTGGTAGCAAAAACTTAGAAAAAAAAGCTTTGAAAATGGGGGGTCATTTTTATTAGTAGCAAAAACGAGTAAAAGGCTTTTTGAGTACCAAAGATTGTTAGGTTCGGAGGTCACGTTACGTTTCGGGAAGAGTATTACGAGATCACCCGAAACGCCTCGTATGACGAGTCTTTCTACCTTTCTCGAAAACGTGTGCATGTGTGTGTGTGTTTGCATTTTGAAATGGGGGCTTGAATGACAAGCTTAATCTTGGTTTGAATGTCAAACGTTGACTAGGTGACTTGTTTGAAAAGGCGAGCGTTTGAATGACAAACGTCGGTTTGGCAGTTTTAGGAAAAGTGACGCGAATGCTGATTTTATCTGTTTATCTTAAGTGTCAAATGTTGACTTTTAAGAAAAGAGCGTTTGAATGTCAAAGGTCGGATTTTGAGTTTGAAGATGAGTGTTTGGATGCCAAACGTCATTTCGCGCATTTTGAAAGAGAGTTCGAAGGTCGAACTCCGATTTTGAACCGGGCGTGTCATTGTTAACGATTTTACGGGAAAAATGTATTAAATGATTTTGAATGTCAAAAGTCGGTTTTTAGTTTGAAGATGAACATTTGGATGCCAAACGTCATTTCGTTCATTTTGAAAAAGAGTTCGAAGGTCGAACTCCGGTTTTGAACCGGGCATTACATTGTTAACGATTTTTACGGGAAAAAATGTATTAAATGATTTTGAATGTCAAAAGTCGGCTTTTAGTTTGAAGATGAGCATTTGGATGCCAAACGTCATTTCGCGCATATTGAAAGAGAGTTCGAAGGTCGAACTCCGGTTTTGAACCGGGCATTATATTGTTAACGATTTTTACGGGAAAAAACGTATTAAATGACATGCAATCAACGAATCGGGTTGCGACTCGAACTTTGAAAAAGTAAATACTATCACGATTCAAACGGGTCGGACTTTGTAAATGACAGTATTTAAAGTGCGGTATCAACGGAATCAAACGATCCGGAATTGTAAATGACGATCGACGAGCCAAACGACTCGGAATTGTAAATGTTGCATGAAATGTAAATGACGTTCGACGGATCAAACGGTCCGGAATTGTAAATGACAGGAATTTAAATGACGATCGACGGATCGATCGATCCGGAATTGGTAAATGACATAAAAGTAAACGGAACGGGGTCGGAACGTCGTTTTAACCCGAGATTACTTCTCTTACGGGAAGAGAAGAGGATCTAGGGGCTAAAATGTATCGGACCCCGTTAGACGAAGGCGTCTAAATTTCAACGATGTTCGTCCGAAACGGTTGTAGCGACTGGCGCGTAAACCGAGGCGGAACGAGAGATTAGGGAGAGGGAGTTATACCTATGGCTAGGGTCGACTCCTTTGGCTCGAGGGGTGTATACGGGATATGGAAAGTGGTTTGGAGCGGTGTTTTGAGGTGGTGAGGGGCGTATTTGATTGAAATACGGAGTTTTCAGGCAAAACGAGGTAAAACCGAGGCTCGGGGGGAGTGGAACTCAGTTGGACGGTGGGGTGAGGTGAAAATGGAGTGAATTTTTGTTCTTCTAAATGGCTTTGACAGCCCTTCTATTTATAGGTGAAAATTCAGCATGAGTCTGGCTGGACTTAGCTTGAAATCCAGGGGGCTTTGTGAAACTTTGGAAATTGGAGGGACTTGCTGGCAATTTCTGAGAGTCTGCAAAGGAGTCCGGCCGGACTTGGACTGCATACCAGGGGTATTTTAGTCTTTTCTCCTTGATTTTTGATTGAAAGGTGACTAGAGGGAGGTGGCATGCGTGCCAAGTGTCCCATGACTCACCAGCCTTGTGGGAGTTCGTGCCCGGGTCCCGGTTTTGTCCGTTTTTAAAATAACAGTCCGGAAAATGCCCGAAACGCCCCCGAAAAGTCCCGGAAAGTGCGTTTTTCAGGGAAAGCTATACTTTTACGTGCGACGACGTGTGTTGAGTATGCTTTGACGTTGGGATGCACGGGGCAGTCCCGGGACGTCTCGTTGGCTTGGCAACGGGGAACTTAACGGGTTCCAGTTAACCTGGAGCAGGCCAGTTAACGGATTCCGGTTAACTTTTAACGGATTTTGACGATTCGGATTTGGGTACTTACACTCCTATCATGGCCGGGACAGCGTGCACATCCTCTAAAAATTCACAAATGAAAGGGTCCAAGGGAAGACGAAGGCCTAGTTGGAATTGTTTATAAAAGAAGGAAACTTGGTTCAAGTTATAGAAAATACCATTCAAGGCTTCCTTATCGTGAAGGGGTAAGGCGGGGGCATAAGTTAGGCGGTATTCATTCCTAGATACCCAAAATTTTTCATGCAAGTCATGTATCATGGGGTCCCTGGCTTTGATTTGCCTACCCCTCGGAGTACCAGATCTTCCCCCTTGAGACCGACCACGGCCCCTATGACGGGCACCAGCACGTGCTCCCTCGTCAAAGGCATCAACAATCCTCCCTAATATGAAACGACCACCTTGAGGAAAGACAACATTCTGTTCTCTCCCCAACATATCTGCAGAAGAAACAAGGGAATCAATATTGTTGGATATAAGGATAATGGCAAGGACGAGGAGGTATTCCTCCCCATCTCACCTATCAAAGTCGAGGAGGGAACATCACCTATTCGAGGATGCTCCAAGTGCCCAGCTTTCAAGTAATAGAGATTGATGTGGTCAAGGATTTATGTCCATCATCAAAACAACACCACATTGGGAAAGTTGGGTCAAGATGATCAATCCTAAACCGACTAGGGTATGCGACGTCGGTTCTAGGAGATTGGTACCTCTTCAAAATTTCCTCAATCTCATTCAAACCCACCATCAACCATGGACCATCAATTTGTTTATATATCCGGAGGTTTTGGGTATGATAGCAATACAAGGCGTTGGGGTTACTCCTCCAAGTACGTGCCTTGATGAATAAATGAAGAAAAGCTTGATGAACAACAATGGTGAAACAATGGCGGATTCCCAAAACCCCAACAAAACACAACTCAAAATGTAAAGAAAAATAATTGGAAAGAAGAGATTGTGCATGATTTGGATGGTGAATGAAGTAACAACCGAGGAAATAACACAAATTTCTGAGAAATTGGACCGAATCTGAAAACTCATCAAAGGATTTCTCACCTTATGGGTTTCTTCTCAAATGCAAGAGTGATGAAAGACTAAAAATGAGGAGGGTTTATCCTTTTTTACCCAGATCCGAGCGGGTACGGGTCAACAGAAATGGGTACACGAACTCCCACTCCTTGAAATTATGGCTGGTGCATGTTCCCAATGCGAATGTCTCGTCAACGATAAACGTGCCCATCAATGTCTAAATCCACCGGTTAAAATGATTAGCCGCCTCGTATTTCGAGAAAAACCCTTCATATCCATAAGTCGAGGAAGACATACACTTTTTCCTCATCATGACCGAGTTAGGACTCAGTCAAAAGACAACTAAAAAATTTATAAAGGGGGTCACTCTCTCCTCTTCTAGTGCGGGTCAAACTCAACAGTACGGCCACTGCTGTTGCAGGCCGCCTCCGCCACCGCTGCTACAACTGCATCTACCACTCTCTGAGCAAAACGCTCAGAGAGTTGTAAATATCAGAAGGAGGGACATAAACAGTACAAGCATTAAATGAAAAAGTACTGGAAGTTAAAGTACAGAAAGGAATTAAAAGACAGAAGTAAAGTAAAGAAAGGGCAAGTACCACCTGAGTGCCTGCTGGCAATCGGTACTGCTCGAAAAGCTCAACCAGCAGAATGTCCACATTTTGCGGCTGACAATGCTTATTAATATAGACACAGTTGTCATCAGGAAGTACCTCGAGATGTTAAGGCCTACCCCCAAGGTCATCATCAGCCGCCCAAGTATTCGGAAATAGCATATCAGAAAAGCCAAAAAGATAAACACAACAAAAGTAATTAGCCTTTCTAGTAGTTATTTACCTAAAAATGCATAAATGTACTATTAAATTTGACCTAATACGAAACCCGAGCTTCATATTTCAGTACCAAGTTACCACCTCATCTATTTATTTTGGCTTGAGATAGCCTCAGCATCTCACATATGTTTAGATCTTGCAACTTTGTTAAATTTAAATACCCAGCTTGAGATAGCCTTAGCATCTCGTTTCTATTAAAGACATCTGCCTCCCAGTAGAGTCCGGCTTGAGACAGCCTCATCATTGTAAGTACGCCAATCCAATTCGAGACCCTTTTAGGTGCATTTTAATGTGATAAAATTGCATTAAGGGGCATTTTGGTAAATTTCCGATCCGTCCCGAGACTTTCGGAAACATTTCATAAGTTTCCCGCGAAGGAAGTACCTTTTGGTACTTTGCTCATGATAAAGGACCTGCTGGGAATAAAACCTTTTTTGGACTTTTTGGGTATTTTTCCTGAAGGTTCCAGAAACTGGTTTTGGCGTCAAAAGCGGTTGTGCCACCTTGTGTCACGCGACAAGTCGAGGCCTGGAAAGTGGCTACGTAAGGTCGTGCGACACACTGAGCCCACTAACTGCAGCCTATAAATAAGACCCTCCCCCTCTTAGAAATGGATCCCGACCAGACCTACTGTTACTCTGCAGAAATTGCATCGTAACACACACCCCAAACACAACTCTCTCTCTCTCTCCTACCTCTAACCTACCCCAATTCCCTCCAATTCAACCCACCTTCTTCAACCAAACTCTAGATCTTCCCTCAACCAATCCTCCCAAGCCTCTCAAGACCAAAAGCTGCAGTTGAAGGATTCTGTATCTAACTTAATATAGAATTCGTGGAAGCAACAAGGGTAACATCCTCAAACCTCCTCTTCTCTCTCTCTTCTACCTAATTCCTTTATAATTCTATTGTTTTACTCCTCTAGGATTAAGTAATCAGACTCCATCCGTCTAGATTACTGAATCCCAATCGCAATCTCTCTGTTTAACTTGGTTGATCTGAATAATTGGGTGTTCATTGTTGAAGAGATCATTGTTTAGATCCCAAGGGAGTGTGGATCTCTCCATATCCACACTCCCGGGGTCAAATTGTTGTTAATTTCATATTTCGAAGCTAATCTGTTTGATTAATTAGATCTGTGTTGGTTATTGTTGATTTTGTGTTCAAATTTGTAAGTTCCTGCAGATGGTCATTATGTGTCACGCGACACATTGTTCATAGCTGATCCTGTGTCACGCGACACATCTGGTCATCTATGTCATGTGTCATGTGACACATTATGCCTGTTTGCAGGAACCCTTTTCCTTTCTGTAATCTGTTCTGATATGTTGTATAAGGGATGTGGCCTCCCTGAATAATTGGCTCACAAGTTGTAAGTCTCAATTCATATCAATAAAATGCATGTTTACCACACTTGTTTATTATCGATGCTTGCACACACTTATGGATCGCTTGGATGTTTGATTAGAAAGACTCATCTACGGACGAGGCGTGTTGGGTGAACTCTCGGTTCTTCCCAACACGTAACCTAACCCCCGGACTCATTCTCTCTTAAAAGGTTTTCAATGTTTCATTAAAAACGGCGTGGCGACCCCTTTTTTTACTTTTTCATCGTGAAAACAAAATTTTGCGGGGCTAGCGCACATTCAGTGGCGACTCCGCTGGGGATATACACTTTGAAAACCTGTTTTTCAAAAGTAAAGTGGGTCAAGCTTTCATTAGATTGAACATCCAATAAATCCATGTTTGTGTGCATCTTTGATAATCTTTTGTGTTTCATGCATTTTGTTGATTATGAGACTTGTGAACCTTGTGTTTTGTGGCCTTTCTTGTTGTGCTATTAGATATTATGATTTGTCCCTTGCCATGTAGAGGCAGGGGCTGATTTGATTGCTTGCAGGGGTTCTGGTTCAGTGACTACCCTGGTCGTGTGACATCCCTGTCCTCTGATGTCTTGTGTCACGCGACAGGAGTGGCCACTGAACAGGTATTCAGGAAGCTGGTTTGAGGGCAGTCCCTTGAATCGAATGTGGCTCAGTTGATTATTGTTCCCCCTTTTTTCTTGTGAGAGTGTGTGTGTTTTCTTCTTTCTTTCAAAAATAAATAAAATGAAAATAATAAAATTTTGTTTTTCATAAATAAAAGAATTAGTCATCCGCACACTACACCACGTAGATCTAGAACCCTCGGGTGCGATTGACGGCATCGCGGACGGCCATAAAATTCGCCTACGCTTGAGCGCCTGAAATCAAACCTACCCCCCTAGTGCGTTATAGGTGGCACCACACTTAAACCTTACCCACGGTTGGTTTTTGATACAACGTTTTATTACACCAAAATGAATTGTTTTTGAAACATATCGTAGGTCCTTATACCTTCCCCCAAAACCTCGCATCTTGTGGGCATGTTGCCAATGCAACATGATTTCACGTGGGGACATGTCACTCCCGTGGCGTGTTCTAAACGAGAGATCATGTCGCATTGTCAACGTGCACCGACGAGAGGTCATGCCGGATTTTTCTTTGAAATTCTTCAAGAATACCCGTTATGCTGCCCAAATTTCCCTAGAAATTTGGACAACCTCTCCGTTCCATATGATGTTAGGATTTGGTTAGGTATCATTACCTATTATATATTTCAACGCAAGGCATTTAGTGTAATTTGAACATTGCGTCCCTAAGCTTTCCCAAGGTGTAGTTAGTATGAATAAAGGCTTCTCCTTTCCCAACCGTACTTAGAATTTAAGACATTGATTTATACTTGAAGATAAATAAAATTGTTTATACGAGTCTGTTCCTCGTTCCTTTCCCTCTCTCGAAATCCTTTTTCCCCTACCTTATAAACCCATATCTACCCCTGCATCTATGGCGAGTTGTACCCGCTCATCTGTCCCAGGAGTTCGTTTGGTTCGTGTTCAAGCAGTTTCAAGAGTCTCAGTTAGTGCAGAATCTGATATGGCCGGGAATGGTGATATGTTTGTTGCTCAGTCTGCTGGAGGTTCAGTGTCAATGGCTCAATCAAGTTTGAGTGATATGTCTGCAGAAGAATTGAAGATAACTTTGGAAGCCTCTTTGACCAGGGAGCGTGAGGCCCGCTTACTAGCTCAGAATGCCAAGGCCCGAGAGGAGGAGGCCCATAACCGCTTTGTTGAGGCCATGAGAGCTAAGGGGATAGCAATACTCCGTCGAGAAGATGGCTCTTATGAGGAAATTACGGAAGACAACAACAACGGGATCGAATCCGCTTCTCCTGTCCAGCCTGCTCAGCCCAGTTACAATGCTATGCCTCCTCCCATGAGCTATCACCGCGCCTTGATCAAATGCCATCTCCGGGAATGATTATGAATGCCCAAGGAAGGTCTCCTCCCCCATCCTCTCAAGGGTATAACCAAGTTGCTCAGCAGGGTGTTAGCAAGAGTGGCGGCCAATCATCAAACTTCTTCGATCTCACTTCCTCTCCAGCTCCCAATGACCCAACGTCGCAGTTTCAGTATGGATCTCAGTTCCAAGCAGGTCATCCCCAACCCCAGTTCAGAATGTACCCCGATAGTTTTTAGGGTGGTCAGTCTAATGTGGAACAGAATGGTCAATACCGTCTTTCAAGGAATCAGATTTGTCAAGACAGTATTCCGAGGTATCCACAGTCTCAGATCCAAGGCAATTTCCCTCAACCCGCAGTGTGTTCCCCTCTTATCCAGCATTTGTATGGTTCCACCTCGTATTCGGCTCCTTGCATCAGTACAGGATTTTCTACTCTTGGTCAGTTCGGAGGTCAGTCAGTGCAATTCGGTCCCCAGAACCCCAGTGTGCAGTTTAATGGCTATGACATGTACGGGAACAGGATTCCCAGCTCAGTCAGTTTGTTGGATAGCAATATCAGTATCCCCAGTACCTTTGGTCTCCCATCAGCTGCTTTGCCCATTAGATCCAATCCAGAGTTCCCAGTGCTGTCATCAACAGTGGCTCCCGCTATTCCCCAAATTCCAGGTTTGACACCGGAAGTGACAGCCTTATTGAAACAAATGCAATAGCAAATCGACAAACTGACTGTGGGTTCTAGTGGTCTCAAGGTGGTGGACCCAGCTCAAGTAACGCCCTTGCCTCATAAGTTCAAAATGCCAAAAATGGACTTCGATGGTACTGCTTGCCCGAAGACTCATGTGGATACTTATGTTATGACAATGGGAGCGATGGGCTACACGCCCGAGTTTATTGCATCCCATTTTCATCTGACTTTGAAAGGATCAGCGCTCACATGGTTTTTGGCCTTGAAACAAGAATGCCGCTCCACCTGGAGCCAGATCACAAAGACCTTCTTGGAGAAGTATAGAGGCAATCCGGAGTGGTGTACCACCCGAGATGACTTAGTGGGAACCATCCAGAAGAATGACGAGTTGATCACAGAATTCTATAAGCGGCGGAATGCCAAGCTTAACGAGTTATCAGAGCCGATTCCCCTTCAGGATCAAAAAGATATCTTCTTGTCGTGCGTGAAGCCAGTACTCAGGGAAGCCATCAGAAAAGGTTGGTATCCAGATCTGCGAGAGATGGTTGGAATGGGAGCTAGAAGTGAGAACAGATTGTTTAATCTCACCCCAAATGCAAATGTCAGCGGTAGCAGCGGAAGTGGAGGATACCGATACCGAGCACCTAACCCTGTTTCTGCAACAGCGTCAAAGGGAAATGAAGTGGTCAAAGATAACAGTATCAACAACCTGCAAAGAGGAGGTGGCAATGTGCAGAGTGCAATGAGATTCCAACCCAGGCCGCAGCCAAGGTTTGATGATTTGGGCATGTCTACAGAAGAAGTTTTCAACGGCCTGCTTCGGACCGGTATGATTAAGCCACTGGAGAACTACAGCCCTGCCCGTCCTAATCCCAATCTTGATGCTAGTAAGTACTGTCGATTTCATCAGTTCCCGGGACACACCACAAACACTTGCGTAACCCTCAAGAAGATCATCCAAGGCCTGGTGGATGACAAGAAGATCGAGAAATCTCTTCACCCCAACGTCGTCAGCAACCCTCTGCCTAGTAACAACGTGAATCTCATCGACTTTGGTCAGGATTACTTCGTCAATGTAATAGAGTTTGGAAAGTCTGTAGATGGAAATGTTAGTGATGATTGTAATAAGCTTGTGACTGATGTAATCCCTCATTCTAATGAAATGAAAGTTAACTTCTGCTATGTCCTGTATCTTGATGATTTGAATAATTTGAATAATGTTGTTGAGTACGATGATTATGAAGAGCGTGTGGTCATTAACGCTATATCCTCTATGGCTCCTAGAGAATCTCCAATCTCTTTGGAGGAGCTCAGGATGGCAGCTAACTCGGAAGTGCCTTTGTCCGTAAATGAGATAAGACAGGCGACATGGCCATACAGCACTCGCCCTGTCCCGCTCACACTAGTAGAGCTCAAGGAGGCTAGCAGGGATTTTATGGTTGAAGATCATCAAGAGGTTAATCTGTTGACTCGGTCAGGAAGAATGTTGGGAATGAATAATGCAGATCCATCCGGGAAAGGCAAAGCAGTTGCGGTCGCGAATCCCCAGTCCTCTCAGAATCCCTACAGATCGGCAGGAAATGAAGAAGTCCAGGAAGATCCGATCTTGATGCAGCTAAAAAGAACACAAGCCGATATCTCCTTATGGTCTCTGCTCACATCCTCCTACCCTCACAAACTAAAGTTGGAAGAGGCCCTGTCCAAAACCAAGGTGTCTGTCAATGCCACTCTCGACGAAGCCTGTCAGCTGATTGGAACTGCACAGTATGGGAACATCATTACCTTTACAGACCTTGATCTGCCTGTTTACGGTGCAAATCATAATGAGTCTCTACACATCACGGTGCCACTGGAGGGGCTCCGGATTCCCCATATATTGGTAGACAATGGGTCAGCTATGAATGTGCTCCTTGCCAAAATGATGAGTATGTTAGACATTGACGCACAGAGCCTTAAACCATCCAACCAAACCATAAAGGCCTACGATTTGACATCTAGGGCAGTGTTAGGGATAGTCTCTCTGAATTTGTTGTTTGGAAGTAAGGAGATAATGGTAGAGTTCCAAGTTATCGACATTCCGGTCACATTCTCAGCGCTATTGGGCAGACCGTAGATTCATGAAATCGGAGCGGTAGCCTCCACTCTCCACCAGTGTTTGAAGTTTGTGCAAGAGGGAGTGTTGACAACCATTTACGGTGACAGCGTCACTATTGGGGAAACCAGCACCAATACCATGCCGGTGATGTCAAACTTGTTATTTTGTATGGTTCAATATTAATATTGTTAATTGTAATATGTATTTGTTTAGATCTTATTTACTTACTATTACTAAGACAATGTTATTACTTATGTTTCATGTTTCAATCATACTTGTTATTTTGTATGGTTGAATATTAATATTGTTAATTGTAATATGTATTTGTTTAGATCTTATTTGCTTACTATTACTAAGACAATGTTATTACTTATGTTTCATGTTTCAATCAAACTTGCTATTTTGTATGGTTGAATATTAATATTGTTAATTGTAGTATGTATTTGTTCTGCTTCTTTTGATTAAACTCTTATTTCCTACAGAATCTTGTTGAAGCAGCTCTCTCAAGTTACTTTCCACTATGTCATCTGCTTCTCTAGGTACTCCTTTGATGTCTGTACAAATTTGAATATATTAAATGAATATCCAATTTTTACTTTGGGATGTCCCCGCCCCGCTTCCCCATCGATTTGGTACCCGCGGGAGCCCCAACCCCCCCATACTTTTTTATACTTTTTCTGTATCAAGCAAGGCTTGCCCTATAGTGTTGTTTTTGTTGTTGTTGTTGTTGTTGTTCCTTGTTGTTGTTGTTCCCCCAGCCCCGCTTCCCCACCGATTTGGTACCCACGAAGCATGTTCCTTGTTGTTGTTGTTGTTCCTTGTTGTTGTTGTTGTTGTTGTTGTTGTTGTTGTTGCTGTTCCTTGTTATTTTTGAAGGTCATGGATTCTAGTCATCCAACTTGCATTTGTAATAGCTCATCTTTGTCTCAGTTGTTTGGTTATATGGATATGGGGAAGATAAATTGCAAAATGAGTTTAGTAAAATAGGGTCAGTACCATATAAGTGGACAAAGAAGCAGATTAAATCAAAGAATTATTAAATTGCCTTGCAACCTTAGTTTAATTGGGATAACACAGAATCAGATGTCATTGCTATCCATTTTCAATAAAGTTTCTTATTTTACAAAATCATTACATATTCAATTATTTTTCTTTCTTAATTAAGTCAATTATAATAGTAAGATAAGGGGTAACACTTGTCTAAGTACTTATAGGGGCATTCATGCGTTATTTATATCTTTTCATTATCCTCTAAATAGTAAACTTGTTCAATGTTAGATAGATTCTTCCAATATTCTCTTACTAGATTGATACTCCCTCTGTCTCGATAACATGCTTTTCTTTTTAACTTGTCCCAAAATCAGTAACGCGTTTCTAAATAAAAAGATAGTGTTAGTCCTATCTTATTATGGTACAAGTAAAATAAGTAACAATTTTCTTTTAAAAAAGTTTGACAAATGAATAAGAAATGGTACATCTATAGAAGATCTATCTAATTACTGCATTTTCCAACTTAGTTGTTGTTTCTGTTGCTATTGTTGTTGTTGTTGTTGTTCTTTGTTTACATTCTTTGTTGTTGTTGTTCTGTTCTTTATTCTTCTTGTTGTTGTTCTTGTTTTGTTCTTTGTTGTTGTTGTTCTGTTCTTTGTTGTTGTTTACATTGTTGTTCTTTGTTTTACATTCTTTGTTGTTGTTGTTCTTGTTCTTTATTCTTTGTTGTTGTTTACGTGTTGTTCTTTGTTTACATTCTTGTTGTTGTTGTTCCTGTTGCTGTTGCTATTGTTGTTTCTGTTGTTGCTGTTGTTGTTGTAAAAGGGTTTGGGACTTTGACCATTTCCTTTTTACTTATTCTAAGGAAGACTATTATTAAACAATTGGGTGCATAAGAAAACTTGAAACTCTGAACAAGATTTGTACAACTTTGAATGATGGCAGTTTGACTTGTTTATGAGTGTGTCTTGGGTCACATTCTTTTATCTTTTAACTTTTACTTGTGCAATTTTAAGAGATTAATATTTAACAATCACCCCTAAATAAACTAAAATTTTGTCTAGGTAATTTGTCTTGAATTGAAACTTTTATTTGGAATTTGTGTCCTTTTCAAGATATTGTTGAATGGTTAAACTTGTCTAGGTAATTTGTCTTGAATTGAAACTGTTATTAATATACATTTTGGTCTGTTTCCCGGATGCCTCATATTCACAGTTGAGCTTCTATGAGCTTAATGTAACGTCCTTATTATTTAAGCACTATAGTTTATCTCGGCTAGCAATAACTAGTTCCCTTCTATTTTTTATTTTGAATGCTTTCAGGTTCACCTCTAAATTATGGATTTTTTCTAATCAATGTCTCCTTGGAGCTAACCCTCCCTCTCACGTCATCATTTTACATGGCATTCTTTCATTTTTTTCTCCTCATTTCTTTCTTCCCAGTCCTTGTTACACAAATTCCGTATCAGTACACACCAAACCAACTACTAAGAGGTCTTACGGATTGCTTAACAAGATAGTCACCATTCCAAATGGTCCCAATGAATTCTGCCTCCTTTTTTTAAAAAAATGTGCTGTTGAATGTTAGTGCTATCTTTAGTCAGTTTGGTACCTTTTGTTTATTGCTCTGACGTTGAAACAATTTATAGTTCTTATATAAGATACATAAGACCTATAATAAATTTATAGGTCTTATACATATATTATAAGACTATTTTTTTTGGGTCCTTTACTTGGTTTATCCAATTTTTGTGCTATAATTGAATTGTCATATGACAGATATGCCGCCAAGGAAAAATTTAATAACAGGTCAGGGCTCGAACCATAAAGGAAGAGGGCTGGCAAAACCAACCAGCAAATGGGGTAAAGAGAGATTGAATATAATATGGAATCAATATGGTCAACCAGTTGGTGGGGAAATGGCAAAACTAGCTACTCAGCTAGGACATTTTGCTAGAAATGGGAAACATTTCCCATTAACTAAAGAGTGGCCTCAGATGGACCATGAGTGCATAGATGACGTATGGAATGACGTTCTGGTAAGTTGTAATCCATATTTCTTACATAAATCTCTAGTACGTAGTCAAAAGTCTTATGATTCTCTAACAATTGTTTTTTTTTCTTTGTTGAATTGTGTATATAGGATAATACAAATGCGCCTCCGGAGTATTACCCAGTTATGAATATTTCTCTCAATAAAGCGTGGCGTGACTGGAAATACCAGGTGAGACAAGCATATAATAAGTATTACTCAGTTATGAATATTACTCAGTTATGACTTTGTAATATGGAAATGTCAGTTGAAAGCGTTTTATAAGATGTATGAATCCGACCGGGACGCATTGGCTCACCCACCCCGTGGGTGCGTTCCGGCTCAATGGGCTCAACTTGTTGCGATGTGGGGTACGGACAAGGCTCGGGTATATTTCAAATTAATCTCAATCTATTATCGTGAATGTCTTATATAAGTAGTCAAATTAATACTAATATTATCTTCTTTTTTTTTTTCCAGGAAATATCAGAAACAAATAAAGCGAATCGAGAAAAGCAAGCGTGCCTGAATCGGACCGGAAAAACGTCCCATCCCAAACTCATTAAAAAGGTTTGTTATCGTTCAATTTAGTTCTCAGTTGTCAATTAATGTTTTTTTTTATCGTATATAAATATATTTTTTTTGGTCAAATGATTCTATTATAAATTGTAGAGAGACGACGAGGGTTTACCAACTGATCGCGTAAGCTTGTTCATAGCTACGCGCACGGGCAAAACACCTGCAGATCGAGAAACCTCTCAAATGATTGTAAGTTAAAGTTTCAACCTTTTCTGTTTCAGTTTTGTTATTCTATAGAATACTTTTTTCATTTCTAACTTCATTTTCATAATATTAATTAAAGTTAAAACATTTATATTGAACATGTTGTTTTTGTTACAGCAAACGCTTAATGATGCAATTGATGAGCTGCCAGAGGAGCAACAAAACTCTCCCAGGGCGCGCGAAAAGATTTTTACAGGTATGATGGGCACTGATGACCACGGAAGAGTGCGATGTATGGGAGGCGGTGTTAACAAAACAAAGGTGTTTGGTAAATCCCCAACTTCTCAGACAGCTGTATTGGAGGCGGTGGCATCCGTCAGAGCAGATTTTGAAAGGCAACTTCAAGAGGAACGCCGACAAAATGAGGAGCAACGCCAACAGTTACAACAACAAATTGATGATTTGAAACGTTTTTTTATGGAACGTGGAAAAGACGGTAATGAATAGGTGGTGATATGTTTCTCAAACTTGTGGATTTTAGACATTGATTGAATTTTGGATTCATTCAACAACTAACTTTTTTGTATAATGGTTATTATGTTTGGATACATTCAACATTAATTGTGTTAATGGTTATTATGTAGATTGTAAACATTGATTGCATTTGTGTATTTTTGGTTATATACAGGTTGCATTTGTGTGTGTACAGGTTGAATTTGGTTTTTGCGAATGTATTTTTGGGGAAAGTGAATTATACAGGGCTGGAGGGAAAAAAAATAGGCTTATTTACGGCGGAACCCTTCATCCGCCGTAAATAAAGGCCTAGACGACTCGTGCCCAAAGGGGGGACGAGGGAACCAGGAGGGGGTGCAAATGGGACGACTCGTGCTCTGTTGGACGAGTCGTCTCTAACAAGTCATTTACGGTTGTGACCACATCCGCCGTAAAAAATGGGCATGGACGACTCGCCCACTAAGGGGGGGACGAAGGAACCTGGTGGGGGTGCTATTGGGACGACTTTTGACACAGCGGACGACTCGTCTCTTATTTACGGCGGTTACACCGACCGCCGTATAAAGATTACTCAAATACGCCATCAATATACGTATGTATTTCATTTATATACGGCGACGGTAAATCCGCCGTATATACTATTTACGGCGGGATATCCGCCGTATATAGTATTTACGGTGATGTTTTATACGACTGACTATTTACGGCGCAGTCCGCCGTAAATAGTATATACGGCGGGGCGCGTTTTATATACGGCGGATTTTAACCGCCGTATATAAGCCTATTTCTTGTAGTGATGTGTATATCAACTCCTAACACTCTTCACCCTCACATGTCACCAATCATCATACATTCTCTGAAACATCAATTTTATTTTTTTTTTCACAAATCCCTTTTCACTCTTTACTAATCCTTTTTAAATCAACAACTTGGTCTACGCATGATTATTCATAGTTTATTTTTATCTTCAGTCTAGTAGTTCACTGCAGATAATGTTTTTTCCTGGACAGTCATATTATGCTTTGGGTGATTGCAGGGCGATGTTTATCCTGTTGACCAATGCTATAATTTTTCAGTGAATCAGGTTCTTGATGCTCATTGGGGTGTTCTCTATGACGAAGATGTAAGACAGCAATTTTTCTCACCCTTTCAGCATTTTGCCTGTCACCATTATAATCACTTATTGTTAGTGTACCGACTGGTGACCGCTGTCTGTACACAAGGACATCTTTGAAAGATATGGAGTAATAAAAACATTAATTGAAACTGACTCAGCATTCTAATACTCTCATTTTATGTTACAGTCAAGTGGCATAAGTCTCATACTTTGTGCATGCTTGTCAATGATACTCCTGGAGTTCTCAACTTAGTGACTGGTATTATATCAAGAAGAGGTTATAGTATTTAGGAGGTTTGTCTCAATTTGATGCTTAATTCTGTTCTTTTCTAATTGATTTGATTACTTGAATTATTGGCTTGTTATGCATTCGGTGGGTCCTGCAGAGCAGGAAGATCTTTCTCGCATTACAACTGTTATTCCTGGGACTGATGCATCAATTGACAAGTTAGTTCAACAATTTTACAAGTTGGTGGATCTTCATGCGGTAAGAGATTCTCCACTTATGGTTTTGAAACGAGTGTCCATAGACCTTTTAGTTCAGATTTAACGAGCTTAAGGCCCCTCATAAGAGGCCTAGGCCTACTGCCCTACTCACTGCTGTTATAGCTTCCATGATACAGACGCGTATTAGCTATGCAAAGGATTACTCTCCACTAGAAATCACCTACCTGCAGGGGTGGATCAACATTGTAGAGTGGGGGGACAATTGACCCCCTGACTTCCTCAGTTTGGCCTCTTAGCCCTTTATTTTTTTGTATAGAATATCACTGATGACCCTTCCTCAGTCGTTTACCCACACAACTATGGTTTTATCCCGCGTACCATATGTGAAGATAGTGATCCCATACATGTCTTGGTTCTGATGCAGGTACCTCATTTTTAATCCAATGATTGTATTTTTATGGTCAATTTTTTTACATTCCTTGCTTAAGCTTAAATTAGTATTCCTAATAGATGGACATTTTTCTCTTGCATAGGAACCTGTACTCCCCGGTACCTTCCTCCGTACTCGTGCTATTGGATTGATGCCCATGATTGACCAGGCATGAAATCTTGAAAACATGGGTTATTCCACTGCGTCCCCCTCTATTTCTCTTTTCTCTTTTTTTTTTCTAATTTTGGTTTCGTCTCACTTACCCCTTTTGTCAACTTTATTTAAATGATATCTATATTTATTTGAATTTCAGGGGGATGGTCTGTTTCGAAGCAATGTACCTGAAATCTTTAGATGGAGGGGAAGTTTCTAGTTGGAGGAATATGTGTATTATGTAGTAGATATGTTCAATGTATTTATTAGGTAAATGAAGTAAAATTCAATTCCTTACATTAGAAAACTATGTGAATGTTTATTGCTACATCTATTTTTGTGACGTTGGTTTATTATTACAATGTTTCTCTGTGAAAATTGGGTGTAAAATTAATTTGTGATGTGAACAGGAAATAAATATTTTGGATAATTTGGGGAAAATGTGATTTTTTTTTAAAAAATAAATACTTTTCACAACGTTTTTAAAAAAATGTTGTAAGATTAAAGACAACGTTTAACTAAAACGTTGTGGTATTTTTAGCAACATTCTTGAAAATGTTGAGAAACACCTTTTACAACGTTTTTTAAATGTTGTGAAAGAGCTTTTACAGCGTTTTTAAAAACGTTGTAAAAGAGCTTTTACAGCGTTTTTTAAAACGTTGTAAAAGAGCTTTTACAACATTTTAAAAACGTTGTCTTAAGTTTGGACCTATTACAACGTTACATATCACTCTTTGATGACTTTGTAAAAATATCTTAGTTTAGTCTCAAATATGTGACTTATTTGTGTCCCAATTCGAAATTTTGAGGATTAAATTATGACATTTGTATAGGAATTATAAGAAGAAATGGGTATGAAGTGAAGAAAGAAAGAAAATAAAGTTTGGATTAGATTTTATTGTATTGGTTCATTCTTTTGAGCTAAGAATCTTGTACTTGGGAAAAAGATATGAGATGTACTGTAAACAATATGGCAAAAGATGATTTCATTGATCACTTTGAATAAGAATTTATACACAAAATGAATTTGTAGTTATTAAATAATTTACTTATTTTAAAAGAACAATTTACTTATTTCAAAAGAAGTACTTATAAGGTATATAGGTTGGAAACCAGCACAGCCGAGGTGATTCGTATTCAACCACGTAATCACTTTCACGTATGAATTAAACATACGAGGCAGCTTTATGAGTTGATATACAGTGTGGCGGGTAGAACAATAACCACGTACCTATAAAGTATTTAGTCAACATTGCTATTAAAAAAGTCAAATTTTACTGACATAGCAATACTTGTACTATCATTATTTCATATTATTATTCTTATTCTTAGATCGATCCTTTGTATTTTGGTATCAGAGCCTTATATTCAACAAGGTTATCTAATTAGCTCAATTTATTTATCGGGATCAAAACCTGTTGAAAACATTTATAAACATAATATCTAGACTTCCTATGTAGGAAATAATGAATATAGAAGAAATAAAGTTTACAAAAAAATGACTATTAATTACCAACCTTGATATTGAAATAAACAGATGGATTCCTTCATTGATCTCGGTCCTATCGATAGCTTTGTTCTGACCCAGCATGAGAACCATAGAGCTCGGTTTATTTGGGCCGATGTAGAGGCTGCTACTCCGCTGTCATTTCGTCGTGGTGCCTCCTTGCCCGACGTATTAGCTCCTAGGATATTGTCCAGACTAGCCGAGTGCGGCTTTAGTGGAGTTCACTACATAGGGAGAATTTAGTACGATTATGGGTTGCTGGAGGCTTTGATCGAGAGATGGCATCCGGAGACCCATATATTCCACCTCCCGGTTGGTGAGATGGCGATCACCCTAGAGGATATCGACATGATTTCTGGGTTGTCGATTGATGTGGATGCTATTACTGATGCTGGCATCCTGTAAGTGCTCCAATTTGAGTTGGTAGTTTTTTCGTTAGAAAGTTAACGAAAGTTTTAACATTTCTAACATTTTCTAACAATCTCTAACCTTCCTAACCAAGCAAGAGTAGGTTAGGGTTTGCCATTTAAAGTTAAACCAAAAAAGGAATCCAAAAAAGCAAAAGAATTAAGAAAATCCCGAAACAGCAAGTTGAAAAACAATTTCTGCTGATATTTTGAAAAATATTCTTCCTGTTCAAAGCCTGGAGCAGCATTTAATGCACCAGGCACGTTTTACAACCCCCTCCGCGCGGATGTCTTTGTCACTCACAGTGTCCTATAAATTGAACCCTCCTCTCTCAGTTTAAACAACACATTTTGACACAGCAACGAAGTTCTGGCGAAATATAGAGAGAAAACAGTGGGAATCCTTTGATTGCCACCATTTTCTCTTGAATATTTCCCAATCCACTCCAAACATTCTCAAATCACTCTTAAACACACCAAGCTCAAGCTTGAAACACTACTCAAGAGGAAGATTAGGGAGAAAACATGGAGGACTTAAGTGTTATCCACTTGTTTTCTCTTTGATCAACTCTATCATCAAACCCTAAACACATTCAAGCCTTGAATCCACCCAAACACAAATCCAAACACCAAATCTTGATACTCCTCAAGTCAAAACACCAAATCTTGATACTCCTCAAGTCAAATTCCAAGCCTAGGAAGATAGGGTGTCACCATTGGTAAAGCCCTCCTTCTCAAAACCCTAAAATTCTCTTTTAACTTCTTGTTCATCTTGTTCTTCTTACTTGGGTCTTTTTGATGTCTATTTTAACTTAAGTTTTGACCCAAGATGGTCATCTTGAAGTTCATCTTCATGAATGACCATCTCAAATGGTCCACATTTTAGATCTCTAGTTGATTTTTCTCTTAAATTTCGTTTCTACAAAACATCCCCTTTCCCTTTGCAAAGGACATGTTTCAACCCCATAAATTCCCCAAGGATGACTTGAATACGATAACCACTTAACAAAAAGTAGTGGTATCAAGTCTAGGGATGAAAATGGGGTGAACATAGATGCAAATCCCCCAAAAATCACATTTTCCCTCAAGAACATCTTGCTGTCCAGTAGCATTGTTCTGAGACCTCAGTCCATTTTCCTATTTTTTGGACCCAGTAAAACTTGGAATTGGATGTTGACTACAAAACACTTTTTGTAGCCAACATCTAGATCTTTCCAAAAATATTTTTATTTTATTTTTTGGGTTAGTAAAACTCCTCTTTTAAATTTTTCTTTTAGAGGCCAGTTCATCAGCTTCTGGAAATCCAGATTTCACATCTGAGATTTCCAGAAGGTTTTGACCCCTCAAATTACTTCCAAAATGGAAAGTTTCTTTGCATAAACCCTATTTAGGGTGTTTTAAACAACTTTCATTCTCTGACTTTCCCCAGATTCTGAGGTTTTGAAGCCTTTAAGTCCATTTCAAAGTCAAGGGTCAACTGCCTCCTTTCATTCTGGCAGAATTGCTTTTCAAATCCAAAAATCTTTTGAGTGCCAAGACTCAACCCAAAAATTCTCCAAAAAATCATGGGATCAGTTTAAAGTCTTAAAAAGAGATCCCAATTTTCACTTTTCCCAGTTTCAAATTATTTTGGTCAAAACACACACACACACACACACACACAACAAAGGATTTTGAATGTTTGGAAGACTCGTTTTTACGAGGCGTTCCGGGTGCACACTAACGTCCTTCCCGGCACGTAACGTGACCTCCGAACTCGAATCTCTTGATTCCGGGCATTTTTCAAAGTTTTGGCCCTTAAAACAAAAATGGCGTGGCGACTCCGTTTGATTTCAAAAATCGGGTATATCACAGTGGCGACTCCGCTGGGGAATAAACAAGTTTTATCTTTTCAAAAAAAAAAGAAAAACTTTTGAGGGTCAAGCTTCCGTCCCGACATTTGAAATCTTTTGTTGTGTGTGTGTTGATTTTTGCACAGTTTTCGTGTTTGTTTTTGGCCGCCTCGGAAAAGTCAAAATTTTGACTGTCGGAATAATGTCCCTAACTGTCGGAATTTTTGTGCTTATGTGCTTATGTGTTCATAAAATTTTCAAAAAAAAAATTTCAAAAAAAAAAAATTCAAAAAAAAAAATCATGCATCATGCCTTTTTAAGACACATAAAAAAAATTCCTATTTTACTCAGAAAAAGAATATAGACTGCTTGCACACTACGCGCACGTGACCGTACACTGCACACTACGTCCCTTACCCGGGAAAATCCTTGTCGCGGTCCGTTTGGTCTTATTACGCCTCTCGGATGAGCACAGGACTACCCAAACATCCCATGGAGCCTCGTGTCGACCATGCACTTGTCCGTGACACACTTTGTCCGAGACCCGGTTGGTTTTTAGTCTGGTCTGTGTCATGCCCTGTCTGTGTATAGACCTTTCCTTTCAAGCCTTTGTCGGCATACCGACTCAATATCTTTCGGGGACCCTAATCAGTCGAAGTTCTGCCGGTTTTCCGCCGCGGACTTTGACCAAGATATTGACCGGCGCCTTGACTTCGGTTCGGCGGCACAAATTATACATTGACTCCCAGCATTGACACTGAGTCATCAAGGATTAATGATTATTCCATGCCTAATTACGGCTTAACTGACGACAAGTCAAGATCAATTGTGGACGCTTATCAGTCCAAATCATGCCGACTTTTCGTCGAGCCCTCGGACATGATCTTGACTTTTGACGTCAGCTTTGTCCGTAATTTACATCGAATGCTCGTTAAGACTCGATTACCCGCCAGACTTTTAGGATCGTTTTTCTTTCGGTCGGTGGGACCCGCTTGCCCTATAGGACCCTCGCCCGGGGCTGTCCACCCCGGGAGGTCGAAATACAGGTGGAATACGAGGGGCTTATAGACGTAGTGACGGGGCCCACTGATCCAGGAATCAGAGTAGTTCGAAAAAAAAAGAAGAGCAATCTTTTCCAACCGATTAGGTTAATAAAACGTGTTTTAAGTAAACATGAACAAATAACTGCATGTTGCATGAGCCTAAGAGCCCAAACACCTACCCTCCTTCAATTCCCGCCATCTGAACCCTCGTGTCTTTCCCCCGCAGCTCCGCGTAAAGCTTGGTTTCGGGCACCGGGTCACCGTTTAATCAGTTGGGAAGAGTCAAGTGCCTCATCGCCTTCGCCGTTTGTTTCAACTCCGGGTTTCAGAATGTCTCGCATCACCCGGTAACGAGGGGACAACGTCACTCCGCCTCCCGGGACTCCTCGAGACGAACGACAATGGAATCGGTTAGCGAGAACGAGATGAGAATGCGACGGGAAGCACGGTGAATAGCCTTATCGAGGCTATTAAGAGCCATGGTTTGGCCGCCGGCCTCAATCCCGATGGCACCTTCACCGTGGAAGAAGAGGATGACCCCAATCCCAATCTCGGTCGCCCCAATTACTCCAGGATGCCACCACCAACCTCCTTCGGTGCTACCAAACACATGTTCCTCAATCTCGAGTCGACCACTGGATCCATGCGGCTGATGGGACGAATCAGGTCACGGCTCCTCGGTGGGGGCAAAGTCGACGGAATGTCCTCTCATGGTTGGGGATACCTCGGAATGCCACAGCAGATTGGAATCCCACCTCGGTTCGGAACCGATCAATCTAGACCTTCACATCACCACAATTTGGAATGCCGCCACAATCCGGGTTCTGGGCCACGATCAGGAGCCCTCCTCGAATGGTACTGGTTCGGTTGCTCCTCACACAGCTTTCACAAATCCATTCACTCGGACTTCTATGGGTTATCAAGCCTTCATCCCGGTTTCATCCGAATCACCAGACCACAGTATCCTCTCGGTTATGCATCCTCGCCACAACCAGCCATGCAATTCAACAACCAGGGGGACAAGAACCCGCACTTAAGCCTACTTATGGGCCTCACTCCGAAAATCCAAGCCATATGGCTACCTCAGATCTGCCTCCATCTTCTCTGCCGATTGGAAGCCAACAAAGCAAGTCGCCGGGTTCTATCCTTTTGCCCCGGCTCCTACCTACACTCCCAGGGTAATTTGGGCCAAGGACGGGTTTTCACCTATGCTCCGGATATGGTATTCCTTCCGCCAATGCACCACCAACAGCTAGTCCTCTTCCTAGCTCAAATATCAGCTCAGGAATTCCCGCTCCACCTTTGGATCCCCAATTGTCTTGGTTTATGGAGCAACACAAGGAAATGAAAGCACAGATTGCTGAATTGACCGCCAAAAGAACACCGCTCTTCGGTCTACGTATCCCGACTCGATTGTCCCCCGCCTCACAAGTTTGTGATGCCCACTGGAATTGTTTGACGGGAGTGCATGCCCTAAAACTCACTTGGACACCTATACTTTGGCAATGAAGGCTAAGGGATGCACAAACCAGCGGTTGGCCGATTACTTTAGTCTCTCTTTGAAGTCGGGGGCTTTGAAATGGTTTTTCCGATTGCGGCCGGAAGCTAGGGCTACTTGGGAACAAATTACCGGTACTTTCACAGATAAGTACAAAGCCAACTTGGAATGGGAGACAAACAGAGTTGACACCGCAAACAACGATGCAGCGCCTAATGAGAATATTGGGGATTTCTATAAGAGATGGAACTTAAAGCTCGGTGAAATGGCCATTCCTCCCTCCGACGAGGAGCGGTTAGACATCTTTCGGTCATGCTTGAAGCCGCATTTGAGAGCTTCCCTCAACCACTTCCCCTACGCCGACTTGCGTGCAATGGTTAATTCCGGGGCTAAGTTTGAAAAGGCTTACAATCAGCCACCGACCACGCACTGCCTACGGATATCGGGCTCCTCCCTCCAAAACTACTCTCACTTTTGCTAAAGGCAAAGAGGCGATCGGCTACGCGGGACAGGACTGTAACAATGCCACTTCCTTTGTTCCCAAGAAGCCTGATGCATCCAGATCCCGGCTCCAAGACTTGAGAAACTTTGGGATGCCTTTGAGTGATATCTTCAGAGGTTTGGTGAGAGAAGGTTTGCTCCGGCCTTTGGAAAATTATCAGCCTAGAAACCCCAACGCTCCTTTGGATACCTCCAAGCATTGTGCCTTTCATCAGTACCATGGGCACCTGACGGATGATTGCGTCCCCCTGAAAAAGGCCATCCAAGGGTTGATTGAGCAAGGGAGGTTAGAGATGCCTGAAGGACCCAATACTATCAATAACCCGCTCCCTAACAACATGAGTGTCAACATGATCGAGTTTGGTGGTTCAAGCCTTGTGGGCACAATGGAGTTTGACTCGTCCCTTTGCAAGGTCAATGAACCAGTCATCGCAGGCAATGAAGATGGTTGGATTGAGCAAAAAGTTGCCAAGGAAATCCTGATGGAAAGGTCTGCAATAGCTCCCGTCTCCAGCGTCGAAGAATAGATGCATGGTTCAACAAAGAAAGAGCGGCTAGACTGGGGGCTACCTATCTTTAAAATAGTCTTTTGAGTCAACCTTCGTAGGTTCTAGTACTTTTCTTTCACCTAAGTCCTTCCTGGACATTCGTCGTTGTAGTCCATTTTGGACATAGTGGTTAAGTGTCTAATTTTTAATATAAGTCTTTTTTCTTTTCTTGCTAGACTCGAGACATCATTTGCGCACCCACATTACACTTAATTGAAATGGTTTTATCCAAAATGATCACTTGTGCTGCTCAACCACTAATTCTTCGAAAATGATTAATATTTAAACTAATCGGAGTGAGAAAATCAATTGATATCCTTCCCAAATTGGGGCTTACCAACTCCCCATCTTGCATCTCATATGCTCACATCCCTTTCATCATCATCATCTCGTTGCTCGATGAATTTGCATGGATCTTTTCTCATATAAAGCTTAAGCAAGCAATGAAGACTTAATCTCGTAGGGATTGCGGTTGAAACCTTTCACCCATAGGAAAGCCATTACCTCACCCTTACTAAACACTACCCTCTCATTTCAAGATCGGCGTGTTTTGAAACCCGGTTTAGCCATCATTTTTGCTCCATACTGAGAGAAAGTCCAAGCGAGCCCGAGAAGTTAGCTTCGAGAATCGGCGATGCGCAAATTATCTCAAGCCATGAAGGAAGGACAAAGATAATCCTCAACTCCTCAGGAAGCTTCCAAGTCAAAAAAAAAAAAAAAAAAAAAAAAAAAAAACAAAAAAAAAAAAAAAAAAAAACAAAAAAGAAACAAAAAAAAAGAAGGATTTTAAAATCCTCACAATCTCGGATATGATTCCAAGCTCCTCAGGAAGCCTTCCAAAAAAAAAAGAAGAAGAACTCAAAAGTCCCCGACATCTCAAGAAGCTCTCCAATGATCAAAAAGGAGCCTGAATTCTCGCAAGATCGCAAAAAGTTGTCAGTCGCTCGGACTTCCTCTTATCATTACCTTAAACCAATCCCAAGCCATCCTCTCAATTTTAGAGGATACTCCCATCACCATTACCCTTGCCCTTGGCCAAGTCAAAATCTGACCTCTCATTCTTGGAGGCAATCAATCTTCCTCGCCATAGATTTCCCAAACACATCCCCGCGAGCCAACCTTTCATCTTTAGAGGTTCAGTCAGTAAAAGGCCTAGCCGACCTCTCATCTCAAGAGGTCATAATCTCCCAAATCACCCGATAGCCGATCGAAGCCCGGAAACCCAACTACAGTCCCTACCGGATAGCAGTCTCATTCTAATATCCTCGATGTCAGGATCAAATTAATGCTTCATTGCTTGCTTAAATTGGAATCTAACCCATTTTGGTTCAAAATTACCAATCAAAGATTGTGCAAATTCAACCCTTCCCTTCATGTGAGCATATTTCATTTCTCCTCACAAACACTTGCCGTGGATGTCCCACTGGGGCTTCGCATCCGTGTCTTTCATGGACACTCTAAGGGGATATGTTATTCAATCCTCCAAATCCTCAAAATCCCCAAAGGTCCTCAGACCCTCGAATTTCAACATCCATTCTCTTTTCATTCGGGATAGGCCCGAACTACGGCGACCTGAGCTCTTCATAATGGAGGGAACGTAGGCAACCAGAAATGGTCCGGTCGAAATCACAAACAAATCTCAAAAAAAAAAATCCGGTCCCATCAAGGATCGTCCCTATACACTTTCCGCCCCTCCGAGCTTGATTCTCGATATCAGTTGGTTTTCTCCTTGTGATTAATCAAAATATTTGTTTATATCAGAATTAGGAGTTGAATAACCCGAACATTAACAAAAGGTTTTAAGCAGCCTTGTGATCATCATGAATAAGACAAGTTTTCAAGTGTCTCGACAAGTCTTCTCTCTCTCCATCATAGGGAAATAGAGCCAAACACTGTCTTTCTGTCAGCAGGGGCTTCCATACACGTTTCCACACCTTGTGATGCTTATACTCTCTCAAAAGAGTCAAACCAAAAAGCGACAGTGTCATACACAAATTCGGGAGAAATTCCCACCTTTCAAAAGATATGCCCCTGCACGTAAACATTTCTGAGTCTTGTCCAGTAACTGGTTGACTAAGGTCTGAAAAGATGGGTGCCTCCTCTGTTAGACTACTCTGAATTTCTTCATGCTGGGGCTTGCTAAGCGGTTCTCCCAGGTTCTCCTGTAGCAGCTCTTCAAGCTGGGGCTTATATAGTCATCTTTGGGTCCACATTGGGTTCTTCACTACAAGATAGATTCGATCTTCATCAGATTATTCTCAGGATCGCTTTGCATTATCAATCAGATTGGGACTCTGTTAATTATGTCAGAATCACAACGAGGTTATAAGATTAGGGCCTCGCCAAGTCACTGCTTCGAAATCTGGACTTTGCCAAGCTGGTCCTTTGGACCTGAATTTTATCAAGTCACAAGAAAGGTCTAGTCACATCAACAACTAGATTTTCAGTTCCAGAACTTGGTACATAGCAGCTTCCCGTAGCATCGGAATTTAAGATCTGGGTTTCTCCCTGCATTAGCAATTTCATCAAATCATTCTCCGGACAAGGTTTCGGCCAAAGTCACAGCTCACCCAAGTGAAAGAAGCTTCACTCGTATCAACGTGCCCTAGAGCCTGTCAACATCAGCTTCAAATGACCAAGATTGAGAGGGAAACTGTCAACCGAGACCCGGGGTCCGAATCCAATCTCATCAAAATTGAGGTCCATGTGATACTATTAACAAAACCTCATCAACAACCGCGGTTTAAATCGCGATCGAGGGTTCTCACCCCCCACTTGCTCAAAATCTGTTCCAAGCAGTCTCCATACCCATGCATCCCCACAAAAATCTCCCAAGGGCTCATGTAGCATGCACAAAACTTGAGTCAATAGGAATAATCCTAAATTATCGAAGATCATAAATCATAATTTCCCTGTCAAAAGCTTAGGCTAGGTGCATCTTCGAAAGCAAGTAAATGCATCATCTCGCAAACATATGCAGTGATACTCTCACAATCATTTTTGGCTCTATGCATGCATCTGTCATCATGAATGTCATAATATGCATCTTCCTCTTCACTAACGAATGCAGGAATTCAAACGTGAAATCAAATCCCCCTTTTCGGCAAGGATGATCTTCACCAAAGTCGACCTCCAATGTCCACAAACGGATGAAAACAGCCCCCAATGAAGACCACCTCTAGTGTCTACAAGTCGGTCAGGGATGCCAAGTTCTCAAAATGCAAATCGTTTAGGGACGCCAAGTTCTCAAATGCAAATCAAATGCCAGTTGGTCAGAGACGCCAAGTTCTCAAATAAAATTCGGTCAGAGACGCCAAGTTCTCAAATACAGTTCGGTCAGGGACGCCAAGTTCTCAAATGCAAATCAAATGCCAGTTGGTCAGAGACGCCAAGTTCTCAAATACAAATCGGTCAGAGACGTCAAGTTCTCCAAGGCAAGAAGGTCAGAGACGCCAAGCTCTCCAATACAATGCGGTCAGAGACACCAAGTTCTCAAAAGCAAGAAGTTCCAATGTGATTACAAGCTCAACAACTTCTACAAGGTTAACGATCACCAGCAAGATGCAGACTCAACCAAATTCCTCCTTCAGGTCAAAATGCCTCCAAACACAGCAAATCGTCAGCAGAAACCATCCCACGAACGGCAACCCAACAACTCTTCATCAACATCAGCCGTAGCCTCAGTCCTTTCGGCAGCTACAGGTAAGCACAGCACAGGTATGAAAGCATATCTTAGTCAACTACTTTTCTAAAAGAACATTATCATCAAATCTTAGGGTGACTTCCCAAAAATAGTCAGATTACAGGGCGACTTCCCCAAAACAGTCAAAACCTTAGGGTGACTTCCCCAAAACAGTCAAACCATAGGGCGACTTCCCAAAAATAGTCAAACCACAGGGCGACTTCCCCAAAATAGTCAAAACCTTAGGGTGACTTCCCAAAAACAGTCAGATTACAGGGCGACTTCCCAAAAATAGTCAAACCATAGGGCGACTTCCCAAAAATAGTCAGATCATAGGGTGACTCCCCAAAACAGTCAAACCATAGGGCGACTTCCCAAGAATAGTCAAACCACAGGGCGACTTCCCAAAAATAGTCAGATCATAGGGCGACTTCCCCAAAACAGTCAAACCATAGGGCGACTTCCCAAGAATAGTCAAACCATAGGGCGACTTCCCAAAAATAGTCAAATCATAGGGCGACTTCCCTAAAATAGTCAATCCCTCGGGTGACTCCCAAATACAGTCAATCTCTAGGACGACTTCCCTAAAATAGTCAATCCCTCGGGTGACTCCCAAATATAGTCAATCTCTAGGACGACTTCCCTAAAATAGTCAATCCCTCGGGTGACTCCCAAATACAGTCAATCTCTAGGACGACTTCCCTAAAATAGTCAATCCTCGGGTGACCCCCAGATACAGTAAATCCTTGGTCCATCCACTTGACCGACATTGATCACCTTTCTTCCCGATGGTTCTCGTAAGCCCGAGTCTTCCCCAGCAAGCAAGAACACCTTCAAATAGCCTCCATCAGGTACCGAACCTCAACTTAGGTTCATACTCCTGAACTAAGTTCCCATTTAGGTTCATACTCCTGAACCAAATCTCAACTTAGGTTCATACTCCTGAACTAAGTTCCCATTTAGGTTCATACTCCTGAACCAAATCTCAACTTAGGTTCATACTCCTGAACTAAGTCTCCATTTAGGTTCATACTCCTGAACCAAACCTCAACTTAGGTTCATACTCCTGAACTCAGTTCCCATTTAGGATCATACCCCCTCAAAAGAAATTCCCGGCAGTAAAACGTAAGACCGAGTGCCCCGAGAAAGATAACGGAATCCCGTATCTTTCATCAAAAATCATCCCCGGCAGTTAAACATAAGACCGAGTGCCCCGAGAAAGATAACGGAATCCCGTATCTCTCATCAAAATCATTCCCGGCAGTAAAACGTAAGACCGATTTCCCCGACAAATACGTCTGTTTTTCCCCAGCAAAGGCTAACAAAATCCCCAGCAAAGTTAACGGAATCCCAAAAGCCAGCGAAATTTCGAGAAAGACTCGAACTACGAAAGGGCTTGATTCCCACTAGGGATACGTAGGTAGCCTATCATTAGGTCCAGCCCCTCGACCAAAACGGTCACCCTATCCTTCGGCAGCAGACAAAGTCCACCGAAAGGCCATTTCAAATCAAGGTCCGAGGCACCTAAAAAGCCATCATCATCAAGGTTCGAGGCACCTAAAACGCCATCTCCAAGGTTCGAGGCACCTAAAACGCCATCTTCAAGGTTCGAGGCACCTAAAACGCCATCTCCAAGGTTCGAGGCACCTAAAACGCCATCTCCAAGGTTTGAGGCACCTAAGACGCTATCACTAGGAAAGCGATAAATCGCAATCATCCCCAGCAGAAACCGAAAATGGTCATTCCTATCCCCAGCAGAGCGGATAGCCATCAGACCGAAAATGGTCATCTCTTATCCCCAGCAGAGTTTCTTTCCAGCAAACGACTGTAGAACTCGCTCATCAGGTTCGAGGCACCTAAAACGCCATCATCTCCAGGGTCAAGGACCCGAACTACGGCCGGCTTGATTCCCACTCGGGATACGTAGGTAGCCTATCGCTAGGTTCAGCCACTCGATCACTCGATCATCCTGTCAAATATGGAGCCTTACTCTTATCGACGACCCCGCTTCCTTCGAAAGCGCCGTCGCCGAGGGGCTACTGTAAGTGCTCCAATTTGAGTTGGTAGTTTTTTCGTTAGAAAGTTAACGAAAGTTTTAACATTTCTAACATTTTCTAACAATCTCTAACCTTCCTAACCAAGCAAGAGTAGGTTAGGGTTTGCCATTTAAAGTTAAACCAAAAAAGGAATCCAAAAAAGCAAAAGAATTAAGAAAATCCCGAAACAGCAAGTTGAAAAACAATTTCTGCTGATATTTTGAAAAATATTCTTCCTGTTCAAAGCACAGGCAGCATTTAATGCACCAGGCACGTTTTACAACCCCTCCGCGCGGATGTCTTTGTCACTCACGGTGTCCTATAAATTGAACCCTCCTCTCTCGGTTTAAACAACACATTTTGACACGCGACGAAGTTACGGCGAAATATAGAGAGAAACGGTGGGAATCCTTTGATTGCCACCATTTTCTCTTGAATATTTCCCAATCCACTCCAAACATTCTCAAATCACTCTTAAACACACCAAGCTCAAGCTTGAAACACTACTCAAGAGGAAGATTAGGGAGAAAACATGGAGGACTTAAGTGTTATCCACTTGTTTTCTCTTTGATCAACTCTATCATCAAACCCTAAACACATTCAAGCCTTGAATCCACCCAAACACAAATCCAAACACCAAATCTTGATACTCCTCAAGTCAAAACACCAAATCTTGATACTCCTCAAGTCAAATTCCAAGCCTAGGAAGATAGGGTGTCACCATTGGTAAAGCCCTCCTTCTCAAAACCCTAAAATTCTCTTTTAACTTCTTGTTCATCTTGTTCTTCTTACTTGGGTCTTTTTGATGTCTATTTTAACTTAAGTTTTGACCCAAGATGGTCATCTTGAAGTTCATCTTCATGAATGACCATCTCAAATGGTCCACATTTTAGATCTCTAGTTGATTTTTCTCTTAAATTTCGTTTCTACAAAACATCCCCTTTCCCTTTGCAAAGGACATGTTTCAACCCCATAAATTCCCCAAGGATGACTTGAATACGATAACCACTTAACAAAAAGTAGTGGTATCAAGTCTAGGGATGAAAATGGGGTGAACATAGATGCAAATCCCCCAAAAATCACATTTTCCCTCAAGAACATCTTGCTGTCCAGTAGCATTGTTCTGAGACCTCAGTTCATTTTCCTATTTTTTGGACCCAGTAAAACTTGGAATTGGATGTTGACTACAAAACACTTTTTGTAGCCAACATCTAGATCTTTCCAAACATATTTTTATTTTATTTTTTGGGTTAGTAAAACTCCTCTTTTCAATTTTTCTTTTAGAGGACAGTTCATCAGCTTCTGGAAATCCAGATTTCACATCTGAGATTTCCAGAAGGTTTTGACCCCTCAAATTACTTCCAAAATGGAAAGTTTCTTTGCAGAAACCCTATTTAGGGTGTTTTAAACAACTTTCATTCTCGGACTTTCCCCAGATTCTGAGGTATTGAAGCCTTTAAGTCCATTTCAAAGTCAAGGGTCAACTGCCTCCTTTCATTCTGGCAGAATTGCTTTTCAAATCCAAAAATCTTTTGAGTGCCAAGACTCAACCCAAAAATTCTCCAAAAAATCATGGGATCAGTTTAAAGTCTTAAAAAGAGATCCCAATTTTCACTTTTCCCAGTTTCAAATTATTTTGGTCAAAACACACACACACACACACACACACACACAACAAAGGATTTTGAATGTTTGGAAGACTCGTTTTTACGAGGCGTTCCGGGTGCACACTAACGTGCTTCCCGGCACGTAACGTGACCTCCGAACTCGAATCTCTTGATTCCGGGCATTTTTCAAAGTTTTGGCCCTTAAAACAAAAATGGCGTGGCGACTCCGTTTGATTTCAAAAATCGGGTATATCACACATCCCAACACATTTAGATTGGCGGGCTGTCTGTCAGCAGCTTTTAGGGGCTGTCCCTAATCCCGAAGATATAGATGGGAGTAGTCTGAAGCTTCGATGATACTGCTCTAGACATTGTGGATATGTACGTACGGGCATATATCATGCTCGCCTTGGGTTCTACAGTGATGCCTAATCGTACAAATAACAAGGTTAAGTTGTGTTATCTCCCTCTGCTTGGGGATGTTTCCAGGGTCAGCCAGTACAGTTGGGGAAGGCGTCGCTCACTTTCCTATATCGAGAGCTGTGTAGTGCGACTAACCCTCTGACGAAACAGTGCGGAGGATTTCTCAACATTCTACAAGTATGTTTATCTCATTTTAATGTTCATTATGTTATTGTTTTTAAGTTTGATTTCAAATTAGCGGCATTATTTATAGTATTTGATATATATTTAATTGATATAGATTTGGGCTTGGGAGCGGTTTTTATGTGTGCAACCGCAAATTCGTAGGCATTACAGAGATCCGAACTACGTGCTCATGCCCCTCGGATGCAGGTATATACATATCATACGTTATTTTCTCGTCATTATTGTTTTTTTTTTTTAAACTTTTTCTTATAATTATTCTGTTTATGAAATTTCAGGTGGACCCATTCATCACTGTATCTGAAGGAGGTTACTGCACATAACCTGTGAGGCTATCGTGATCAGCTGGCCAAGCTAACCGATAATCAGGTTGTGTGGCAACCTTATGCAGAGAGATACGCTCCGGCCTACTGCACTCAGGGTCAGGACGTATGGTTGGCGAAGGTCCCTCTCGTATGCTTTGAGAGGATCGAGTGGCATCTGCCGGATCGCGTTATGAGGCAGTTTGGCCTACTGCACTGCAGGGGGTCCCAGAACCGTGCAATACTCGCCCGGACTTGCACTGATGTGATCGGCGGGGAAACAATACCGTGATTTGGAGCGACCGCCATCGACATTATACTGCACTCTGGGAACAGCGACGACAATTTTTGGTTTCCGGGGTCTCAGACATTCACGATATGCATTACACCGATCCATATATGATATGGTATCGGAGCATAACGTGTATGTTTGTGCAGAACCTCAGTCATATAGAGAAGGCTGGATACCGGTCGGTTGCCCCTTGCCTAGAGTTTGTGGTAAGTTTTTATATTTTTCAAGTTATTATTTCTAGTTTTTTTTTTTAACAAAACTTCAAATTATTAACTTATGTCTCTCATACTTATATTTATTTTTGATATAAAAACAGGTGCAGACCCTTCAGCGCTTGCATGTCGACAATGAGGCGGAGGAGCATCCCAGACAAGCTTCAATGTGGGCGACTATTACACACGAGCTCAGGGGAGTTAGGAAGCAACAACGCTTTCAGTCTGCTGCAACACCTCCCCCACCGGTAGATCGCGCACAGGGGGTAGAACCTCGACAGCGTCGGGTTAGACGTCGTGCACAGGCACAACCACAACCCCAAATGGACAATATGAATGGCAGTCACAGTCACAGTGGACTCAGACTCAGCGTCAATTTTATGGTAGTGGGAGTGGGGGTGGAAGTGGGTGGGGGGATGGGAGTGGCTGGGGGAGTGGGTGGGGGAATGGGAGTGGGAGTGGGTGGAGTGCTGAGCCAGACCCTTCCCCTGGATCCACTATGGGCTTCGAATTATATTCGAGGAGTGGAAGTTCCTTTAGGCTTCCTCCTTTTACATCACAAGCAGGGCTCCGCCCCTTCTTCGATCCAGTTGCGACTTCGTCTAGTGGGGAACGACTTACCCCTGCTCAACGAGAGGAGTTGATTAGAAGAGGGTCTCGGCAGCGGAATTCGATGAGTAAGTACACCCCGTCTGACTACGAGATGAGGAATAGGTGAAACTTTTTTTTAGATGTAATGAAACTTTGTAGTATTAGTTGTTATTTGGATGTTTTTATTTGTAATAACTGAAACTATGAATTTTTTAGTTTTTATTTGGATATTTGCATTTTGTTTTTTTGTACACTTTCTACACATTTATGTAGATGTGTTATGGTATATTGTACATGTTTAGTGTTTCATAATATATTGGATATTGGAGATGTTGCATTGGATATGGGATTTTGTTTGCAGGTTGTTTGGTTTGATTGTTTGTAGCAAGTTTTTTGTTTTGGTTGTTTGCAGGTGGGTTGCTGAAGATTGCTGCTGCTGTGGAAGGATGTTTAAGTGAAGTCGCTACACTGTGTAGCGATTTCATTAAACTTGCTACACCGTGTGGCGAGTTTAATGAAATTGCTACACCGTGTAGCGAGTTCACTAAAACTTGGACTCGTTGCACGAGTCGTGACACAAAAAACACTCGTGCTGATGACAAGCATGAGTCGTGAACAAGCTAACCACTCGTGAATTTTCTTGGCCCAATTTCCTTGGATTTGTTCACTCCAAATTAATCAAAATTACATAAAATGAAACTGCAACTCCCTAAATTACATAAAATGAATCCAATTCAAACCAAACATAAATTACATGAAAAACATTCTGCTACTCCCTAATGTTCAGGCATTTACGATGATTGTGGCCTTCTTGATGGCATGATGAACACAGAGTCTTCCTTTTATCTGCCTGAAAGTCCATACAATTTCGGAAGCGTCTTGATCTAGGCCGTGCGGACTTCGCAGAACGTCAAAGTAGGGGATTAGGGAAAAAACTTGGCACCAAACCATCCACACCCCAATAGTGCTCATGCTCGATTGGTTCAAATGTCCCCTTCCATGTCTTGTAGTATTCCCCAATGGTTTAAAATCGAGAAACGAAATCTCAACCATCAAGATGTTGTGCAGAACAACATGCAAGAAGATGGGAACAAGGCATGTGTTAGGCAACCCATTTACCACATGTGCAGGTAAACTCATTAAGTCGGACAATCTGGATATTTCCTCCCTTATCACCCTGATGTGCGGTTGTCACTTAATACACCCCGATTTTGTGATTGTTGAATCTCCTGACCTGATGTGTTTCCCCTTTCGCGGTGTTCTTCAAGTAGCGGTAATGGACTTTCTGGATGAATTGGTGTAGGGGATTGATGTTAGGGTTATTAGGATTACCTCCTAAGGCATTAAGTGAAAATCCATGCCTTACTTGAAAGTACTCCACACAACGGTAGAAGGCAGTTTCAACAATTACTGTGATTGGCATCCACGGGCTCCCTTCATCACACCATTGAAAACCTCAGACATATTGGTAGTCATGATGCCATATTCGTAACCACCATCGTGTGCCAATGTCCATTTTCTGGCATCCAAATTCTGAAACCATGCAATTGCCTCGGGGTTAATTCACTACAAGAAAAAGGCTTATTTACGGCGGATTTTAACCGCCGTATATAAAACGCGCCCTGCCGTATATGTTATTTACGGTGGATTGTCCGCCGTATATAGTCCATCGTATAAAACATCGCCGTATATAGTATTTACGGCGGATATCCCGCCGTAAATACTATATACGGCGGAAATACCACCGTATATAAATGAAATTCATATACCGTATGTATACAAATGGTGTATTTGAGGAAGCTTTATACGGCGGTAGGTAATATAACCGCCGTAAATAAGAGACGAGTCGTCCAATATATCACGAGTCGTCCCAATTGCACCCCCCCCCCGAATTCCCTTGTCCCCCCTTTGTGGACGAGTCGTCCATGACGTTTTTATACGGCGGTTGCAGGGTTCCGCCGTAAATGACTTGTTAGAGACGAGTCGTCCACCAGGGCACGAGTCGTCCCATTTGCACCCCTCCCAGGTCCCCTCATCCCCCCCTTTGGGCACGAGTCGTCTACGTCACTATTTACGGCGGATGAAGGGTTCCGCCGTAAATAAGCCTATTTTTTTTCCATCCAGCCCTATATAATTCACTTTCCCCAAAAATACACTCGCAATAACCAAATTCAACCTGTACACACACAAATGCAACCTGTATATAACCAAAAATACACCCGCAATCAATGTTTACAATCCACATAATAACCATTATTAACACAAAATCAATGTTGAATGTATCCAAACATAATAACCATAATAACCAAACATAATAACCATTAACATGTACAAAAAGATAGTTGAATGTATCCAAAACTCATTCAATGTTTAAAAACCACAAACCACCTATTCATTACTACCTTTTCCACGTTGTTCCATAAACAACGTTTCAAATCTTTTATTTGTTGTTGAAACATTTGGCGTTGCTCCTCAAGTTGCCTTTCAAGATCTGCTCTGACGGATGACACCGCCTCCAATACAGCTGTCTGAGAAGTTGAGGCTTTACCAAACACCTTAGTTTTGTTAACACCGCCTCCCATACAGCGCACTCTCCTGTGGTCATCAGTGCCCATCAAATCTATAAAAATCTTTTCTCGCTTGCTGGGAGAGTTTTGTTGCTCCTCTGGCAGCTCTTAAATTACATCATTAAACGTAGTCTGTAACAAAAACAACATGTTCAATATAAATGTTTTAACTTTAATTAATATTATGAAAATGAAGTTAGAAATGAAAAAAAGTATTCTATAGAAGAACAAAACTGAAACAGAAAATGTTGAAACTTTAACTTACAATCATACGAGAGGTTTCTTGATCTGCAGCCGTTTCACCCGTGCGCGTAGCTATGAACAAGCTTACGCGATCAGTTGGTAATCCCTCGTCTACTCTCTACAATTTATAATAGAATCATTTGTTAGAGAATCATATTTTTATATACGATACAAAAAGAAACATTAATTGACAACTGAGAACTAAATTGAACGATGACAAACCTCTTTTATGACTTTGGGATGGGACTTTTTTCCGGTCCTGTTCAGGCACGCTTGCTTTTCTCGATTCGCTTTATTTGTTTGTGATACCTGGAAAAAAAGAAAGAAAGATAATATTAGTATTAATTTGACTACTTATATAAGATATTCACGATAATAGATTATGATTAATTTGAAATATACCCGAGCCTTATCTGTACCCCACATCGCAACAAGTTCAGCCCATTGACCCACAACGCACGCATGGGGTGGGTGAGCCAATGCGTCCCGGTCGGATTCATACCTCAAATACATTTGTTTCACCTGACATTTCCATATCACAAAGTCATAACTGAGTAATATTCATAACAAAGTCATAACTGAGTAATATTCATAACTGAGTAATACTTATTATATGCTTGTCTCACCTGATATTTTCAGTCACGCCATTGTTTATTGAGAGCAATACTCATAACTGAGTAATACTCCGGAGGCGCATTTGTATTATCCTATATACACAATTCAACAAAGAAAAAAGAACAATTGTTAGAGAATCATAAGACTTTTGACTACGTACTAGAGATTTATGTAAGGAATATGGATTACAACTTACTAGAACGTCTCTCCATACGGCATCTATAATTGCATGATTCATCTGAGGCCACTCTATAGTTAATGGGAAATGTTTCTCATTTCTAACAAAACTTCCTAGCTGAGTAGCTAGTTTTGCGTGGTCCCCACCAACGGGTTGTCCATATTCATTCCATATTATATTCAATCTTTCTCTACCCCATTTTCTGGTTGATTTTGCCAGCCCTCTTCCTTTATTTTTCGAGCCCTCACCTGTTATTAATTCCTTCCTTGGCGGCATATCTGTCATATGACAATTCAATTCTAGCACAAAAATTGGATAAACCAAGTAAAGGACCCATACATTGTCTTATAATATAGGTATAAGACCTATAAATTTATTATAGGTCTTATGTATCTTATATAAGACCATATATTGGTCTTACAAATGGCCTTATTTTTTTCAATATGTAAGCAACAGCAACAGCAACAACAACACTCAACAGCAACAGCAACATGAACAACAGCAACAGAAAACAACAATAGCAACAGAAACAACAACAGCAACAGAAAACAACAACAGGATTCCAACTCTGGTTACTCATTGGGCAGGAATAACATGGTAAAAATCAGTGTTCTAAAAGACCCCGCCTATGGGCGCCTAGGCCCCGCCTAGGCGCTAGGCCCCTCTCCAACGCCTAGTTCTAAGCCCCGCCTAGGTCCCGACTAATCCCGAATAGTCTCCGCCTAGGCGCTAGGCCCGGCTCCGCCGCCTAGCGCTTTTTAGAACCTTGGTAAAAATAGTGCTATAAATGGAACTAGGACATTAACTTTGGGACATTCCAAAATGAAATCAAGAAGTTTATATTGGGACGGAGGGTGTGCAAAAAAAATAAGCCAAGAACATTCCAATGCATTGACTTGTGTTTCCAATGCAAAATAATTATTTATGATTTTAGCTTCTTAAAAAGTATTTCGGGACGGGGATGATATAGTATCCTTTATTGATGATACCATCTGGTCCATCCCTATACTTGTTTCCATTTTGTAGTTCTAAAGTTATTGTAAAATATGAGTTTTAGATACCATGATGACTAAACATTTTATGGTTTTAATTGGAATTAGACATATTTATATTGTCAAAAGAAAACTGATGATCACCATGACTTGTATACAGTATGTGATTTTCGTTTTTTTTTTTTTAATCTGAAAATTTGGCAATATATAATTAAATTCATGTCTGAAAGATCAAAATATCCTCTCTTTTTTTATTTGAAAATTTGACAATATATAATTAAGCTTCTACACTCAACCATTTTCTTCCAACTCAATATCCACCAAATATACAGAAAGAAATATGCTAACAGAAATACCACAATCCTGCAAATTCAAATAATAGAGACAAGCATAAGTCAAAAGATAATTTGCACAACATTGGGACTCAGATATCTAAGTCTTTTAATTGGTGACAGTGGACATAATAATAAGTATCTCAAAAAGCGAATGTCTAATTCTACATGCAGTGTTATGATTTTAGCTTCTTAAAAATAATTTTTAGTTATTACTACATTTTAACATGGCATTCACATCACACATACAACAACAACAACAAGGAACATGCTTCGTGGGTACCAAATCGGTGGGGAAGCGGGGCTGGGGGAACAACAACAACAACAACAACAAGGAACAACAACAACAACAACAACACTATAGGGCAAGCCTTGCTTGATACAGAAAAAGTATAAAATAGTACCGGGGGGGGGGGGGCTGGGCTCCCGTGGGTACCAAATCAGTAGGGAAGCGGGGCTGGGGGAACAAAAACAACAACAACAACAACACTATAGGGCAAGCCTTACTTGATACAGAAAAAGTATAAAATAGTATGGGGGGGCTGGGGCTCCCGCGGGTACCAAATTGGTGGGGAAGCGGGGCGGGGACATCCCAAAGTAAAAATTGGATATTCATTTAATATATTCAAATTTGTACAGGCATCAAAGGAGTACCTAGAGAAGCAGATGACAGAGGTGGAAAGTAACTTGAGAGAGCTACTGCAACAAGATCCTGTAGGAAATAAGAGTTTAATCAAAAGAAGCAGAACAAATACATATTACAATTAACAATATTAATATTCAATTCAACCATACAAAATAACAAGTTTGATTGAAATATGAAACATAAGTAATAACATTGTCTTAGTAATAGTAAGCAAATAAGATCTAAACAAATACATATTACAATTAACAATATTAATATTCAATCATACAAAATAATAAGTTTGATTGAAACATGAAACATAAATAATAACATCACTGATGAGAGCCGGAGGTTTGTCCCTGATAGTAGGTTTGACGGGAAGAACGCCTCTGAGCACGAGCAGTGGCTCTCGAATGCATCATAGTCAAATAATCCTCTGAAACTGGCTCGTAACTCCGGGGCTCTGTCTGCATCGCCCAAGCCTCCACTTGCCTATATCGGGCTCCCAAAATGGCAGTTTCATCTTCCAACCCCTCAAAACGATCCTGCACCTCCCCCCCATCTAGCATCCTCTAAAGCCTGCCGACTCTGTTCCCGAGCGATAACCTCCCCTCCTGCTCCTCCAGAAATGCCCTCATGGTATCCCATTGATCAAAAGAACCCTGCTGGCTCTGGTTCTGCTCTCCTCCTTGACCACCCTGTCTCTCCTGATCCTCCTCTTCCTGCTCCTCATCATCCTCCTCATCAACTGGATCCATTTGATCATCAACACCGGGCATACACCAATGCCTGGCCTGTTCATCACTCGGAAACGTGGCCCCTACCCTGCAACGGACCGTCCTCCTGGGAGTACCATATTCAAACAATAAAGACCTGTTGTCTGTCGCCCTCGGGTCCCTCACAAACTTGTCATACTGCACTAGCCAGTCTCCAGAATAAAAACTCGTGCCCCCCATCAATCTCATCGCCTCGGGTTTTGGTTCCCCCACACAAGCTTGAGCAATCAACGTGATCATCCCCCCTATTGATACGTTTCCCTTTTTGGTAAGGGCAAATGCCTCACATCTCCGAACAAAAATATCAACCCAATCAGGAATCACCTGAAAACTCCTCAACCCCGTTCGCAAAAGGTTTACCATAGCCACATTCAATTGAGCGGGCTCTCCGTTTGCCAACCAAGACATAGATAGACCTCTGTAAAATAATTTCCAAGCTGGGTGAGAAAGAGAGGAAGCCCTAAGGTATTTCTTTTTGCAGGGCAATCCTGTGAGCTCTGAAAAGAAAAAACAAGTCACCCCATCAGCCTCTACCCAATTCCTCTCGGCTGATCAACCCCAAAGATTCCCCTCAACTCATCATAAGTCACTCGATAGGCTTCATCATCCAGATGAAACCGAATAGAATTTTATTGTGACCCCTTGCCTACATCTTTCGTCGTGCATACCTTTTATAAAAAAAAAATTAATAAGAAAATATTTAAAACGACAAATTGAAAGTATCATATGAAAGTGGTTTCATACTTACATAATCCTTAAACCAGCTAACAAACTTATCATTATGTTATTTTTCTATAAGATGTCGTTGATTACGAGGTAGTGTCTCCCTCAAATGTGCACGATGCATTCTGAGCAGATTGAAAATATGAATTAAATATTAATTTAAAATATAAAAGATATAAGGAATATAAGCCTCATGTAAGGAATCACTTACTCTAGGTATTGTTCAACATCTTCAGTATTGAAAAGCATATATCTATGCGCTTGTACTCGTGTGATGTAATCAAGGGTAATTACCTCTTCTTTCCTATAAAGCGGCCTAACTCATCACCTTCATCATCATTTCTTCTAGGACGATTGGACTTTGTCTCAATGTCATCCAAATATTGCGTACAAAAAGTCATGCATTCTTCAGTCACAATTGCCTTAGCTATGGAGGTCTCGGGGTGGGCTCGATTTCGAACATATAATTTTAATGTAAGTAGAAACCTACAAAAATATTTACTTATGCTAAATCAGATGTAAAAAGGAATTTAACTTTTTTTAAAGTAAATTTAATATGGATGTACCTCTCTACCGGATACATCCAACGAAATTGTATTGGGCCTGCTAGCAAGGCCTCCTCGGCTAAATGCACCGGTAAATGCTCCATAACATCAAAGAAAGCTGTTGGGAATATTTTCTCGCACTACAAGAAAACAGGTTTTATCGACGGAAAAATCCGTCGCTAAAAGTATAAAATCCGTCGCTAAAACGATTTACCGACGGATTTATTCCGTCGCTAAAAACCTCGTCGCTATTGTTTAACGACGGAATTTCATGTCCCTCGGCAATTTAACGACGGATTTATCCCTCGCTAAATGATTCCAAACCGTCGCTAATAATATGGATGGGACGACGAAATTATGACATTTTGCGACGGAATAATCCGTCGTTATTGTTTAAAATCCGTCGCTAAAATTAATTACATATTTTCACAATTTTATTAATTTTTTAAAAATTTTCTTTTTTCAATATTATTTATTTTTGATATACCAAATTACTGACGGATATTTCCGTCGCTAATTTGATATTTTTTATTAAAAAAAAATTATATATATATATATATATATATATATATATATATATATATATATATATATATATATATATATATATATATATATATATATATATATATATATATATATATATATATATATATATATATATATATATATATAATTTTTTGTAAATATTTTTAAATCAGTCCCTTAAGTTCTATTATTGTCAAATCAGTCCCTTAAGTTCTATTATTGTCAAATCAGTTCCTTAAGTTCTATTATTATCAAAACAGTCCCTTAAACTTTCCTTATACCACAACCACCATCAACCACCATCAACCACCACCAACCACCGTCTCAATCACCGGCACCCAAAACAAAGAAAACTCTAAATTCATCAAACAAGGTCCCAGCAAAATTCAAGGTCCCAGCATAAAATTCAACGTCTATTATTCTCTATTTTCAAAGATACTTGGCTAACAGATCTGCAACAACAACACCAACACCATTCATAAAAACATAGAAATTAAAACTAAATCTGAAAATATCAAACCCAAATTAAATCTAAAAACTTGAAACACTTTAAACTGGTTATTCTTCACTGCAAGGTGATGAGCAGTCTCTCCTCGAGCTGTCACATAATCAATAAGTGATGTGGAGACATTTGAACTTTCTGTAACTCCGCTCTTGCCTATATAATCATGAATCCACTTAATCATCTCAATCTGAGTTGTTTCGCTGTTTCAAATCTATTTTTCAGAAAATTTGATCTGGGCTTGCAATTTAGAATGTGTCAATTTAGAGAAGTAATTATTTATACAAATCTAAGTTTCAGAAGTAGCATTTGAGAAATTATAAACGTTTTTGAGTCTTGCATTGATAGGTCTAAAGTCGCACGCCTACAAATTAATTAAATACCAAGACTATACTCGGCTACAAAAACTGCAGCTAGGACAAGTCCAGGGTCGATCCACTGAAGAACGGTTATTTGATTGCACAATTGTCACTTGACAAGATTGGGGGTTTATTTGATTTTAATTAAATTCCTAAAACAGAAATTAAAAACTAAGTTGTAAACAATTAAAGGCAAGCACTTCAGATTTGTCTCCGTCCCCGTTTATCAATCCAATATCATTGGCACAATTTCTTTTTCTTCCTCCCTATTCACTTGATCCGGAATATATTTCAATTCCTATTTCTTTCTTATTAATGGTTATAAGCAGTGACACACTCACCTATTCCCCTAATCAATACCTAAACCTAACTGACACAGTCTAGATTCACAATATTGATTGATAAAGCTCTAAGAAATTAAGATCAAGAATTTCACTATTCTTTTTCAAATAGATCAAAACCTAGTTTTACCCCCTTTTTAATTTACCACGACACGTGCATAAATCTCAAAGATGCTACTTGTGTAAAAATCCTAATCTGACACAGACTTAAGATTAAACTAGCATTAAATCAATTACAAGGGAAAAGAAAGTGATCAAATCTCAAAACCCTAGAAAAGATTTATCAATTAAAACAAGTAAAACTATGAATAGGAATTCAGAAACAAAGAAATTAATACCTCAATCGAATTAACAAACGGTTCAAGATCCAAATCTGAAGCAAAGGTTTTTAAGCTTCCATGAAAAGCTGCTGAATACTTTAAGAAATAATAATAATTGTAAAAACAGAACGTCCAACCCTAATCTATTCTTAAAACTAGTATTTATACTTAACCATAAATCCTAATTACCTAAGGAAAACTAAGTTAATAAGGAAAAGAAAACTAAAAAGATAAGGAAAGGAAAAGAAAATAATAATAATAATAATGATCCAGTACGCGTACAGCCAACTGCCCTTGCACGACTCGTGCATACCACCACTATTCGTGCACCACTTCACGACTCGTGCACGAGTACACGACTCGTGCACCTCTTCTCCACTCGTGCCACGCCTCGTGCAACTTTGGCCATCCTGTACAGATCAATTGCACGACTCGTGCATACAGCCACGAGTCGTGTCCCAGCTTGAGAACCTTCTTTCCAGTCACCTGCCTCTTGCCTTGCCTCTTGCCCCTTGAATCCTTCTTTGTTGCACTAACTTTGACTGAAGATGGACATTCCAAATAACCTCTTGGCAATAACAATGCTCCAACAAAACCAACATCAACAACTTACATAAAAAAAAAATGCTAACAATAATTCCCCTATTACATTGTTTCTCATTGATACATAATATAGCAATATTACTAAAATAAATACAAAATATAATCATATTGCTATAAAATGTCAAAGAAAATCGAGGAATTACCATATATAAAAACCAACTTATCAAATTCCCCCACGCTTAGACCTTTTACTCGTCCCTGAGTAAATATCTAAATCCTCGCTAACTCCAGGTCTAAATTAGATGCGCGAGGGAGAAAATGATTTCCCTAACTCCTCTAAACTCCCAATCAGTGATGTCAACCAAACAAACTCGGAAAACGAATCCGCTCCTTATCACTCCAACAAAAATACTGATATCAATGGCCTTAGTTTGATCCCCACTCCATTTATGCAAAAACGGGTCATCCAAACTAAGGCCCACACAATCAAAAAGCTAGGGGGAATATAATGTCCTACCCTTCCCCCACGCTGTCCTCACTCTACTACTTCCTCAACCCAAGTCAATGTCCCAACAAAGACTCACCTCGCAAAATACGCCAACCCCCCTTATATCACCACAAAAGAAATACGAGGATTTTCTAACCTAACTCCTCTAGCCGAACCTCCTACTCCAAAAGAATTAATCCTACCCTACGCTCCAAACCTCCCTTATGTCTCCTCACCGGTGATATACAAGATGTCCCAAATTTCAACTCCTCACCTTTTGCCTAAGCGCCCTTTCGGGTTTTCGCTTAGCCCCTCATTTTTTTTTTATATATTTTTTTTTTTTAATTAACAATGTACAACATAGATCAATCCCCTCCCCCACGCTTCATTTTCACAATGCCCTCAGTGTGACAAAAACATCATAACAAAGAAAATAAAACGTGAGGGAGAAAGGAGAATACCATCAACGCCAGCAACTCCAAAAAGATCGAGAGGACTCGCCAAATCGAACTCCTCTCTCAGTGCGTCTCTGTTCTCTCCGTGCTGCTCTGCCATCCATCATCTCGGTGTAATCAGCGGGGACCGGCTCATAAACCCTCGGCTCGGGCTGCTGCACATAAGCCTCCAACTGCTGCTGCCTCCTACTCACCCTCGAGATCTCATCCTCAACCGACTCCAGTCTGTCGGCTAACTCCTCTCTCTGCAAGTCTGCCCCCCGCATATGTTCCTCTATCCGCTCGTATCGGGCCGTATGTGCCCGGTTCTGCTCATCTAAATATGCTCGCATCTCATGCCACTGACCAAATGATCCCTGCTGGCTCGAACTACTAGTCTCCTGTCTCCTGGGCTCCTGCCTCTCCACATGCGGCTCCTCCTCATCATCATCCTCACTCTCGGGTATCTCACCCCTATCAATAGCAAGCTGTCTCTTGGAGATATCAACCACCCCGGGCATACGCCAATCCCTAGGCTGATTTCCACTTGGGTAAACCGCATCACTATCACATCGCATTCTCAACCCATTACCATATGTCAACCACAACGCATCAACTGACCCATCCACCCTAGAAAAAGCACTGTCATACCTCAACAAATACTCGTGGTCATAAAATTTAGGACCACCAATCAATCCTGCTGAATCCAACGGCTTCTTCACAAAATGTAGGACCAACAAAGTAATCATCCCTCCCACAGGGATATTCCCGCTCGCATGCCCCGAATAACTCTCACATCTCCTGAAAAAGTAATCAACCCAATCCGGGATTTTGTCAACAGACACCGCACACTGCATGAAGGCAATAGAAGTGGCATTCGTTTGGGCCGGCTCCCCATTGCCAAAGAAGGTCATAGATAAAGCCTTGTACAAGAATCTCCACGCCGGATGATAGAACTCCTTTGCCCTCACATAGGGTCTCTGCATAAACTTTCCAGTCAACTCAAAATAGAAAAACTCCACCGACTTGTCCTTCTTTGGTTCATCCTCCGGACTCATCTCCACCCCAAACAATTCCCTTACAACGTCATACTTAATCACTCTGCGAACATCATTCAGATTAAAACTCACACACTGCTCATTCTCATCATCCACGTATCTCTCCATAGTAGATAAAAACTCTAGAGTATACCGCTTATAGGTTGCGGCACTTTTTCCTAAAAATCCTCCCAAGCCCGCATTCAACAACAATTCTATTACCAATTCATTAACCCCAAGCTTCTCCAATGTCGGGATGCTCAAGAATTTTGTAACTTGAATCTCCCGTCCCCTTTTACACAAGTTCCTCCATTTGTTTTTCTATGTTTCATTCAAGGTCCTTAATCCCATAAAATCATCGGGTTGCTCTTCCGGCAAGAAAACAGACCGCTTTTGTTTCTTGGCCGGAGGATTAGGATCAACACCTTTTCCTTTTGTTCTCACCATGTTAATTCACACAAATTCAAAACTCACACAATGCAAACACTCCCAGTCAACCAACACAATGCAATGCACTAACAGTATTCCCACAACACAACCACAGAAACCAAAATTAATCAAACAACACCAATTTAGACAAAAACTCTCCTGTCAATACCAACCGAATCCTCCACAGCTCCCCAAGAAATTTAATGCTCAACAAGAAATTAATTTCGAAAATTACCTTACAATGCTTTCCACAACCCCTTAGAAATCCACCTTGTTGCTCCAAATCAAGCTTCCACAGATTATGTCAAAACCCCAACTTCGAAATTCTAGGGCTTCGAAATTCTGTCACCACTGGCGAGATTTATGGATGTAATGGGTGTTAAAGGGTCGAAATTGAAGAGGCAGTTTATAGGCTTGGAGAGAGTGTGGTGGGAGTAGGGCCGAAATTATGGGGGAAGATGGTGGTGCGGTTCAATTTGGGGGGGGGAGATTTAATGGGTGTAATTTGTGGGTGTAAGGGTATAGAGAGAGAGAGGGGGATAATGGGGGCGAATTGGGGATGAGGATGGTGGCGTTTTTATGGAGGGGAGGAGGGATGAATAGAAGAAGAAAAAAAAGAAGAAGAAGAAGATTGGAGAAGGGGGCGGCGGCAGTTGGTGTTGTGGGGGCTTTAATGGGGGAAAGTAATTAGGGAAAGAAGGAGTAATGGGGAAGGAGGAGTAGTGGGAACCCCAGTCAACGCCCCCCCTTTAATTATTTTTTATTTTTATTTATTTTTTTTTTTAGAGAAAATCAACGCACGACTCGTGCTTTTAAGCCCGAGTCGTTCCCCACCTTTCAGTCGTGATACGAGGCGTGCAAAATTGATCACCCGTGCAGGTTCTTGCAACGAGTCGTGCATGTATCCACGAGTCGTGCCTGTGCCTTTTTCCAACTTTTTTTTTTTTTTTTTTTTAGCCTGGGCACAGTATCTTTGCTCTCCTCCACTGCTTTTCTGCACACCACCACAACACAAAACCTTTAGTAGCACCAATTCTAAACAAAATAAAAATATAAAAATAACCAAAATAACAACGGAATGAAAATTCCGGGTTGCCTCCCGGTAAGCCGCCCTTCTTTACCGTCTTTAGCTAGACCAAATGCCGGGTTTAATGCCCCCGGCATAGCATATGGCTCAAACATAATTAGGATCGTAGAGATCAATCATCTCCACATCCTCCACAGTAGCATCACTCCCATCAAAATAGGGCTTCAACCTTTGCCCATTAACCTTAAACTCTTGGTCTCCGGAAAGACTAGCGATCACGACCGCACCATGCGGGAATACCTCCCTCACCAAATAGGGACCGGTCCACCGGGACCTTAATTTACCGGGAAATAAGCGCAAGCGGGAGTCAAATAGGAGGACTTTTTGACCGACTTTAAATTCCCTCCTCAAGATCATTTTATCATGCCACGCTTTTGCTCGTTCCTTGTAGGACAGATTATTTTCATAGGCCTCTCTCCGGATCTCATCTAGTTCATTCAATTGTAATTTCCTCTCCTCACCGGATCCAACTAGGTTCATGTTGAACTTTTTAATTGCCCAAAAGGCTTTGTGCTCTAATTCCACAGGCAAATGACATGGCTTCCCAAACACTAATCGATATGGGGACATACCAATAGGTGTCTTGTAGGCCGTACGATAAGCCCATAGAGCATCCTCTAGCCTAAGACTCCAATCTTTCCTATTCGGATTTACGGTATTTTCGAGGATCGATTTAATTTCCCTATTGGACACCTCGGCCTGGCCATTCGTTTGGGGGTGATAGGCGGTAGAGACCTTATGAGTGATATTATACTTTTTAACCAAGGCCTCCACCATCCTATTGCAAAAATGAGTCCCCCTATCACTAATCAAGGCCCTAGGCATCCCAAATCTAGACACAACATTACTCTTGAGGAAACTCACTACCACTTTAGAATCATCGGTGCGTGTAGGGATCGCTTCGACCCACTTGGAAACGTAGTCCACTGCAAGCAAGATGTACACAAAACCAAAAGTAATAGGGAACGGACCCATAAAGTCGATTCCCCACACATCAAAAACTTCGCAATTAATTACGATGTTTTGTGGCATCTCACTGCGACGTCCTATATTTCCAACACGTTGGCACTGGTCACAAGACTTACAAAAGGCAGTGGCATCCATAAACAACTTTGGCCAAAAGAAGCCACTGTCTAACACTTTCCTAGCGGTGTTTTTGGCCCCAAAGTGACCACCGCAAGCATACTCATGACAGAACTTTAGGATAGAGGCCGCCTCGTTTTACGGGACACACCTACGAATAATTTGGTCAGCGCAATGCTTCCACAAGTTTGGTTCATCCCACACATAATACTTAGCCTCACTGCGGATTTTGTCTCTCTTGGATTTAGAAAATCCTTGGGGAAATTTATTAGAGACCAAAAAGTTTACTAGATCCGCATACCAAGGAATTACCTCTTTAACCGCCCACAAAGCCTCATCAGGGAACTCGCCCCTAATAGGGGCTTGCTTATAAGGCTTGTCATCCTCTCTCACCAAACGACTCAAGTGATCGGCCACAACGTTTTCGGCTCCTTTCTTATCCTTGATTTCTATGTCAAATTCACTCAACAGAAGGATCCACCGAATGAGTCTCGGTTTCGCCTCTTTCTTAGACATCAAATACCTAAGGGCAGCATGATCGGTGTACACAATAATTTTGGTCCCAAGCAAATAGGACCTAAACTTCTCTAATGCAAAGACCACCGCTAGCATCTCTTTTTCTGTAGTGGAGTAGTTTCTTTGTGCCTCATTTAAAGTCATAGATGCATAATAAATCACATGAGAGGCACGATCCACTTTTTGACCCAAAACTGCCCCCACAGCATAATCACTCGCATCACACATGATCTCAAACGGTAGAGACCAATTGGGGGCTTGAATAATAGGCGTAGATGTCAACCTACCCTTCAACTCATCAAACGCTTTCTTGCAATTATTATCAAATTTAAAATCCACCTCTTTTTGCAACAAGGTGCATAGAGGTGATGCAATTTTCGAAAAATCTTTTATGAAGCGACGATAGAACCCCGCATGACCAAGGAACGACCGCACTTCACGCACATTTGTAGGGTAAGGAAGTGTGGAAATAATGTCAATTTTTGCTTTATCCACTTCAATACCCTTTTTCGACACCACATGTCCTAACACAATGCCTTGCTCCACCATAAAGTGACATTTTTCAAAATTTAAAACCAAATTTGTTTCAACACATCGGTCAAGAACTAAAGCAAGGTGAGCAAGACATTGGTCGAACGAGTCTCCATGGACGGTGAAGTCATCCATGAAAACCTCCATAAAATTCTCTACAAAATCGGAGAAGATACTCATCATACACCTTTGAAAAGTCGCAGGTGCATTGCATAAACCAAAGGGCATCCTCCGATAGGCAAAGGTGCCGAAGGGGCAAGTGAAAGTGGTTTTCTCTTGGTCTTCCGGTGCAATTGGTATTTGAAAATACCCGGAATAACCATCAAGAAAACAATAGTATGCCCTTCCGGCAAGCCTTTCCAACATTTGATCAATAAATGGGAGGGGGAAGTGATCTTTCCTAGTTACCTCATTCAGCCGACGAAGATCAATACAAACACGCCATCCCGTTTGCTCCCGGGTTGGCACCAACTCGCCCTTGTGGTTGATGACGACAGTGATTCCACCCCGCTTGGCTACACATTGAGTAGGACTCACCCACTCACTATCTGATATGGCATATATGATCCCCATCTGCAGCAACTTCAAAACTTCCTTCTTTACCACCTCCATCATAGGTGGGTTCAACCTCCTCTGCGGTTGCCTTACCGGCTTAGCACCCTCTTCTAGTAAAATCCGGTGAGTACATAAAGAAGGACTTATGCCCTTGATGTCGGCAATAGTCCACCCAATCGCTTCTTTCCGCTCCCGAATCACATCAACTAATTTCTTCTCTTGCTCCTCCGTCAGAACACTAGAGATCACCACAGGAAGTGTCTTCCCTTCACCCAAGAAAGCATATTTCAAATTCTCGGGAAGGGGCTTCAATTCAAGAACAGGTGCCTTCTCAACAGATGGCAAGGGTTTCTCCGGTGGCATCTCCAACTGTAAACGACCATAACTCGGTTGTGAGATATACATAGCATCCTCAGAAAGGCTCATAACCGCCTCCTTCATCTCATCGGAAATGTCAAACTCTAACCCGGCATACTCCAAGGCATTCTCTAACACAGATTTCATGTCATCATCTCCTCCGCACACATCAAATACCTCTTGAGCTATGGGCTCCATTACATCAATAAAGTTCACCGAGTGCACATCCTTAGGGTACTTCATAGCATCAAAGATATTGAACTCCATTTGTTGCCCATCAAACTCCATAGTCAACGACCCATTCGTGACATCTAACTTGGTACGAGCAGTCGACATGAAAGGTCTCCCTAACAGAATGGGAGCCTTAGGATCCGTATCCATCTCCAAGACATAAAAATCTGCAGGAAAAATGAGCTTCCCAACCCGAACTAGAACATCCTCAATCAACCCCTTAGGGTACGCATTTGATCTGTCGGCAAGCTGTATAATCACCCGAGTGTCCTGTAAAGGTCCCAACTTTAGGTTCTCAAACAACGCATAGGGCATGACGTTGATTGAAGCCCCCAAGTCAAGCATAGCCATATGCTCCGAATCATCCCCAAGAGAAACCGGAATCACGAACATACCCGGATCACTACACTTTTTCGGCATCCTCTTCTGATAGACTGCAGACACATGCTCACTGATTTTTACCTTTTTCTGACTCCGCTCCTTCTGATTCCTCTTCATCGTGCATAACTCTTTCAAGAACTTAGCATACCTTGGAACCGACTGCAGGAGATCAAGAAATGGAATGTTTACCTCAAGCCTTTTGAATGTGTCAAAGATAGCCTTATCAGGCTCCGGCTTTCTGTCCTCCCTTAGTGCATACGGAAACGGGGGGACTGGCTCATACACAGGAAATACTGGTGCAGTACTCTTCTCCTTTTCAGGAGTCTTTTCCTCGGGTGTAACTCTCTCAACCACTAGCTCGGGCTCCTCTTCGACAACCACTTCCTCTAGCTTCTTCCCACTGCGCAAAGTCATTGCACTAACATTAGACTTCGGATTCGGTTCAGTTCTAGATGGTAACTTCCCCGAATCTTTAGCCTCCATCCTCCCAACTGCATCTGCCAGCTGACTCATATGCTTCTCTAAATTACTGATGCTGGATTTAGTCTCCTGCTGGAACTGCTGAAAGTTTCCATTCATGGTAGACATGCTCTGCGCTAGTGATCGGACCATGTCCTCTGTAGACGGTCCCTGCTGCTGCTGCTGTTGTCCAACAGGTGCTCTGTACTGATTATATTGATTACCCTGGAACTGCTGACCTTGCTGAAACCCCTGCTGACTATTGAACGGCTGCCTGAAACCTTGTTGACCCTGTGGTGGACCATACCTAAGATTCGGATGAACATTATTCGCAGCATTGTAGTTGAACTGTGGCGGTCTCTGACCCTGTTGATTGAATCCTATTGCATTGACATCTACCACCTCATCCGTCTGAAGAGTGGGACAAGAATCCGTCGGGTGGGTCACATCATTGCATATACCGCAGGGATGAGGTTGTTGACCCAAAACCAATGTCTTCAATAGGCTCTTCACATCCGCCAACTCTGTCTTCAAATCACTCGTTGTATCACTTGATCCCGCAGCACTGACTTGTCTAACGCTAGACCTCCTTCCATGTGTCCTTGTGCTCTTGGCCAATTCCTCAATCAACTGCTCTGCATCCCTGGTAGTTTTGTTCAGAATGCTACCTCCACAAGCAGAATCTATCCACCGTTTGTCCTGCACAGTCAATCCCCCATAGAAGTAAACAATAAGCTGCTCATCATCAAAACCATGATACGGACAGCTTCTGCAGAGCTTGTAGAACCGGTTGTGATAGTCATATAGTGATTCATCGGACCGCTGCTCCATGTTGCTGATATCCCGCTTCATGACATTAATCTGATCAGGAGGGAAGAACTCATCAAGGAACACCTCCTTCAACTGCTGCCAAGATGTAATGCTATTCGGTGGCAAGTGATAGTACCACGCATTCGCGTTATCCTTAAGAGTAAAGGAAAACGCCCTCAACAATAATTGCTCAAGAGGCAATGCAGTCGGCTTCATGCTCTTGCAAATCTGCACAAACTGGGAAATATGTTGATTCGGGTTCTCCCCTGGTATACCATGGAAATGGGGCAACTGGTTCAACAACCCCGGCTTCAACTCAAAAGTGACCCCAGCCGGCAAATCCGGAAATAGCACTGCTTGCGGTTGCTCATTCCAGTTAGGAGCAATCCTTTGCCTCAATGTCCGAGGTGGGGGATTGTTATTGCCTCTTCCGTTACCCCCATTGTTCACAACCTCCGGACCATCATCGTTCCCACCGTTATTATTATTCATCTCGTCCCGCTGTAAATTTCTCCTGCACCTAAAATATCTTTCAATTTCTGGAACAAAAGGACTAATAGATTGATTAGCAGAACGGGTATGGACCATAAAAGGTTCCACACCACAAGACAACAATAATAATAATGTGCAATTAACAGGAAACAAGAAAAAGAAAAAGAAAAAGAAATAGATTTAAGAAAAGAATAAGAGTGCAAACAAATAAAACCGTTCCCCGGCAACGGCGCCAAAATTTGATAGGTCTAAAGTCGCACGCCTACAAATTAATTAAATACCAAGACTATACTCGGCTACAAAAACTGCAGCTAGGACAAGTCCAGGGTCGATCCACTGAAGAACGGTTATTTGATTGCACAATTGTCACTTGACAAGATTGGGGTTTTATTTGATTTTAATTAAATTCCTAAAACAGAAATTAAAAACTAAGTTGTAAACAATTAAAGGCAAGCACTTCAGATTTGTCTCCGTCCCCGTTTATCAATCCAATATCATTGGCACAATTTCTTTTTCTTCCTCCCTATTCACTTGATCCGGAATATATTTCAATTCCTATTTCTTTCTTATTAATGGTTATAAGCAGTGACACACTCACCTATTCCCCTAATCAATACCTAAACCTAACTGACACAGTCTAGATTCACAATATTGATTGATAAAGCTCTAAGAAATTAAGATCAAGAATTTTACTATTCTTTTTCAAATAGATCAAAACCTAGTTTTACCCCCTTTTTAATTTACCACGACACGTGCATAAATCTCAAAGATGCTACTTGTGTAAAAATCCTAATCTGACACAGACTTAAGATTAAACTAGCATTAAATCAATTACAAGGGAAAAGAAAGTGATCAAATCTCAAAACCCTAGAAAAGATTTATCAATTAAAACAAGTAAAACTATGAATAGGAATTCAGAAACAAAGAAATTAATACCTCAATCGAATTAACAAACGGTTCAAGATCCAAATCTGAAGCAAAGGTTTTTAAGCTTCCATGAAAAGCTGCTGAATACTTTAAGAAATAATAATAATTGTAAAAACAGAACGTCCAACCCTAATCTATTCTTAAAACTAGTATTTATACTTAACCATAAATCCTAATTACCTAAGGAAAACTAAGTTAATAAGGAAAAGAAAACTAAAAAGATAAGGAAAGGAAAAGAAAATAATAATAATAATAATGATCCAGTACGCGTACAGCCAACTGCCCTTGCACGACTCGTGCATACCACCACTATTCGTGCACCACTTCACGACTCGTGCACGAGTACACGACTCGTGCACCTCTTCTCCACTCGTGCCACGCCTCGTGCAACTTTGGCCATCCTGTACAGATCAATTGCACGACTCGTGCATACAGCCACGAGTCGTGTCCCAGCTTGAGAACCTTCTTTCCAGTCACCTGCCTCTTGCCTTGCCTCTTGCCCCTTGAATCCTTCTTTGTTGCACTAACTTTGACTGAAGATGGACATTCCAAATAACCTCTTGGCAATAACAATGCTCCAACAAAACCAACATCAAAAACTTACATAAAAAAAAAATGCTAACAATAATTCCCCTATTACATTGTTTCTCATTGATACATAATATAGCAATATTACTAAAATAAATACAAAATATAATCATATTGCTATAAAATGTCAAAGAAAATCGAGGAATTTCCATATATAAAAACCAACTTATCATGCATAATCACTCATTTGATTTGCATTATGAAGGAGCCCGAACGATTTCTTCCATTAAATGGAACGAATGCCATTTAAGGAACATCCGAGACAATGACAATGTCTGACAAAGATACAGATAAAACATTGTAGCGATATACCTCTTTTTAAAGTTTCACCTCCACTCTTCAGTAAAGTTCGATTCTTGTTCATTCACTGCAGCATTATCAACAAATCGGTCACTAAGAACGCCTTCAATGTCATCGATCTCCTCCGCCTATGATCGCAATGAAGAACAAGTCCATACATATTAAAGGACAGGCAAAGCTAAATAAAATAAAATCTATCATCATGAGTACAAATTAAGGGCAGTGTAACTATAGCAAGTATTGCACCTCTTTACTCAGCTAGACAATACTCCCTACGTCCCGCCCGAAAGGGCACAAATTTCCTTTTTGGGCGTCCCATTTAAAAGGGCACAACCCCAAAAAGGAAAGTTTTTATTATTTTTATACTCTTCCTACCCACTCATTCTCTCTCCTACTTTACTTTTAAACTCAAAACATTCTCTCTCCTAACTATTCCTCCCACTCATTTTCTCTCCTATTTAATTTTTCATACTCTCAACATTTAACTTTTTTCTCTTTCTAACATCACTTTCCTTATTCATTTCTTAATTTCCGTGCTAGGAGGCAAAATTGCCCTTTCGGGCGGGACGGAGGGAGTATATCAAACATTTTACCTGCATAATGGATCCACGATATAAAGAAAGAGATTCAAGGTCCCAAAATGCATCTGAGATTCCTACAAGTTGAGCACAGGCAGATAAAGCACAAACAAGAACAGCCTCATTGGGCTTCAGATTATCATCACTGGCATCATATGGAACAGTTCGCTGGCTTTAAGGGACTCAGTATACCTTCCACCTCCAAGAAAGCCCGAAACAATTACTGTCCAAGACACTTCATTGCGCACTGGCATCATATGGAACAGCCATTGGCTTTACCCATCTCCCCATATTTCGCATACCCACGCACCAGGCTAGTCCACGAGAACACATCTCTGTGCAACATTTCTTCGAACACTTTGCAGGCAGAGTCCATCTTCTCAAAAACTGAATACAAACTTATTAACGAATTCCCCACATATAAATTAGTCAAATACCCATTCTTTATCACCATCCCATGAACAATTACGCCATGTAGTTTCGAAATTTGGTGTGAACATGAAGTTATCAAGAAGGTGAATGTGTAATCGCCGGTGATGTTGAAGAATAAGAGAGGGATGATGAGGGAGGCGGTGTGGGTGGGGGAGCTGGAAGTACTGGTGGTGATGGCGGCAGAGGAGGAGAAATCGGTGGCTTGGATATCGGAGGAGAAGGTGCCGGCTGCTTATATGCCGAAGGAGGAACCGCCGGTGGTGACTTGATGAGTGGTGGAGCAGGGATTGGGGTTGGTGGAGGAGGTGGCTTCACCGAAAAAAGGGGAGGCGAACGAGGAGAATCAATGGAAAAGAAGAAGTGGGAAGGGGCTGTGGGAAGGAACGTGAAGAGAGAGAGAGAGAGAGAGAAGATGAGGGAGGCTGCCATTGATTCCGGCCGGTGATGTTGAATTGAGGGGGAAGATGAAGCTTCCGTTTAGAGAGAGAGTGTGTAATTGTGTAATGTTAACGTGAAGAGAGAGAGAGAGCGCAGATGAGGGAGGCGGCGCTAGGAATAAAAGGGATGTGGGTAGGGTTTTGATCTAGGCCATTGATTTAAAGTAAATGGATGGCTGAGATGATAATTCAAGTAAAATAGTTTATTAAAATGTAAGCTATTGGATTTAAGTCAAATATATTATTATAGATGGCTAAGATGGTGATCCATGTCAAAGCTAAAAATTTAATAAAATAAATATCAAATAGTTAATAATGCTTATTATTAATAATCATTTTTTATACTTTAAAAATATATTGCTTAGTAATATATTTGAACCTCTAAACCCCACTCTATACCCTAAATAAATTACACCATAAATCTTATACCCTAATAACTATAATAATTTAAAAATTAATAAAAATAATTACTTATAACTCTAATAATTTAATATATGATATAATTTCATAATAATGGGTGTATAATAAGTAATAATATTTAATAATAACAATAGTGATAATGATAGTAATTAGTAATAAAAACAAGTAAATATCAATAATAATTATAAATAATTTTTTTATATAATTTTTTGAAAAAATATTCAGTACTAAAAAAAGTCTCAAATAGTTTTTTATATTAAAAAAAAATTAAAAAGATTATACTTACCCTATACCCTATACCCTATATACTATACCATATACCCTATAGGGTATAGGGTATACCCTATATGGTATACCCTATAGGGTTTAGGGTATACCCTATAGGGTATATGGTTTAGGGTTTAGGGTATAGGGTATACCCTATAGGGTATAGGGTATAGGATATAGGGTATACCCTATATGGTATATGGTATAGGGTTTATGGTATAGAGTATAGGGTATACCCTATAGGGTATAAGATATAGGGTATAGGGTATACCCTATAGGGTATAAGGTATAGGGTATACCCTATAGGGTATAGGGTTTAGGGTATAGGGTATAGGGTATATGGTATAGTGTATATGGCATATGGTATAGGGTATACCCTATAGGGTATAGGGTATATGGTATAGGGTATACCCTATAGGGTATAGGGTATAGGGTATAGGATATATGGTATAGGGTTTAGGGTATATGGTATAGGGTATACCCTATAGGGTATAGGGTATAGGGTATACCCTATATGGTATACCCTATAGGGTATACCCTATAGGGTATAGGGTATAAGGTATAGGGTATACCCTATAGGGTATAGGGTTTAGGGTTTAGGGTATATGGTATATGGTATATGGTATAGGGTATATGGTATAGGGTATAGGGTATAACATATAGCTCTGTTCTAAAAGACCCCGCCTAAGGGCGCCTAGGCCCCGCCTAGGCGCTAGGCCCCTCTCCAATGCCTAGTTCTAAGCCTCGCCTAGGTCCTGACTAATCCCGACTAATCCCGATTAGTCCCCGACTAGTCCCCGCCTAGGCGCTAGCCCGACTCCGCCGCCTAGCATCCGCCTAGCGCTTTTTAGAACCTTGCCATATAGGGTATAGGGTATAGGGTATAGGGTATACCCTATAGGGTATAGGGTATACACTATAGGGGATAGGGTTTAGGATTTAGGGTATAGGGTATAGGGTATATGGTATAGGGTTTAGGGTATAGGGTATACCCTATAGGGTATATGGTATAGGGTATACCCTATAGGGTATAGGGTATAGGGTACACCCTATATGGTATAGGGTATAGGGTATACCCTATATGGTATACCCTATAGGATTTAGGGTATACCCTATAGGGTATATGGTATAGGGTTTAGGGTATAGGGTATATGGTATACCCTATATGGTATAGGGTATAGGATATAGGGTATACCCTATAGGGTATAAGGTATAGGATATAGGGTATACCCTATAGGGTATAGGGTATACCCTATAGGGTATAGGGTATAGGGTATAGGGTATATGGTATAGGGTTTAAGGTATAGGGTATAGGGTATACCCTATAGGGTATATGGTATAGGGTATACCCTATAGGGTATAGGGTATAGGGTATACCCTATATGGTATACCCTATAGGGTTTAGGGTATACCCTATAGGGTATATGGTATAGGGTTTAGGGTATAGGGTATAGGGTATATGATATAGGGTATACCCTATAGGGTATAGGGTATACCCTATAGGGTATAGGGTATACCCTATAGGGTATATGGTATAGGGTTTAGGATATAGGGTATACCCTATAGGGTATAGGGTATACCCTATATAGTATACCCTATATGGTATACCCTATAGGGTATAGGGTATAGGGTGTAGGGTATAAAGGTATAGGGTATTCCCTATAGGGTATAGGGTTTAGGGTATATGATATAGGGTATAGGGTATATGGTATAGGGTATAGGGTATACCCTATAGGGTATAGGGTATAACCTATAGGGTATACCCTATAGGGTATAAGGTATAGGGTATACCCTATAGGGTATATGGTTTAGGGTTTAGGGTTTAGGGTATAAGGTATATGGTATAGGGTTTAGGATATACCCTATAGGGTATAGGATATAGGGTATAGGGTATAGGGTATATCCTATAGGGTATAGGGTATACCCTATAACAAAAAAAATAAACAAATGAAATTATAATGAAGAAATAAGGGATTGGTAAAATTCTTTAATTTTTATTTATAAATGTATAGTTTTTTTTTATTTTTTATGAATATAAATAAATATTTTGAACATTTTTTAGTATTGAAGTTTTTTTCAAAAAGTTATATAAAATAAGTTTAAAAAAAAATAAACAAAAGAAAGTATAATAAAGAAATCAGGGACGGGTAAAATTAATATTTGATATTCCAAATAAAATATGAATTCAAATAATTTTATACTTTATAAAATTGATATTTGATATTCGCTTTTCAAAAGATGTATATTCATTTTAAAAATATAAACTACAATTAAGTAATATAATTAACTTATTAACATTTTAAGTATGTCACATATTTTTATCATATTTGGCCTTACTTCATTTACATTTGAGGTAAACTTAACAATTAGGTATTAATAAACATGCATTAGACTGAATATATTAAAAAAAAAAATCCGTCGGTAATCCGTCGTTAATCCGTCGCTAAATGAAAATAAAATAATTTTTTTTTATTTTTCAATTATATAGCGACGATATACATCCGTCGGTAAAATTTTTTGCAATCCCTCGTTAAATCCGTCGGTAATTGAATAAGATTTTTTTTTTACTTTATATAGCGACGGAATATATCCGTCGTTATATTAATTTGAGATTTCCGTCGCTAATCCGTCGATAAACCGTCGGTAAAAAAGGCGCAATTTTTTGGCGCCACTTTTACGACGAAATAGTGACGAAATTTTGTCCATCATTAAATCCGTCGTTAAATCCGTCGGTAAAATTGTCGTTTTTAGCTTTATTTTTTTTATTTTTTATCCCTCACTATTCCCTCGCTAATCCGTCGCTATTAGCGACGGATTAGTGTCCGTCGCTAAAATCCGTCGCTAAATGACAGTTTTCTTGTAGTGTCGAGAGCGCATAGTGTGACAGCCATCCGATCTTGTATCTTTTCGAGATCAACAAGTGTATTCACCTTTGAGGATAATTGCCTAAAGAAATTTGCCAACTCAATGATGGCTTTTACAACAGAAGTAGGCAACGCTTTTCGAACAGCTAAAGGGAGTAGTTGTTGGAGCAAAATATGACTATCATGGCTCTTAAGACCCCAAATAGCTCTTTCCTCTAGATGTACACAACGAGATATGTTTGACGAGTAGCCATCAGAGACTTTGACTCCCTTTAGAAATTTCAAGAATGTGTCTTTATGCTTCTTACTCATTGTGAACTGAGCCGGAGGCATAATTTCTTTGCCAGATGGAAGCGTTTGTAGATGCAATTGTTTCCGAATGTTCATCTCTTTTAGGTCTTTTCTTGCTTTATCATTATCTTTTGATTTTCCCGCAGTACCTAACAGAGTATGTAGCACATTATCACAAACATTTTTTTCAAGATTATGACGAACATGATTATTTGCCCAATATGGCAACTCAAAGAAGATACTCCTCTTTTTCCAATTGTGACACAACTTAGGAACCTTTCTTTTCTTCAACTTGGCTTGTTGCTTCTCACCCTTTTCTCTTTTCCTCTTTTTAATAACATCTTCTATTTTATACTCTGTTTCCATATTTTCAACTTGTTTAAGCAATTTTGTTCCAAACAATAACTTGGGCTTATCTCTCACTTCATGAGTACCATCAAAAGAGCTTTTATCCTTACGAAAAGCATGACTCCTAGGCAAGAAGCGTCGATGACCAATATAACAATACTTTCCACCATGATCCTACCATCGTACTTGAGGTTTCATATTGAAACAAGGGCAAGCATATTCACCTTTAGTGCTCCATCCAGACAACATTGCATATGCAGGAAAGTCATTTATTGTCCATAATAGTGAAGCTCGTAAAGTAAACAACTCGTTCCTTGATGCATCATAAGTTGATATACCATCTTCCCACAATTCCTTCAACTCATCAATTAACGGTTGGAGATACACATCTATCTTGTTGCCCGGCCCTTTTGGGCCTTGAGTAAGCACCGACAAGAAGAAATATGGTTGTTTCATGCATAACCAAGGTGGAAGATTGTATGGCATAAGCACAACCGGCCAAGTACTGTGAGATATAGTCATTGTTCTGAAAGGATTAAATCCGTCAGATGCTAATCCCAATCTAACATTCCGAATTTCACTTGAAAATAATGGATAACGTTCATCGAATCCCTTCCACGCACGAGAGTCTGCAGGATGCCTCAGCACACCATCGTCTATTCTTTTCTCGGCATGCCATCTCATGAGTGTCGCGGTCTTAGATGACCAATACAACCTTTGCAACCTTGGCTTTAAGGGAAAATACCATACTTTCTTCATCGCTACCTGCTTGGAAAGTTTATTCTTGCCACTTGTTTCCGCACCTTCACCGCTACCCCCTTCTTCTTGTTGCTTATATCTAGAGGCTCCACAAATTTCACATTTAGTAAGTTTTTCAGTTTCATTTCGAAACAACATACAATGATTAATGCACGCGTCCCACGTTTTATAACTGAAACCCAAATCTGCAGTCATCTTGTACGCCTCACGATAGGAACTTGGCACTTTCGGCGGCGAGGCAATGCCCTAATGAAATTTTTTAATAAAGAAGTAAATCCCTTATCGGCCACTCGATAATTAGCCTTCCAAAGTGCATAAGTTCTACAATAAATGAGAGTACTGTAAACTTATCACACCCTTCCCACAAGGCTTGATCAGCATCTCTCAAAAGTCTAAGAAACTTTGCGGTGGCTGCATCTGATTGTACGATTTCTTCAATTCCTGGCTGGTTACTATCCGGCATACCCATCCCTTCATGTACCATTTGCCTCATACAATCTTGCACGCCCAATTCAATTTCAATGCCATCTTCAGTTGTCCTATCATTATTATCATTCTTATACGCCGAAATGTACTCTTCCCCGTGCCTAATCCAATTCTTGTAATCTTTTTGAAATCCCACTTCAATACAATGTGATTTCACGGTTGCACGGTCTTTTTGGTAACGATTTGAGCATTTTTTACAAGGACAATATATTTCTTTAACACCAACAGACTTTTTTGAGAATGCAAAATCGAGAAAGTTGTCAACCCCCGGACATATACTCATTTGAAATTCGATTACCCAAATCAATCCAACTTTTGTCCATATATGACTTGACTTGATATTTTTAACGTTAAAATACAACCTATATATAAGACCGAGAGACACAAATTTTAGAATAAAAATAAACTCATAAAAAAACATAGTCTAAATATGTACAACTTTTGGCTCGATATAGATAATATACATTGTTGAAGCCTAGCCTATTAGTCGAGCTTGGGCCCATGATATAGTATAACCCCATGATAACATCCATTCGTTCTCTCTCACAAGCCCCCCCCCTAATTGAGAAGCTCATTTAAGGAACTAGGTTGATGTGCAAAAGAATTGATGCACATGCGACAAAAGATTTGGAACTATTTTTAGGAACTATGTTGAAGTGCGCAACATTATTTTTTGTGTAGGGTCTACGAAGGGTACTTGGATTGAGTTTAGAGCTGATATTAGAGCATAAAGAGGAGGTACAACCAAGCTTACAGAAGCCAAGGCTCTCTTGTTGATGATGATGGGAATTCATATTCATAGACGAAGAAGCCGAAGCAGAATTGGGAGTAGGGAAAATGCATTCTTTCAAGCACTGGGTAGTACAAGAACAAAGAGTTTGAGATGGCTCAATCATACAGAAAAGAAACCATTTTGTATAACATTCCCTGAAAGAATCAGTTGCACTTGACTTCCCCCCAATCACCATCCCCACAACCATTAAAACCACTAAAAGTCTCCTCACCCTACTATCCCCTCCCATTTTTCCTTAGTCTACTCCACTGGGGGTGCATGGTTCATATATGCTCTTCACTTCCCTGGAGTGGACTGACTCCGTGCCATAATAATTGTCTATTTTTTATTTTTTTAAAGTTTGATGAAAGTAATGAAAATCATTGAAGTTTAATCAACTTTGGTAACAAATTATGAACTTATGTAACATATAATAACAAGTATACTCCTAAAAGTCTCCTCACCCTACTGAATGTTTGTACATTCAGCTGCATTAAGGTTTTCTAATAGCAAACAGACCACTTCTCAAGTTCTCTTCTTAAATTTTCCACATTAGAGGATATAATGAGGTCATATCTTACTTTTAACAATAGCTTTGTATCTAGCAAGTACGAGACTGAGATTTGCAAAAAATTAATCCATCCGTCCCGAAATAAATGCCCAAAATATTCAAATATTCATATAACAACCACAGGCAACCAAGATTTAGAATCAAACACTGACTGCATGATAATATGGTAAGTCATTCATATGAATTTCATATTGCTATACGCTTATGTAGATTATCTGGTAAGTCATTCCATATCAATTTGAAAAATTTCATGCTGAAAAGTTCAATAGCTTGTAGTAAAGACTAGAAACTGAATTCACTAAATCCAAAATTTTAAGAAAAAATCACCAATATGCAACCAATTAAACTACAGCAAAACAGTAACACTCGTAATTGAACTCACAGACAGATCGAATAAGTGAAAGATGGGAAATTGACCTGATAGAGCTTCGATTAGACGTCGGGAGAGCTTCAATTTCCCTGGCTGGAGGAGAGAGAGAGAGAGAGAAATCAGCAACAACAAAGAACAAAAAAACCCAGAAATTAAAAGTAAATCAGTAAACACGCTATACCTGATTCGTTGTTCACGGTCACCGGCGGTAGGAATTCGTGCCCTAGGTAAGGTAGAGGAGAGAAAGAGAGACAGAGAGACAGAAAGAAAGCGCGAAACTGTATAGGGAAATTGGGTTTCCCGGTATTTAATGACATTTACGGCGGACGCGTATACACCGCCGTAAATATGTGTACTATTTACGGCGGACGCGTGTCAACCGCCGAAAATAAGTATCTATTTACGGCGGATACTAATATACCGCCGTATATAACTTCAATTTCATATACGTATATGCCAAATGTACGTACATAACATATTTAAGGCGGCTTACGCCGCCGTATATAACAAATATATACGGCGGTTGTGTATACCGCCGTATATATTATTTATATACGGCGAACGCGTATCAACCGCCGTATATAACCAATATATACGGTGGTCGCGTATTACCCGCCGTAAATGAGTGCCGTAAATAACCTGCTTTCTTGTAGTGATTCCACGCATCATCTCTAAGATAGATTTCAATTTTCTATCTTGAGTTTCTCTACCCGCTCTCCAAAACAGATACTTTAACCCTTCCCCTCTATGCTTATCCGAGAAATTTGCTCGCATATGTCTCAAGCAAAATCGATGATGCACATTTGGTCACCACGTATCTTCAGATATAGTCTTAAGAATGCTGTGATGACGGTCATATATCAAACATACTTCACGACTCTTGATAATATGCTTGTAAAGCAGATATAAGAACCAATGCCAGTTCGGCCAGTTCTCCTTTTCAACAATGGCAAATGCAAGAGGAAGCATACTGTCCTGGGCGTTAACACCCATGGCAATCAGTATTACCCCTTTATATCTACCATGGAGGAATGTCCCATCAACAGAAATGATAGGCCGACAATGAGAGAAAGCTTCAATGCAAGGCCCAAATGCCCAGAATACTTGTCGAAACATGTGTAACTCACCGACAGGAGGAGGACGAACAATTGTCCTCGGATTGTATTTTTGAATGGCTGCTAGGATGCGGGGTAACCTTATATAAGATTCCTCCCAATCTTCATAAACCTCTGCAATGCCCTTCTGCTTTCCACACCATTCCTTCTTGTAGGTAATTTGCTTTCCAAAGTTACTAAAGATGTGTGCAATAATGACTCCAACCCTGACATCTGAATCAGCCTTAATAAGACCAACAACTTCCCGACCAATAAACTTGGCATCTAGGTTGGGGTGATCTCGAATTTCTCCAGAATATAAGCAGCAGTGAGGAGCCTTATACTTGGTTAGTTCCCAATAGCCAAACTTCCACCTACTCACACAAACATAAAAATTGCATGGATAATTTTTCAATAGACACTCAATTACCCATGTGTGACGTGTGCTTTTTCTTACCCTATGTAGACACCCCATTCTGAACCAATAATTACATGATTACACTACCCTTCGTCTCTATTTTGTGTTTTGATGAAAGCATAACAGTTTCGTCATGTTTCGTTAAGTTTCTAACTAACTTCGTTAGTTTGGACCTAACTGACTAACAGAATAACTGAAGAGGACAAAATGGTCATTTGACTAGTTGTCCCGCGCGGGACATACGTATCTCGCGCGAGACAACCCCTTTGCAGGATGTGCAGAATCACTTTCCTTCTCTGGTTCAACCCCCTTTCTTGATAAATCTTATCCAATCCGGTTCTCCAATAGCATTTGAGTTCTGGAACCTTCCTAGGGTGGTTTCCCTCTCCACCTTTACCTCTCCAAACCCCTATAAATACTTGATGACTTTCTGTATTTCATAGGTTTCCGATTCCTAATCAAAAACACACAACACACACAATTTGTTGGTTTCTCTCCTCGAAAGATTCCTTCAAATCACTCACAAACAAATCCTAAATTCTTCCATCAACCACGTTGATTGACGAACATTCAAGGCTCAAGCCTAAAATCAAGGCAAAGCTCTGCTCAAATCATCTCTCGACCGAGAAAACACCTAGAACCACGTTCTAGACCAAATATCTTCTAAACGCTAGGTAAATTTCTATACTTTTATTCTTCTTCTCAACCCCTCTAATTGCTTTTAGAGTAGTGTAACCCCATCAAAAGGGTTAGCCTAAAGTCCCTTCAGTCCATGGAGACGGTCTCGAAGCATACAAACCGACATTCCTACTTGCAGAAATCTTTTTAAAATTTAGAAAAGTCAAAATAAATTATTTCTATTTTGCTTGTACTAACTTTATTTTGCAGGGTAGAGTAATTATTAATTACTTGAACTATATACTTGCGTGAGATTGAATTATTTTATTTTTTACCGGTCATCGGTTGACTCGGACTTTGTAATTAATTCATTTAATTCTCTCTCTCTCTCTCTCTCTCTCTCTCTCTCTCTCTCTCTCTCTCTCTATTTATGTGGAACTACGACGGCCTGAGTTTTTCTAATTTGGGAGAAACGTAGGCAACCACTTGGTGCGGCCATTATCTATTTTTCTTTTAGTTTTCAAAAAAAAAACTCTCTATTTTTCTCTATCACCTAGATTGACTATCACACACGCGCACTCATGCTATAACTGTAATTGCACTACATACCCTGATTAACCCGGAACCCACACTAAGGACGGATGACGGTAACCACCTAGTTGTCGGTCTCTACGACATTCCTACTTGGAGTCTTTGTAGTCCCTTGTCAAGATCGTTTTTTGTGCAATAAGCCGTGGAAAAGCAATAAATAGATTGTCGCTTCGGATTTGTCCCGGAAATGTCCCTATAATTGTCCTTTCGGATTTGCCCCTAAAGAGAAAATTTTATCACCAAATTTATTGTACAAAACTTGATGTTACGTGAGATAACTTCGATCCCTAGGTCCCTAGGTTTGGATTCTGAATGTTAGAAACCCCCAAAATGGATTTTTCGTCCGATCAAAATTAGTATTAAAATCAAAAAAATTGTGACTTCTGTGGTGTTGTCTCGCGCGAGACTACTTGTCTCGTGCGAGACAGGTGTTCTGTCTTTTCGTGTTTTGGCCAAAACCCTCAAGCCTTCATACACCCTATTCAGCCGACTTGTTGGGACTCGATCATGGTTTAACACGGTTGCTACACATCTAGGTTCATCATCAAAGTTCGACATCAAGGAAACTAGTTTCATCACAATGGTTGATTCTCCTCCCAACACTCAAGCTACACAAGAAATCGATGCTCTAAAGGCCCGTCTAGAAGAGGAAGTGAATCAAATGGTCGAAGTGCATGCTCATATCTCATTTACCCACTTCCAACGACATGGAGGGAAAATTTCAAAATTGCCTACAAGCCCAAAGTGATTACTAAGTAAAAAAGGAATACTACGAAGAAGAAATCAAAGCACTTCGTACCTACCTACACGCTCAAGAGGAATATTGGGATCATGCCTACCTCAATAGATTCAACCATTCCAACGCCGGCAAATACACTGCTACTCCTCCTCTCAAGAAGAAAAAGAAGGAGAGATACTATGACAAACTCGAAGGAATCACTCAAGAGGGTCTCCTTGACACTCTTGTGAAAGAAGGAAAGATTCGAACAAGAGAAGGTGTTCCTCCTAAGGATGTGGATCCTAATCATGCTCATCACTTATTCTGCAAGTACCACAACTTCACCGGCCACGACACCAACACTTGCTACCACTTGAAGGACGTCATCCAAGACCTATTTGACAATGGAGAGTTAGAACGTCTCAACATCATTACCAATCCTCTCCCTCATAATCCATGAAGAAGATGAAGCTCCGAGAAGAAATCTACACTTATCACTTTGGGGCTACAACTATCCTCTTCATTTCTCCTTTGATAGAAGTAGATTAGGTTTTAAATTTCCAAGTATGAACTCGAAGAGTCGTTCTATCTTTCTAGTACTTCCCACCTTCTCTAGTTTGTGTCATCTGAACTATCAAGTCTGTTCTTAATTTCTCAATTAATCAAAGATATTCTCTTTTCCTAAGGTTGTTCTACCTCATGAGTATCATTTAATTCATGCCAAATAATGGACCCTCCATTCCCTAAATCATCTAAAAAATATAGAAACTTCTAAACGAGATTTGGAAGAAAGTTATCATTAGGAGGCTTAAGGGCTAAACATTACCCCTACTGAAAGTCAAAGGTCAACAAGCGAAGAAAGCCAAAGGTGCCGCTGTCAACCTTCATTCCGAGAAGAGTGGGGCTACTCAATTCAAAGCTTTGAGAGTACAAAAAAAAAAAAGAACTCTCAAGCTTTCATCACCCCACAACAAAGGTGAAACCTCAAATGAATCAAGTGATACCAACAAAAGAAATAAAGATTTCTCAACATCCTCTTACAACAAATGAAGAAGACTTTCAGTATCAAGAAAAATATTTACCCTTAAGTCATACTAATGATTGACTTTCTCCTCAAACTTATTTAGAAATTTCTAGATGATGCACGATTCATTAAAAGGTAGAACAACTTTTCTAGATCTTTGAGCCAAGTAGCGTTTCTTGTTGAGTCTAGGGGCTTCCTGTTAGCCGCTCTCATACACACTCTTGAAATCCAAGCATCAAAATTGGGACTTCCTAACCTTTCCTCCCCCAGTCAATCTCTACTTCAACTCTTCAAAATAATCAAATCTGCATTAGGAGCTTTCCTCTTTGCTTCTCACTCTCATAATTAGAGAATACACTTTTCCAAAGAGTCAATGCTTGGATCACCTTCCAAAGAATAGAGTACGTCTCTCCTCAACTAACTTGAGATCTCATCTCTCTCTCCTCAATAAGATTCTCTCCACTGAGTTCTCTTCGAGTTAACATATTATTTTCAAAAAAAAAAGAGAGAAAAAAATGACGCAAAAGAGATGCCCGCTAGATTGAAAATCGAAAGGGCGGTCTAGGCAAAAACCAGGGTGTGTCACTAAGAAAAAAAATCAAGGACAAAGGGAGAGTGAGCTCCAACCTTCTTCATCGAACATCATTCGATCCTCTTCAAATCAAATCAACAAAGAGAGCCTTCTTTGATCATCTTCAAATCAAGAGAGCAACTTCACAAGCCTGTTCATAAAGCCATCTACCACATTCAAGCAACTTGGGGCTTGAGACAGGAAAAGGCCTTGGGCATAAAGCCATTACGACAGTCGACAGATTTGTAGTCATTTGCCTCCTAGAGACACGACTCAAGGAAGAATTGAGAATGAAGATTCACAACAGGCCTAGATGTGTTCACACATGGTTACTCACCAAAATTCTACAACAATGAAGAAATAGTACGGTACTTGTAGCGATGCTGAATTTTTTAACATCTTGGAGTCGCCACTTATTATTATTTAGGAAAACAATAAGAAAAACCTTTTTGATTTAAAAGAGATTTGAGGGTTCGGGGGTTAAGTTATGGAATGGGAAGGTCGAGGAGCACCCATTCCACTCAATCCGGAGATCGGTCTTGCCAATTGAGTATTATCAATCTTTACAATTATTAATTAAATAAAAGAACAAGAAAACCCTAATCAATTTCTTGATTAGGAATGTCGGATTGTATGCTTCGAGATCACCTCCATCGATTGAAGGGACTCTAGGCCAATCCTTTTGATGGGATTACACCATTCTAAAAGTCAATAGAGAGAGATTGAGAAGAAGAGAGTAAAAGGAGTTTACCTTGTGTTTAGGGAGTATTTGATTTAGAACGTGGTTCTAAGGTGTCTTCTCGGTCGAGAAGTGATTCGGGCAGAGTTTCGACTCAATATGAGAGTCAAATCTTGATGCGGACAGAGCTTCGCCTCAATCCTTGATTCGGGCTTTGATGTTTGTTGATCAACAAGGTTGATAAACAAACTTTTAGGTGATTTTAGGGGTGATTTTGTAGGAATCTTTCAGGGAGAGAAACCAACAAAATGTGTGTGTTGTGAGTTTTCGATCGTGGATCGGGGATCTCTGAAATACTGGAAGTCACCAAGTATTTATAGGGGTTTAAGAGGTAGATGGATGACTTGGTCACCAAGATTAGGAGACTCAAGGAAGGTTCCAGAACTCAGATATGATTGGAGAACCGAATTAGATGATGTTTATCAAGAAAAGAGTTTGAAACGGAGAAGGATTGTGATTCTGCATATCCTGCAGAGGGCTTGTCTCGCACGAGACACGTATGTCTCGTGCTAGACAACTAGTCGGTTGACTATTTTGTCCTCTTCAGTTATTTCGTTAGGCAGTTAGGTCCAAAACTAACGAGGTTAGTTAGAAACTTAACGAAACATGACGAAACTAATATGCTTTCATCAAAATACAAAAGAGAGACGAAGAGTAGCGTAATCATGAATTATTGGTTCAGAATGGGGTGTCTACAGAGCCCCTCGGCGACAAGACTTATGGAAGAATTCATGTCGTCGATAGAAAGACATCACTCTGAACATTGGGATGGTCGTGCCGCACGGCTGCCTACGTATCTCTAAGAGAGAATCAGACCAAACGTAGTTCGACTTCAAAACACTAAAAAGGCTATTTTAGATATTTTGAAAAGCATTTTTGAAAATCGAAGAGGGATTTTTTTTTGCAAAGGTAAAATCATACTGAGGAATCAAAGACTTGACCCAATTCTGAAGATACCTGTTTGTTGATGAAGTTGTTGAAGTGCGCCACCCGAGGTTACTGACGTAGCTGTTGTTGCCAAAGTCACAGACTTTTTTGTCGTTGCCGCAAAAGTCAATCAGATAAAACTAGACCTTTAGGGAAAAGAATGTTAATTATTTCTTTCTTTAGAAGTGAACTTCCTGCTTCTCTAACAAATATAAGTTAGAGAGATATAAAGTCATTTTCTTGTTGAGGAGTTAAGACTCTTAAAGATGGCTGGTTCTTCTTGATTGTTTGTTCTTAGGATACTAGACCTCTCAGTAAGAAGAATTCCACATTTGGTACAGACCATCGAACAAGACGAATCAACTAAGGTGGCAGGATAGGTCTTTCCCGGACGGAAAAAAATCCTGTGTAGTATTCTATTCAGCCTAAAATTAATACAACCAACAAATCAGCCTAAAATTAATACAACCAACAAAATGATTTCTCTTGTAGTGCACTCACTCTTAGTTCAAATTTCCTCTTTTATGTTCGTGTTCGCTGATATGATGCAAAGAATACTGGACTTACATCATGATATCTTTTTCTTCCTTATTCTGATTTCATGGATCTTGGTTCGCGCTATCTGGAAAACCTACAATATTTCTGTGCATCTAGCACTACTATTCTCTATACCGGCAATCAATATAGTTATTCTGATTTTCTACTTTAGTTCATGCATTCTAACTAATGTGGCTTTGTGTATGGACTCAGGGGGCCCCCTGGAGATCCCTACGTCCAGTGTAGAGACTCAAGATGAGCTTGTGGAGAAATTTAGACATGTTATTCGAGCTCACGAGGCGATTGGGGAAAGAATATTAGAATTAAGAAAACAGGAGGGGATGCGTATCCCTGGTGGATTCCAGACTGAACGCTTAGTGGAGATGCTCGAAGAAAAATATGGTGGTCAACAAATGACCATGATAGAAGAGGATATGCGATCAAAGGGCATAGAAAGTGTCTTTTATGCCGAAACCAAGTCTTTTTTTAATGAATTAAAGCGTGAGGGTGTCACCGAGGACCTCTTACGCAAGACTTGGCAGGGCCGAAAGTAGATAGTTCACAGTGCTTATTATATAGATAAACGAAGAACCTGCACCCTGAGGTACAAAAAAGTATAGTCCATATCCAGTGATGATGCATTAAATAAAAGAAAGGAGACAGAGGTTGTGAGAATATATAGGACTGTGTTGTCACGGACTTTGAAGTTTGCTGCGGTCGCAGATTTTGTTAATGCTTCACTCGAGGTCACAAGTTTCACTGTTGTTGCCAAGGTCATGGACTTTGTTGTCGTTGCTGCGGTCGCAGACTTTGAAGATGTTGCCGAGGTCACGGACTTGAAGTTTGCTGCCGTCACAGACTTTGTTGATGTTGCTGAGGTCACGGACTTGAAGTTTGCTGCCGTCACAGACTTTGTTGATGTTGCCGAGGTCACAGACTTGAAGTTGCTGCCGTCACAGACTTTGCTGGTGTTGCCGAGGTCACGGACTTGAAGTTTGCTGCCGTCACAGACTTTAAAGTTGTCGATTGAGGTGGAGGTTCTGTCGGCTCCTGTAATGAAAGGATATATGCATGATGGTCTCGGATGGACCAGAATGATTCTTACCTTTCTGTGCCTGCTAGCACATAAAGATTCCAAGTAGATTTTTTCAAATTTTAGTTGTTTAACTGGACTTACGTGGTGGTGCTCACGTTTGTTCGTGTAAATGGCCGGACGGTCATTTTGGTGGTGAGTTTATGTATGAGTATATGGTATATAGAAATGTAGGGACATTTGTATGGATTCGTATTTGATATGGGTGAACTGTATGAGAGTGAACTTGTGTTTGACAAGTTGGAACCAAATCAGGTTTTGCAGAATCTGTTGCTATTCAGCGAGGTTGAATTTCTATGAGTAACCTTGTGTGTACACATCTAGGCCTGTTGCGAATCTTCATTCTTAATTCTCCCTTGAATTGTGTCTCTAGGAGGCAAACGACTATAAATCTGTCGACTGTTGTAATGGCTCTATGTCCAAGGCTCTTTGGTGTCTCAAGCCCCAAGTTGCTTGCAAGTGGTAGATGACTTTGTGAACAGGCTTGTGAGTCTGCTTTCTTGATTTGAAGGTGATCGAAGAAGACTCTCCTTGTTGATTTGATTTGAAGAAGATCGAATGATGCTCGATGAAGAAGGTTGAGGAAAAGTCTCCCTTTGTCCTTTGATTTTTTTTTCTTAGTGACGCACCCTGGTTTTTGCCTAGACCGCCCTTTCAGGTTTTCAATCTAGCGGGCATCTCTTTTGCGTCTTTTTTTTTTTGAAAATAGTATGTTAACTCGAAGAGAACTCAGAGGAGAAAATCTTATTGAGGAGAGAGAGATGAGATCTCAAGTTAGTTGAGGAGAGACAGACTCTATTCTTTGGAAGGTGATCCAAGCATTGACTTTTTTGGAGAAGTGAATTTTCTAATGATGAGAGTGAGAAGCAAAGAGGAAAGCTCCTAAGGCAGATTTGATTATTTTGAAGAGTTGAAGTAGAGATTGACTGGGAGAGAAAAGGTTAGGAAGCCCCAGTTTGATGCTTGGATTTCAAGAGTGTGTATGAGAGTGGCTAACAGGAAGCCCCTAGACTCAACAAGAAACGTTACTTGGCTCAAGGATCTAGAAAATTTGTTCTCCCTTTTAATGAATCATGCATCATCTAGAATTTTCTAAATAAGTTTGTGAAGAAAGCCAATCATTAGTATGATTTAAGGGTAAACATGTTTCTTGATACTGAAAGTCTTCTTCACTTGTTGTAAGAGGATGTTGAGTAATCTTCATTTCTTTTGATGGTATCACTTGACTCCTCTCCTTCGTGGGAGAGTCCTTCATGAAATTGAATTTTCACCTTTGTTGTGGGGGTGCTGAAAGCTTGAGAGTTTTTTTTTTTTGTACTCTCAAAGCTTTGAATTGAGTAGCCCCACTCTTGTTGGGATGAATGTTGATAGCAACACCTTTGGCTTTCTTCGTTTGACTTTCAGTAGGGGTAATGTTTAGCCCTTAAGCCTTCTAATGACAACTTTCTGCTTAAATCGATTACAAGTCTCTATTTTTGCGATGATTTAAGGAACGGAGGGTCCATTATTTTGCATGAATCAAATGATACTCATGATGTAAAACAACCTTAGGGAAAGTGTTTAGGAAAAATGACTTTGATTAATTGTGAAATTTAAGAACAGACTCGATAGTTTAGATGACACAAACTAGAGGAGGTGAGAAGTGTTGGAAAAAAAGTGTGTTTTGAAGAAAATAATGATTTATTTTCTTAATGAGTTATTTGTTAAAATGACAAATTGATTGTGGGTTTGTGTTCTACTCCATGAGGAGATAGAGATTGAATATTCATTTGTCCAAAATGATTAAGGGATGAATGAGATAGAAAGGCTCAAAGTGAGTGGGTTGGAATTGGTAAAATGTGGTTATCCCACATTGGAAAAAGATGGAAAAGTGGGCTAGTTTATATACTCCTACACTTTAGTAGGGAGTAAGATTAAGTAGCATAGAGGCTCTCTCTCGCGCACATGTGCGCAAGGGGGGGTGCAAATCATGGTTCGAATTTGCCTTCGGGCTACCGAACTCATGTGCGAGCGCGTCCTGCGGACACGAATGGAGCTCCGAAATTGTCTGTCCGCGCAAGCCCACTTTTTGCCATTTTTTTATTTGCACAGACAGAAATTCGGACAGTCTTTCTAGCACATACAGAAATTCGAAAAGTCCAGTCCATTCATTTCAATTGGCAGTTTCATGGAAGTTGAAACACTTTGGCTTCTCAATTTAATTGGAAGATGAAACACTTGGGTTTCTCAATTTAATTGAGTCTCTTCGATTCTAAGGATTTGAGCAGTATAAAAAGGGAGGCACAAACCAGTTTGTAACACACGAAAAATCCATCAGTTCCTCACAAATCTCCTGTTCGTTGCATATTGATAAATCCGTTCCTTGGCCTCTTGCATCTACATCCATGGTGATACTGTCTAGGCTTATTCTCAATTTGCCGGAAGTACTATTATGAAGTAACTGTTCCGGTTCGCTCCGTTTTATCCTGGGAGACATCCGTCCGATCAAACTCTAGCACAACTCGGTGAGGGGGCGTAAATTGTCTTAAGGAGAGTGTGGTCACACACGACTCGGGCAATTTCGAAAATTCGGTTTATTTAATATTTGTTTCTATTTGTAATCTGTTTTCTTTATATTTACTGATTTTGTAAGCAATTTTCCTAATAATCTTAAGACAATCTATCTCTTTGGAAGGGAAACAGATTTCGAAAGGGAAAAAAAAACTGTAACTAATTACTTGTGTTTCATTTCAGAAATGGCTACTGGATCGAACAATGTGAACCTAACTGAAACAGGTTCCGGGAACAATACTACCGAGGAAGCGCTTCGTGGGGAAACCAATCCTCCAAGGGTGGTTGTCCAAACTGTTCCGACTCACCATGGTGAGAAACCGGAAAAATTTGTTGACCAAGACTTTAAACGGTGGCAACAAAATATGCTCTTTTACTTGACCACCTTGAACTTGGTGGGGTTTCTTAAGAAAGACCCGCCACAGTTGGGTGAGAATGAGACGGACGTGCAGGCCGTGAATGCTCTTGATGCTTGGAAGCATTCAGAGTTCCTTTGCCGAAATTATGTACTAAATGGGTTATCGGATTCACTATATAATGTTTATAGTGTTAAGAAAACCGCAAAGGAACTATGGGAGTCCTTGGAATATAAGTACAAAATCGATGATGCGGGCACAAAGAAATTTATTGTTGGCCGCTTTCTCGATTACAAAATGATGGACTCTAAAACAGTTAAAAGTCAAGTGGAAGAATTGCAAATAATAATCCATGAAATTCATGTCGAGGGAATGGTAATTAGTGAAAGCTTTCAAGTGGCAGCTATAATTGAAAAATTGCCTCCCGCTTGGAAAGATTTCAAGAATTACCTTAAACATAAACGAAAGGAAATGAATGTTGAAGCGCTTGCTATTCGTCTTCGAATTGAGGAAGAGAATAGAATTGCGGAAAAGAAGTTGAATAATTTTCTTGTGGCGAAAGCCAATGTGGTGGAGCATATTGATAGCTCCAAGGCCAATGGCAAGGCAAATGGCAAGGCCAAAGGCAAGTTTGTGCCCGGAAAAGGTTCTAGTTTGAAGCCAAAGGGAGGAATCTCCAAGAAGAAGTTCGGTGGAACTTGCTACAATTGTGGTATTGTGGGCCACAAGTCTTCCGAGTGTAGAAAGCCAAAGAAGCAAGCAAACATGGTTGATGTCATGACAAATGAATTTTCCGATATGCATTTAGCGGCGGTAATTTCTGAAGTGAATTTGGTGGGTTCAAACCCAAATCAGTGGTGGATTGACACCGGTGCTACTAGGCATGTTTGTTCCAATAAGGAAATGTTTAGTAGTTTTGAAGCCCTTGAAAATGGTGAGAAATTGTTCATGGGAAATTCGGCCACTTCCGATGTGAAAGGTCAAGGAAAGGTGGTGCTCAAGATGACTTCCGGAAAAGAGTTGACTCTCAACAATGTGCTTTATGTGCCCGAAATCCGAAAAAAATTGGTGTCCGGATCGCTTTTGATTAAGCATGGTTTTCGTGTTGTGTTTGAATACGATATGGTTACGTTGTCCAAGAGTGGAATGTTTGTAGAAAAGGGATATGTTAGTGATGGTATGTTCAAGCTTAGTGTTATGGTTGTGAAACCAAATGTAATGGCTATTAAGCCTAAAAGCAATGAAATGAAGAACTCTTCCTTTTACTTGCTTGAGTCTTCCAATTTGTGGCATGGTAGACCAGGACATGTTAATTATGATACTATACGTAGATTAATTAATATGAATTGCATACCAAAAAGTAAAATAGACTACAAACATAAATGTGAAATTTGTGTAGAGGCAAAGTTTACAAAACCTCCGTTTCACTCTATTGTAAGAAATAATGAACCACTTGATTTGGTTCACACGGATTTATGTGACTTCAAGTCAACACAATCACGAGGGGGCAATAAGTACTTTATGACTTTTGTTGATGATAGCGCAAAATATTGTTATGTGTATCTTCTTAAAAGTAAAGATGAGGCTATAGAGAAATTTGTGCTCTATAAAAATGAAGTTGAAAATCAACTCAACCGGAAAATAAAAGTCATAAGAAGTGATCGTGGTGGTGAGTATGAATTTCCTTTTGAAGGTATTTGTGCTCAACATGGAATAAAACATGTAACAACACCACCATACACACCACAATCCAATGGAGTTGCCGAGCGAAAAAATCGGACTTTAAAGGACATGATGAATGCCATGTTAATAAGTTCGGGGTTGCCGGATAACATGTGGGGAGAGGCCGTCTTGTCGGCAAACTATGTGTTAAATAAAATGCCCCGAAAGAAAATAAATAAGAGCCCCTATGAATTGTGGCATGGAAGAGTGCCTTCATACCAATACATGCGAGTGTGGGGTGTCTTGCAAAGGTTTCAATACCACCTCCTAAAAGGTGAAAATTGGACCAAAAACTATTGATTGCATATTTATTGGGTATGCTCACAATAGTAGTGCTTATAGGTTTCTTGTGCATGAATTGAAGATTCAAGATATACACAAGAATACTATAATGGAGTCAAGAAATGCTTCTTTCTTTGAGAATGTGTTTCCGTGCAAAATAGATGAGGCAAGTTCATCTAAAAGGAGACATGATTCAATAGAAGAAGAAGAAGAAGAAGTAGAAGGAATAAATCATCATGATGAAAATGATGAAGCGGAGGTAGAACCTCGACGGAGCAAACGAGGTAGGGTAGAAAAATCTTTTGGCCCAGATTTTCTAACCTATATGCTTGAAAGTGAACCACAAAGTTATAAAGAGGCCGTGAGCTCTTCCGAAGGACCTTTGTGGAAAGAGGCCATTAAAAGTGAGATTGATTCCATTTTACAAAATCACACTTGGGAATTAGTGGATCTTCCTCCGGGAAGCAAACCACTAGGATATAGGTGGATTTTTAAAAGGAAAATGAAGACGGATGGAACAATTGACAAGTATAAGGCAAGACTAGTAATTAAAGGTTACAAGCAGAAGGAAGACCTTGATTACTTTGACACATATTCTCCGGTTACTAGAATAACATCGATAAGGATTGTACTTGCAATAGCCGCTTTGAGAAATCTTGAAGTACATCAAATGGATGTTAAAACCGCCTTTCCAAATGGGGATTTAGAAGAGGAAATTTACATGGAACAACCCGAGGGGTTTTCAGCGCCGGTAGGACAAGAAAAGAAAGTGTGCAAGTTAGTAAAGTCTTTGTATGGCTTGAAACAAGCACCAAAATAATGGCATCAAAAATTTGATCAAGCCGTGTTGGAAAGTGGGTTTAAAATAAATGAGTGTGATAAATGTGTCTATGTTAAAAACACGGAAAATGGCTACGTCATTTTGTGTCTTTATGTAGACGACATGCTTATCATAGGAAGCTGTGACAAAATGATTAAATCCACAAAAGATATGTTAAACTCAAAGTTTGACATGAAAGATATGGGGTTAGCCGACGTAATCCTTGGCGTGAAAATTTCAAGAATGTCAAATGGACTTGCTTTAAGCCAGTCACATTATGTGGATAAAATTCTTGAGAAATTCAGCAAGAATGACTTAGCTATTGCTAGAACCCCAATAGACATGAATCAACATCTATCAAAGAATATAGGTGACACAGTTTCTCAAGTTGAATACTCGAGAATCATTGGAAGTTTAATGTACTTGATGAGTTGTACTAGATCAGATATTGCTTACACGGTTAGCAAACTGAGTCGGTATACAAGTAATCCTGGAGCGGAACATTGGAATGGTATAGTGAGAGTACTAAGGTACTTAAGATATACTCGCGATTATGATTTACACTATACTAGCCATCCAGTGGTAATTGAAGGATATAGCGATGCTAATTGGATATCCGATATAAAAGACTCAAGATCTACAAGCGGATTTGTGTTTACATTAGCAGGAGCTGCTATATCATGGAAATCTTCTAAACAAACGGTTATAGCTAGATCCACAATGGAATCTGAGTTTATAGCGTTAGATAAATGTGGTGAAGAAGCCGAGTGGCTACGCCAATTTATAGAAGATATTCCAAGATGGATGAAGCCCGTGCCATCAATATGTATACATTGTGATAGCCAATCAGGGATTGGAAGGGCACACAATCATATGTATAATGGTAAGTCAAGACACATTCGTCGAAGACATAATACCATTAGACAACTACTCTCAACTGGCACAATATCCATTGACAATGTTAAGTCGAAGGAAAATTTAGCGGATCCGTTAACCAAAGGGTTAAATAGAGAGTTAGTTGAAAGCTCGACGAGGGGAATGGGACTTAAGCCTCTTAAAAGTTAAACACAGCGGAAAACCCAATATAGATGACTGGAGATCCCAAGAACTAGATTCAATGGGACAATCTAACTGTTAAAAGACTTGCGTGTCACTGTGGGGGAACCAACCCCAAGTCCATTCCTGTTAGTGACATCCCGAAAGGACAAGGATAAGCATTTGGCTTTTAATGATTCTTACGCGTCGAAAATTTCGAGCGGGGTAATACGGGTTACCTTTAAGAAATCACATATGTGAGAGAGAAGTGGGGCCGCTTCGAGGAGAATTGTGTGAGGCTCAATTCTTAGACCCTCTCGCTGAACCAGGCGTATGTTCAGGGCCATGAATGAACATAGCTATGAGAATTGAAAATAAGTTAGAACGATACTTGTGTCAAGCATATGATCAACTACACAAAAAGCATAACGATTCAAGGACATAGCGTCTATCGACTTGCGAGTAGAGTAAATATGCTTGTACGAGCGAATATTCAATGGGCATTCCCACATCTATCGTATGCAAGTTTTCGTATGCCAGACTTTATCACCATTTCCGCATTATTCCTTCATGTGGGGGATTGTTGGAAAAAAAGTGTGTTTTGAAGGAAATAATGATTTATTTTCTTAATGAGTTATTTGTTAAAATGACAAATTGATTGTGGGTTTGTGTTCTACTCCATGAGGAGATAGAGATTGAATATTCATTTGTCCAAAATGATTAAGGGATGAATGAGATAGAAAGGCTCAAAGTGAGTGGGTTGGAATTGGTAAAATGTGGTTATCCCACATTGGAAAAAGATGGAAAAGTGGGCTAGTTTATATACTCCTACACTTTAGTAGGGAGTAAGATTAAGTAGCATAGAGGCTCTCTCGCGCAAGGAGTGCGCAGGGGGGTGCAAATCATGGTCCGGATTTGCCTTCAGGCTATCGAACTCATGTGCGAGCGCGTCCTGCGGACACGAATGGAGCTCCGAAATTGCCTGTCCGCGCAAGCCCACTTTTTGCCATTTTTTTTATTTGAACAGACAGAAATTCGGACAGTCTTTCTAGCACATGCAGAAATTTGAAAAGTCCAGTCCATTCATTTCAATTGGCAGTTTTATGGAAGTTGAAACACTTTGGCTTCTCAATTTAATTGGAAGATGAAATACTTGGGCTTCTCAATTTAATTGAGTCTCTTCGATTCTAAGGATTTGAGCAGTATAAAAAGGGAGGCACAAACCAGTTTGTAACACACGAAAAATCCATCAGTTCCTCACAAATCTCCTGTTCGTTGCATATTGATAAATCCGTTCCTTGGCCTCTTGCATCTGCATCCGTGGTGATACTGTCTAGGCTTATTCTCAATTCGCCGGAAGTACTATTGTGCAGTAACTGTTCCGGTTCGCTCCGTTTTATCCTGGGAGACAACCGTCCGATCATGTATTTATAGTGGATGAGGGGAGCTAGGGTTTTCACCTCAACCGTTGGATTGATCATGCCCACCGTTGGATTGGTTTTGTCCCCATGTGTCCACGTGTCATCCTGTGATTGCTCCGTACGAGCAAGGACACTGCTGCAACTGTCACCGGTAGTGGATTGCCCATAATGGAATGTTTCACCTGCACAATTCGGCGCCACTGCTAGTTAAGTGGGGACATGTGCAGAGTGGCCAGTGGCAGGTTTGACTTTAGCGGTGGATGGCTTGTTGAGCAAGCTAAGTGAATCGACGAACTGGAGTTGTATGTCCAGTGAGGTTGTCACTTGATGGATGACTCGACGAGCGAGTGCGTGGGTGAGAGGCCTCGTCCTTGGATGGGCTTGGTCGCTCAATGGCGACGACGGCCATCCTTTGTTAGACGGGCTACGTCCCAACTGTGGCGTCGATTGGATGGGCTTGGTTGCTCAATGGCAACGACGGCCATCCATTGAAATGACGGGCTACGATCCAACTGTTGTGTCGATCCTTCGGGCTTGATCCCTTAGTGGGCCTGTTGAGCCCGTTTCTTGGAGGGAATGGTTTGGGCTTGGCCACCACAAATTATTCCGTTCATTTAGAATTACGTAGGGATAGATAGATTTTTATGAAATTATGGTTGAAGTCTGATTGATTGAGTTAACCAAAAAAACAAAAAAAAAGCCAAAGTATGACGTACTGAAAGGAGTAGTATAAATTTTGCCATTAAATTATTCCAGAAGAATTATTGTGCAAGTAGAAGACCTTTTCTTTGTACAGTCGAATTGTAATATGAATAGGACTTCATGTATATATACATATAAATAAGGACTAACGTTGAGCCTTCTCATATCTCCCTAGTATTTGTCTCTTCAATTCTTACGTGCCATTAAATTAAATTAAGAAGAACCCAACCGGAGAATCCACCGGAAAATATCAAGAAGAAGATGAAGTCTAGAAGTTATAATTCACATATTCCAACGGATGTAGTATTTGAAAATATACTAATAAGAGTTCCGGCCAAATCTCTAATGAGATTCAAACTTGTTTGCAAGCTTTGGCAATCAACCATTCTCCATGATCGTCACTTCCATCTATCCCACCGTTCTCTTTCTCCATCCCGCCCCTCCCTCCTAGCTTTTGTCGGCACTTATTATCCGTTAAAGTGGTACAAGCCCCCTCCTCCAAATCACATTCGATACCTTTCACTTAAGAATCGGTTCGTCTGCGCTTCCATCATGAGCTCCGACTCCGCTTCCGCTTCCGCACATTGGGAAAAGACTGTTAGGGAAGACTACTGTACAACAGAAGTTGTAAACGGTCTGGTGTGTTTCTACTCCAAGAACCCGAAGAACAACATATACTTATGCAACCTCTCAACAAGGGAAACCATGAAACTTCCTCCACCATCACCGGCTCTCCCGGTTTCCAAACACCCTTGTCCTTACTACTTGGGTTTTGATTATATTAACAAAGTGTACAAGTTGCTTCAAATTCAAAAAGATTATTCTTATTCCGATAAAAAAGATAATTCAAAGATTCTCACCCTCCAGTACAATCAGATCAGCCAGGACCAGAACCAGAACCAAAATCAGGACTGTTGGAGGAATACATGTGTAATGGGATCGGTTGGATTTCGTAGAAGTTATTGCTTAAGATCTTCATTGTATTGGATTGATTACTTCTTCCTGATATGTTTTGATCTTAATAAAGAGAGTTACTCAACAATTAAATATCCAATCGTCCCGGATCATGTTGGTACCCCTCTCCCGGCATTTAGTGCACCAGAATTCCCCATGTGGAATCATCATTGGGGCCGTTACTATGATTCTTTAGAAGCTGGACTTACACAAGTTGGGGGACGCTTGGCCCTCACTCATTCATCTATTGGAGCAACTGAGTTTAACATATGGTTAATGGACGATAACTATCGGAATCGGAATCGGGAATGGTTAAGCAGGCCCAAATGGGATAAAATCACTATTCATATTCCAATCCATCTGAGGGATCCATTTCCTCCTAGTTTTCTTACTATTCCAGCTGGGAACCTCCCCGGGACTAAGAAGATTGTGTTCACAATTGGCCGGTCCATGTTGTATAAACCTTTAGTAGGTTTCCATATGCCTGTTCATACTTATGATCTAGAATCTGAAACGTGGGAAACCCTTGACAATAATAACCTACCTGCTGATGTTGCTGCCTCTTCTTCGGTTCAACCGACTTACAAGGAATACACGCAGATATATTACTTCCACGAGGATAATATTCTCTCGTTGAAGGATATATTGGCACCATATGATCAGAATGAGGCATATCTGGAATCCATGAAGAAAATGTGAATATGTTAGTGTGTTGGTTTGAATGAACAAAATGCCTGATAGTGTTTTTGCTTTAGAATTGTGTAATGTGGTAAGGCATCAAAATGTAGGCTTGCCAAACATGGTGCTTGATATATGTTTAAACATCAGTTTAGATTTTATTTATTTTGCATTACTCAGATTACCGTCCATCATTAGTTTCATCAGTAGAGTTTATGTATTAATTGTTGTAATGGCCGAAGCACATCTAGTACAGATTGGAGCTTAGATAGCACTTTTTTTAGAGCCTAGATAGCCCTTAAAAGTGCTATCTAAGCTGCCGATATGCAAGTTAGCATAGCGCTTATTATGCGCTACATAAGCTAACGAACTTACATAATAAGCTCACGAACTCACTTAGCGCTTTTTTACATGCTATCTAAGCACTTTTTTATTTTTCTACAAATCAACTTACATAGCGTTTACGAAAGGGCTATGCAAGTAAGCGCTAAGTGAGGGCTAATTTTTTTATTTATTTTTTTCCTGCTGCACCTATTTTAAATTAAATAAAAATAAAAATTAATAGAAACTAACAATCATTCCATTCAACAATAATAATCAACCTTTCATTTATGGGAATTTGCCCCATAAGTTCCTTTTGTAACAAATCACTTCCCACTAAGTTCCTCATTGTATTAAAATGCTCCATAAGTTCTCATGTTGTATTATGTATAATACAACATTTAGTTATGCAGTAGTTTAAAATCATAATACTGCATCCGCACCACCGCCTCCGCCACAGCCCAGCTCCGCCGCCGCCATCTGCTATCGCCGCATGCCGAATTCCGGTCAATTTTCGCCGGAATCCGGCGATTTTCACCGGAATCCAGCAATTTTGGCCGAAATCCGGCCACCGATCGCCGGAATCCGATCGTCGGAGGTCGGAATCTGGTCGCCGGTCCATGGGCTTCGGACTCCGGTCACCGGCGGCCGCCAGAATGCAGTATTATGGCCTTAATTGATGTTGTATTTTCGAAACATAATACAACATGGAAAAGGAACTTATCGGGCGTAGATTTAAAAAAAAGGAACTTATGGGGCAATGACCCTTCATTTATTACACAACAATAATTCTTACAATCATCCAAAAGAGTTATAAACTAACAAGAGTTAAAGATATTTGTTCTATCGATCATCAATAATATCATTAATATTACAATCAACACTAGTTAGAATCAAAATTTTTTGTAGTACCTATTTTCTACTACTTCCCTGCCATCTTCTCCTTAAAAAATCGGATATACGCAGCCTTGCTACTGTATTAAAGAACAGAGAGACTTTCCAGATGACCCACGATGAAAATTGCGTCGAAAATTGCATGAACCGACTATTGCTTCATAAGTTTATATGATTTTGTTTTTAGAAGAGTGTGATTTCCGATTCTGATACACTTACCGGCGAATATAATCGTTGGTCCATGAACTGTTGCACTGAGGCACTTTCTGAAGCGCTAAAGCAGCAGCCTAACAAGATCAATGTAAGGCTGTCAGGTGTGACAAAATTTACAGGCTACAGAGTAGTAGCATTTCTATTGAAAAGCAAGTTATAAGAAAACTGAAAAGTCACTGCTTGGGGTTCAGTTCTCAAGTCATGATAGAGTTGGAAAAGCAAGTTTTTAGAAAACAAGATACCTTAATTACAAGATCATTAATAGATAATTTCTTCCCTCCCGAAGCTGCTTGTAGAGCATTGAGCTGGGTCCGCAAACTGTACATAGAAATATCATCAGACCGTCATAAAGGACTTAATTTACAAACAGCTTCCAATTGAGATATTCAATACTTACTCCAGGATTTTGTCGACACATGTATCTACTGTCAAATAGTAATAAGGAATAGTTTGCTTTGAGAGCAACAATCGTGAAGCTGTGATCTGCCAAGACAATAACATAAATTAAAACAAAAACAAATCTTAAAAAACTACAAGAATTTTTAGGTAGGTTTCATATACAAGCAAGTGCATAAAGGTAACCTTTCTTATCTGCGAAAGTGGAATATCAGTGTAATCAAGAGATGAAGCTGCACTTGTGCCAACTTTAGGAGCAGCTACTGGAACCTCTTTTCCACCAGATGCTTCAAGTAATCTTCAATATCAGCCTTTACAATGGGTCCGTCAGGACAAGTTCCTTTGATGCTTGCGAGAGATACCTAAAAAAAAGGAAACAAACTTGGGATCAGCAAAAAATCAGTATCTCTTACATTTGGTTTACAATTATGGTAAAAATGAAATAAAAAACAATTATTTACGGAAATACATTGTGATCTTCTGCAAATTTCCTAGCCAAGGGACTGGCAAATACACGATCTGCATCTGAAGCTGGACTCGGCTTCGTTGCTCTTGGCTAACTGACAGGTTTCTCAACTGCCACCTCTTCCTTGGGGGGTGAAGTAACAGGGGTCTCTTTAGGGGCCTCAGAATCTGATGTTGAAGGTTTGTAATCTTTGAATTTTGCGATATCCTCCTTATCTTCAACAGTTATGGCAATCACCTACAACAGAAAATGTGATAATTAATCTCAGTAAGGTTCTAAACTCAGGCCATTTCAACACAATGACAGAAATCTGACATACTGTAGAAGGTCAGCAAATAATGCACAACATAAAGAATAAGAGTTAAACACATTATTTAGGTCATAATTGTTCCCAATACTAAAAATAGGGCAAGGGGAGCGACAAGAGCTCTCATTATGCGTGGTCTCCAGGGAAGGGCCGAGCCCAGAAGGCTTAATGTAGACAACCTTCCATTGCATTCAAATAAAAAAAATGTATACTGAATTTGTTGCTTATGCGACTTGAACCTTTAATTTCCAAGTCACATGGCAGCAACACTTTAATTTTGTTCTAATAAAAAAATGTATACTGAATTTGTGATAGCTTCTTTCAGCCAAGTGTGTGCAACGCATACTGAGACTATAAAAAATAGAAATTAATTACGTTAAAGAGATTACAGAAGTATCTATTAATTTCTGAAACTGCAATACAATCCTTTTCCAACTACATGTTGGTTCTCGATAATATAGATGGTGCCTAATTGCACATGGCTAATTTAAGGATGCCACGATTAACCAGTGACAAAAAGGGCTGTCCGGAATTGAGGTTCACACAGCACTAACAAGGTAACAATTGTGGCTTTGGAAACAGTCACTACCTAATTCATCGATCAAGTAATGGAAAATGACTTTTTAAAATCTACAACATTTCAGTTCCTATTCATCTTCTGTAGCTATTAAATACATAAATTTCAGTCGCAATAAGGTGTTTCACATTGATTCTTTTTAAAGTACATGAACAGAAATTAAAATCATAAGAATCTAAAAATTGCAGATGATAACTTTGGTATGGAATCACATGCCTAGTGATTAGTAAAGTACCACTCTATATCAAAGCAAAAAAAGATGCATATCCATTCATTATAAGAGGTTTTCTCAAGTTGAACACAATTCCGGCTAGAGTAAGCTACACCTTCCTTAATGTATCAGCAAATAATCCCTTTACATATCGTACTTTGATACCAGAATTCAAGACTAACGCAACACCATGTCAAATGAGGAATAATAATGCACTCGTAGGACTAACTCGATGTAACAAATCTGAAGACTGCCGCACAAAGTAAATTAACTTTAAATGTGCAAACACCTGGGATTGCTTGCGCTTAAGACGAGCACACAATATTGATTGAGAAGTACGATATAATGCATGGACCAGTTTGTCCCTTTCGCCTTACATCCTAGATCATGTGTTAATTTATGATCATGCATTTGAAAGGAACCTCATGCATCAAATACATCAGCTTATTAAGACATCCTCAAATTCAGTCATGCAGCACAGGAATACCATATTGGGGGAAAGGGATAAACAACCAGTATGATATTCTAGCAAACTGGAGAAATGTGGATCGATGCCATAACAATACCTCACCAACTTTGATTTCTTTTGCTCCATCTCCGCAGATTATCTTAGCTAGATATCCTTCCTCCATGCATTCCATCTCGACCGTGGCTTTGTCCTTACATGAAAATTAAAGCACTATCAGTTTGCAAAACAAAAAAGACATTTCAAAGAGAATTATTATTGAACATAAACTCAAAAACAGAGGACAAGTGACCATACTGTTTCAAATTAAGATCCAATCTGTACTAGTGAAAATTAGATATTAGATTGAAAAGTCAAACAATAAGATCTACATTAGTAATATTCTTGGTAGCTAATAAGTCTTACTGCATTAGAGAGCTGAGCCAAGATCCGTATTTGTCTTCAAGTTCTTGAGGCCAGTCGTTATGGTGAAGTGTCACGAACGGTTCAATTCCTAAATCAAGGGCCAAAATTAAGTCAAAAGAATACAACCTCAACAAGAGCTATTACGGCTATAATTACATCAAAGAATCCACTAGACTTCAGTTACTACCTTTGAGTAGGAGATTATCAATGATATTGTTATAAACCATGATTCCACCGGGATTGATATCAATGTGTAACCACTTCCGTAAGAAATTGCAGCCCACCTAATTAATCAATGTGTAACCACTACAAATCAATGCAAAACAATTCTCGGGGATTAAAAAAATGTAATACAAAATGCCTCTCTGATCTCAAACCCTAAAAATGAAAATTGGATGGTAAATTGAAGTAGAACAACAAACTCATACACACTCAGATCAATAAAATAAAATCTAACATTAACCACATCCCAATAAATATGTCAATTTCAGATGAATTACGAGGATAGAAAATTAAGAATCAATGGCGTCGAGAAAACTGATTGAGCGACTAACTACCTTTAGGGGCCCAAGACTGATCGGATGATTTGGAGGAGAGAAGATCGTCGGGGAGATCGAGATTGCCTTAAGCCATCGGACGGTGAATTAGTCAGGGAGTTTGAACGAAAAGATCCGGGGAGAGGGAGGGGAAAGAGAGAATCAATGGCAGAAGACGGTGGCTGGAGAGAATCAATGAGGGAAACAGACGGAAAAGAGGCAAGATTAGTGAAATTTGTGAGATTTTAGAGGGGAGATTTGATAGGGTTTCAAAAAAAGCTTTGGGGTCCGCTCCAGAGTTTTGTCATGGAGAGGGAAGGAAGGAAATGGACCTCGATCACCCCAAATAACCCTCTAATCCCCCCACATTTGGGGTGATTGGAGGGTAGGGAAATGAGGTCTTCATTTTCTCCATTACCTTTTCTTTTATCTCTTACAAAAAATTCAGGAGCATATTAAGGAAGGAAATTATCTTTATTTTCTCTCATTTCCTTTCCTCTCCTTCATAAACAAAACTCGGGAGCGGACCCTTTGGATAGAAGAACACGAGAATTGGAGAGAGAGAGAGGAGAGCACGCGCACGACGATGAGAGAGGGGGAGGAAATTGGTAAGGGTGCTACTATTTGCACAATTTTTATATTAAAAAAATGTGTATGGCATGGAGGTCGGAGCAGTTGACCAAATATTGACATTAATTGATGTGAAAACTGCAAAAGGTGTAAATGATTATAGTTTTTCTTTTCTTTTTCATTTTTTCAAAAAAATTAAGTAATCGCCTTATTATTATTGATTTTAACTCAAAAAATTTAAGTAATCACCTATTATTACTGAAATATAACACTTATAAATTTTTTTTGTTTAAAAAGATTTAATTGATTTAAAATTCTTATTTATATTGAAATTTAATTTTTCAAGGTAATTTTAATAAGTTTTTTTTCTTATTTTAATAAAAAAAATTATGCAAAATGTGTCCTAATTAAATAATTACATTCATTAATAGTTAAAATTAAAGAAATTAAAAATTCATTTAATTCAAAAGAAGTCATCTCAATACAACAAATTCAGTAGTACGATTAGAGCGCAAATATTGCTCATAACTGTTAATTCGAGTCATTGTAACGATGTTGGTCCAATTTTTTCCCGAAAGATTTTGTTGTTTTTCTTTTTTTTGAAAATCAATCGAAAAAATACACGGAGTCGCCACGCCATTTTTATTTTGAGGGCCAAAACTTTGAAAAATGCCCGAGATCAGAAATTTGGGTTTGGAGGTCACATTACGCGTCGGGAAGAACGTTAGTGTTCACCCGGAACGCCTCGTAAAACGAGTCTTCCAAACATTTGAAATCATTTGTTGTGTGTGTGTGTGTGTGTGTTTTGGCCAAAATAAGTTGAAACTGAGGAAACCAAAAATTGGGAACTCTTTTTAAGGCTTTAAACTGATCCCATGATTTTTTGGATGATTTTTGGGTTGAGATTTGGAACTCAAAAGATTTTTGGAAGTTGAAAACCATTTCTGCCAGAATGAAAAAGGCAGTGGACACTTGATTTTGAAATGGACTTTAGGGATTGAAAACTCCAGAATATGGGAAAAGTCCGAGAATGAAAAATGTTCAAAACACCTTAAATAAGGTTTCTGTAAAAGAACTTTCCATTTTGGAGATGATTTGAGGGAGAAAAACCTTCTGGAAATCTCAGATGTGCAATCTGGATTTCCAGAAACTGATGAACTGACCTTTAAAAGAAAATTTGAAAAAGGGAGTTTTACTCACACAAAAAATAAAGTAAAAATATGTCTGGAAAGATCTGGAAGTTGGCTACTAAAAGTATTTTGTAGTCAACACCAAATTCCAAGTTTATCTGTGTCCAAAAATTCAGACAAAGGACTGAGGTCTTGGAAAATTGCTACTGGACAGCAACTTCTCAAGAAGGAAAATGTGATTTTAAAGGGGGTTTTGCATCCATGCTTGTCCCCATTTCCCTAGGTTTTGATTAGTAGTCACTAGACATTTTAGTGGTGATCTACTATATCAAACCATCCTTGGGGTACATTAGGACTTAAGCACTTCATTTGCTTGGGGAGGGGAATTTTATCCTTGAAAATGAAGGTTTGAAGTATAAAAATGATTTTTAGGGTTTTGAAAATGAAATTGTCAATGGCTTCACTGGAAAGAGATGTTACCGTAGATGTTACCCAACACCTTGGTTAACACACTGACGGACAGCACACACACACCAAAATAAATAGTTTGTAAAAACTTTGTGCAGCGGAAATAAATAACACAAGATATAATTTTCTCAAGTTATATAAATATATAACTTGAGTGTGCCTAGATGGCGAAGACTTTATAATCAATAGCAAAATTACAAAGCCGAAAGTTCCCTATTGCTAATACAATGATAATGCTCTATGGAACTGAATGAGACAAAGAACTAATCCTATCCTTAGCCAACACTCTCTTAAACACTCAGTGTTTAAGCTAGAATCACAAGGGAGGAAGGATATGCGAACCAAAAGACCTTTGTCTCTCTTGTGCTATGGTGTGTGTGTTTGATATTTGGCCTACTTCAAATGAACCACACCTAGCCTATTTATAGCCTTCAAATGCCTTGGAGGCTACTCCAAAATAACAGCCTTGGACCTTCAGATCGTGTGAGAGGAGTGGAGAGATTTCTTGACTTGAATTCCTCTTCATGCGCCAACTTCCCTAGAATGTAGCAACCGATTTCTTGAAGCCCAAGTCCATGCTTTATCCCTTGTACTCTCTTGCTTTCTTGGCATTGTACTCTTCAATTAATCAGCAACAACTCCATGACTTGGTCTTCCCACGTTTTTATTCCTTCATCAAATAATATGGACCAAGTAAACATTATTCGTAAATCTCCATTTACGAATAATTCCTCCAACAACTTCTTCCTTGATTTTAGCATTTAATTCAGCCATATATTAACCTGAAATATGGACCAAAAAACACATATATCTTGCAAATAATATTAGACATTAGGATATAAAATAATATGGAAAGAATTATTAAATTACAAATCATTACAGTTCGGGTAACACCCAACTGCCAGTGATAGCACCTGTGGTAACACCCACAGTCTGCATTAACAATCTCTCCCATAATTTATAATTTCTTTCCAAACTCTACAGTGCTGATCCCTGCAAGATATTGTTAGCCATACCAGAGCAACTTCCATAGTTATCAACTCCCCCATAATCAAGGAATTCACAACCACAATGATTTATCACAAAACTACTAGTTATCAAAACATATTTTCCAAAATAGGTTTTCCAAATAACTAGCAACCTAAAGTACCAAAGATAAATCAAAGTTACTAAGCTACTCCATGTTCAAACAACCCTAAAAGTTTAAGTACCACAAGCAAATAAAACAAACCACCAAAGTATTTAAAACATGTTCCAAATAAAAACATAAAAGTAAATTGTTTTTCAACCACCAAAAAATATCATCACCATAAGAGCGGCAACATCAACCTTCAGGCGATGTATTGTACTCACTCTTCACGTTCATCATCAGCTTCATCTTCCTCCTGTTCATCCCCTTCTTCATCTCCAGCATCTAAGTCAGCACCATCAGTAACATCTGCAGTAGCACCACTGGCATCTCCAACACCACCACCACTAGGACCAGCTCCATCAGCACTATCAACTCCCCCAGTTTGGGAAGAAACCTGCTGAATGAATTCATCAGTAATGTCCTTGAGCTTAGTCCAACCTTGCACAATCTCGGCAATTGTAGCAGTTTATTTGTGGAGAAAGGCCAAAACTGTGGTCTTTGGTATTGTTGGTGAAGCATTCCCCAACAAATTGTAAACATTAGCAAGAACATGTGCTGCATCTGTACCTGAAAAACTTGGAGATTTCGGAGTAACATTTGGGATAACAGATTGAGTAACACCCTTAGCAGAAACCGCATCACTTGACCCAAATTCATTTATCTTTGACCAAGGAAGATCACCTCGCAGATCTTACACTCTTGGTGTTCTTCTTAGTCACCGGGAATCTATAGCATAGAGATCAAGACTGGGCGTGTACTCATCCGACTCTTCAATGGGCAATTTTTGAGATTTCAAAATTTGGAAGATTAAAGAAGGGTAAGGAAACATAGTAATGTCTTTTCTTCTACCCCACGAAGCCAAATGTTTGAAGATCAATCTACCCAAGTTCACTCTTCGATTCTTTCCTAACTTATACAAGATTTCAGCTTGTTGCAATGTGACATATTGCTCATTAGAAGTAGGAACCCAATTAAATATGCAAAGCTTGTGAAGCACGGCAAAGAGTGAAGTGAGACGGGAAGCAAGAAAATGAACTTTGGTTTTGGGATTAGGATTGGAGGGCCATTCATGCACGACATCATGAGAGATAAACCTAGCAATTTCATCCTTATGAACAATAGGACCATCATCATCCATATTTGGGAGTCCCAAAGTCTTGTTGATCAAAGAAGGAGTAATAGAAAAAATTCTGTTTCTTAAAAACACCTTTCCAAATTGATCGGACTTCTCATTATCTAGGTTGGCATGAAGGTTGGCATAGAAATTTTTGACAATAGCTTCAACAAATTTCGAAGGATGCAAGTTAGCTTTCAAAAAATTTCTATCCTCCAAGAACTGAAATATACCATGCTTTTTGAAATCAACCTCGTCAATATGCTTTTCCTTGAGAATTTTCGTGTCACTATGCCTTAACCAAAACTCCATATTTTCTTTTCGATAAAACTCCAATGAGAAGTAAGGTTTTGGAAAAGCAGTATTCACATCATCAAACTCTTTCTCAAGAAAATCAGAGGACTCAGAATATGCAAACTCACTAATCGAAGACTTTGAAGCTTTAGAAACAGAGGATGTTACCTTGGGTGTTGCAGATTTCTGGGTAACATCTTTGACAGCAGCCCACTTGCTTTTGCCTTTAATGTTTCTTTTCACAACTTCATACAAGGGCTCTTCTTCCTCAATCTCCCAATCTTCAAATGTCTCAACAGAATGGCTGTTTTCAGCATCGGCATGGAAGTCTTCATCCGAAACACGAGCCGAGGAGAGACCAAGTGAAGATTCCTCAGAAACTTCAACAAGATCGGAGGAAGTGTTGGATTTTGAAGTCCCTTTGTGCCTCATTGCAGTGAGCCTACTTGAGCTCCTCTTTTTGACGGGTTGTGCCGAGGGTTTGTGAGCAATGGCTTTTCTTTTTGGCTTTTTGGTTGATGGAACGGGTGGAAGAGGTGGTAATGTCACAATGGGCAAGGGTTGCGCCATTGTTGTCACCAAAGGAGGATCATCAACCGACATTGTCATTGCCGGAGACACATTGAGAGGGGTGGTCGAAGTGTCCATGAGACTAGGACCACTTGAGCCAACACCCGGAGATACCTCCAATGGGGCGGATTGCTTTTTGGAAGGGGTTGCCATGGTTAGGGTTTTAGGAAGGGTTTGGAATTTAGGAAGGTTGTTGATTTTGGAAGATTTGAGAGTGAGGGATTGACGGTGACGGAGAAGGGGTATTTACCGTGTAGAGAGAGAAGGGAATTAGGGCGGTTAGAGATAGAGGAGAAAAAATAGGAATTAGATTAGGAATTAATTTTTCAAGACTTATCCTACTTCCTCTAATTATCTCTTATTTTAATTAACCTCCCCCTATTTTTTAGCCACTAAAAATAATTACATTAAATATTTACCTAACCTCCCTTATTTCTAGCCACACAAAAATAACTACAATATTTACTCCCCCTATTTTCTAGGCCACAAGAAAAACAAGTACAAAACTCCTCACAAAAATAAAGAACATCCGGCCACTATTTTGAAAATTTTTTTTTTTTTTATTATTTTTTGAATTTTTAATTTTCAGATTTTTTAATTTTTAATTTTTTAAATATATAAAACGAAAATAAAAATAAACATACCAAATATACTAAGTCCATATGGTTTTTGAAAATCAAATCCCTAAATTTTAGGACTTAGTTGTTTGAGTAGTTTACTAAAGATAAACTTGGTTTGTTAAAGACTTTTTCAAACTTTTAAAACTCTTTAAACAATAAAAAGACTTTCAAAGTTTAAAAAATTAAATAACAAACCGAAAATAAGAAAATAAAAACATAATATAGCACATACAAATATGTTAATGGCAATGATGGTAACACATAGGATAACACATATGATAAAAAATCCCTTGATAAATAAATTCAGTTTCAAACACTTGAGGCATAATAAGCTGAGCATTTTTCATGCACTTTAGGCATTATAGGCCTATATATATATTTTTAAGTACATTGCTTGTTACTCACGTATCAATACACTTCTTTTAAACAAGAAAGCATCGTAGTAACGAGCTCCGTGCTTCGAGTTTTATTTCAAGTGTAAAGACCAAGTGATTTATGCCTTTCAAGTAGGGTACACTGTAGTAGCGAACTCCATGTCCCTAATACTTAGCATAAATCACCTCATATATTCTCATTGGCAAGAGTACATCGTTGCAGCGAACACCGTGCCCCGAGCTCGAGAGAATAGTATGGGTAAATGCCTTTGCCTTTTATTTATCAAAAATATTAGTGACTTTGTCACTTTAAGCATAGGAAGGGTTTTAACAAATGTGTTATTCAGGGTGTTATCCTACCACAACAAAAAGGTCAGCATGTGCAGTTGTGAGAACTCTCATAGTTCAAAGAACTATGGGAACCCTTACAGCAGAGAGAATAAAACCAAACAAGCAAAAAATATGCACTAGTATACATGTGTTACCCCAGGTGTTATCAGCACCCATGGTAACACCTTACTACAGAGGACATTTTTTAGAGAATGCAAAGACCAAGAGATCTCTTTAGACTAGAGAATCTATCATGGTCTAAGGGTTTGGTGAAAATATCAGCAAGTTGATACTTTGTATCAATATGCTCTATATTTATTATCTTTTTATCTACCATATCTCTTAAAAAATGATGACGGATGTCAATATGTTTGGTACGGGAGTGTTGTACAGGATTTTTGGAAATATTAATAGCACTCAAATTATCACAGTATAAGGTCAAAATATTACTATCAAGACCATAATCATCAAGCATGTGTTTTAACCAAATTAGTTGTGAACAACAACTACCACCGCAACATATTCTCGATTCAGCTGTGGATAATGAAACACAATTTTGTTTTCTACTATACCATGATACTACATTATTTCCCAAGTAAAAACACCCCCCACTTGTACTTTTCCTATCATCCATATCCCCTGCCCAATCCGAGTCACTAAAGCCTACTAAATTAGTATTAGTATCTTTACTATACCAAATCCCTAAATCACTAGTTCCAGATACATATTAAATGATCTTTTTCACAGAATTTAGGTGAGACACTTTAGGATTGGATTGATATCTAGCACATACACACACACTGTACATCAAATCAGGACGACTAGAAGTAAGGTAAAGGAGACTACCAATCATGAAACGATATAGGGTTGGATCAACATCTTCTCCCACTTGATCTTTTCCAATCTTGAGAGAAGTGCCCATAGGGATTTTTGAGCTCTTCGAACCTTCCAACCCAAACTTCTTTACCAGGTTCCTTGCATATTTGCTTTGGGAGATGAAAATCCCTTCACTTGATTGCTTAACCTGCATGCCTAGAAAGAAGTTAAGTTCCCCCATCATGCTCATTTCAAATGTTGATGTCATAGCCTCTACAAAATCATTTAAACAAGTTTTTGATGTAGAGCCATATACTATGTCATCAACATAGATTTGAATCACGACAAGTTCTTTTCCATGTTTAAGAATGAATAACGTCCTATCTGCTTCTCCTCTAGTAAAACCATACTCTAGTAAAAAACTAGTTAACCGACCATACCATGCACGTGGAGCTTGCTTCAACCCATAAAGAGCTTTATCAAGTCTATACACATGGTCTGGTTGAAATGGATCTTCAAAGCCTTTTGGTTGTTCAACAAAAACTTCCTCATCTAAGTATCCATTTAAAAATGCTGCTTTGACGTCCATTTGAAACAACGTGATTTTAAGTAAATAAGCAATGGCCAACAAAAGTCTTATTGACTCAATTCTAGCCACGGGTGCAAAGGTCTCGTCATAGTAAATACCTTCCACTTGTGTATAGCCTTGAGCCACAAGACGAGCCTTGTTCCTAACAATGTTTCCATATTCATCGGTCTTGTTTTTAAAAATCCATTTTGTCCCAATAACATTAGTGTTTGAGGGACGGGGTACTAAAGACCAAACATTGTTACGAGCAAATTGATCAAGTTCATCTTGCATTGCTTGAATCCAAAAATTATCTTTCAAAGCTTCAATCACATTTTTAGGCTCTACGGAAGAAGTAAAACAAGAGTATGTTACCTTTGAGTATGTGGTGGACATGCACACATACCTTACCATGTCACGGTCACTAATGGGATTCATACGTCTTGTTTGTACACCCTCATTCACCTCCCCAATTACTTGGGTTGTAGGATGATTCCTACTGATTCTAGGTGGAGGATCTCTTCTCACATTCTCGTGAACCTCTGTTTCAACTCCTTCTTGATCTTCATTCGCTGGACTGGAATCAGATGCTATCTGAGGTGTTATCTCATCAATGGTAACACCCTGCTCAGTTTCTGTGTTACTATCAGTGTTAGCACTCGTGGTAACACCTGTGGTAACACCTTCTGGACTGACTTCTTCCAACAGCTCCAAGGGTGTCTCTTGAACATTTTCTCCTGCAATACTTGAGTGATCATCAAAAACAATATTCATAGATTCTTGGATGGTTTTTAGCCTTAGATTAAATACCCTATATGCACGACTATTTGAAGCATACCCAAGAAAAATGGCCTTATCACTCTTAGAATCCAATTTTGCTAAGTAGTCCCGATCATTGAGAATGTAACACACACAACCAAAGACATGAAAATAATGAACTTTTGGTTTTCTACCATTCAAAATTTCGTATGGAGTCATGGTTGTGCGAGGGTCTTAGAAAAACTCTATGGCCGCGTGTGACAAGCCGTATTTAGTGCCTCTGCCCAGAATCTTTTCAAAATTCTTTTTGAAAATAACATCACACGAGTCATTTCAAGTAAAGTCCTATTCTTCCTTTCAGCTACCCCATTTTGTTGAGGTGTTTTTGGAGCTGAAAATTCATGGTGAATACCTTTTCTTTCACAAAAATTTGAAAAAGAAACATTCTCAAATTCCCTCCCATGATCGGACCTAATTCGAAAAATTGAAGCACAAAACATGTTTTTGATCTTAGAGTGCAAGATTTTGAACTTTTCAAAAGTCTCAGATTTTTCTCTTAAAAAATAAACCCATGTAAATCGTGAAAAATCATCAACAATGACATAAGTATATTTCTTGCCCCCAAAACTTTCTATCTCAAGTGGACCCATTAGATCCATATGCAAGAGTTGAAAACAATGTGTAGTACCAGTGTGTTGCTCATTGTGTTGGGCAGCACCATGGTTAACACGAGTTTGTTTCCCTTTGAGACAATCCTCACAAACAATTTTTTTTTAAGATCAAGACTAGGAATGCCTTGGACAGCATCTAGGTTAACAATCTTTTCTATGTTACGAAAGTGAACATGTCCCAACTTTTGATGCCATAATGTAGTGTCATCAAGTTTTGCCGAATGGCATACTTGCTTGTCTTCAACAAGATAACAATTATCACTAGATCTTGTACCTGTCATCACACAATTGTTAGTCTTGTCATAAACTTCACAAGTATCTTTATTGAATTTCACCTCTAAGTTGTCATCACAAAGTTGACTAATACTAATTAAATTAGTTACAAGTCCATCAACATGTAAGACATTCTTTAAGGTTGGAAATCCAGACACATTTAGTGTCCCTCTCCCAATGATATTACTCTTGCTCCCACCACCATATGTTACACTACCCCCATGAATTGTTTCATAGTCTTTTAAAAACAATTTTGTTCCTGTCATATGACGTGAACACCCACTATCAAAGTATCAAGAACCTTCAATATTTGTTTTTAAAGCAGTGTACACAACATCACATTTCAGATTAGCTTTTGGTTTCCACACCTTTTTTAAATTTTTACCATTCTGACTGGGTGTGTTATCCTGTGTGCTGGGTAACACCTCAGGTAACACCAAGGGACTGGACAATTTTTTCGAAACAATATGGCATTTATTTTTAAAATGTCCAGGTGTGTGACAATATTGACACACCTTCCCTTTGTCACATGGTTCTTTTGAAGAAGAATCTTTGTCAAAAAATCGCTCCTTAACAAAACAATTTTCATTATCATTCATAGACAAAGTAGACAGAATACTATTCAAAGATTCTTGAAAACCAATACCTGCTCTGAGAGGTGTACTCAAGTTCAAGATCTCATCCAATTTGGTAGATCCAGTGTTGAGCTTCTTCAAGGTGGTTTCGGCTAGAGTTAAATTGCCCTTGACTCTTTCAAGCTCGATTTCTCTCTTAGTTGCTTGAACCTCCATATGAGTCACATAGGCCATGAGTCCTTCGTTCTTCTTGGTTAAGGACTTAACCAAATTGTTCTCTTTCTTCCATTCCACGAGCAACGCCTCATAAAGGTCTTTTAATCCAGAAATGAGATCATCTTTGCTCTGCTCATCCTCTTGTGTACTTCCTGTATCAGGGTTAGAAGAGCTAACAAAACAAACAGCATTATTATCACATAATTCATCATACCTGACGGGTGTGATCACAGATGTTATCTCAGACTGGATAACACCTTGGGTAACACTGTCCTTTTTCGTGTTACTTACTGTGACAAACATGGTTGTTTGATCAGATTCTACCTCCTGAGATGGTCCTTCATCCTCATCATCACTGAGAGAAACCCTTCTGCTCCCAAGAATTCCCGACGGCGAGCCTCTATAGCCAACTGCACAAGACCCTGTTGCTCCTCGTACCAGATCAAGTACTCTGTGGTCAAGAATGTAATCCCACTGGACTGTCGAAGAAGCGTACTGGTGGGAAGAAAACCCTCCAGAAAGGATCTGCTGAAGAACTCCATAGTCTGGGGCTCGGACATAACCATCGGAACGGCATCAGTCATCAGCCTTTCCCTCAAAGCCTGGACAATCTGCTGAGGGTACCTATACTGCCTGCTCACCAATGATGGAATACAAAAAGAAGATACATGCAAGCCTGGCAGCCTGACTATCACTGATCCATCCTGAATGTCTCTTATGGTCTGTAACTTCCAAGCAGTAATCCAAAAGCTTAGATCTGTAGTCCCGTACCGCGACAATCTAGCCTGCCAGCTATCAACGGCCACATCCCTCAGCAACCTGCGTGGCCAGGTCACCCAAGAAATTGCCATCTGACCCTCTGGTAATGGCCCAATCAAGCGCAACCTCTCAGAGAACCACAAGGACAACAAACTGGGACTGCCTGCCCCCATGAAATTTGATCCCCCTGCTAGCTTGTCAATACCATGGTAGGTCTCAGCCAGCAATAGTGGTACAATATCCATCTCCCCTTGGCCAGACTGGATTTGATGAAGATCCACACCCCTTGGCCACTCCCTTGGGTCTCGACAGCCAAGAACGCACTTCAGACTCCGGCATATCCACGAAAATAGTAAGCCGACAGGGTGAACAGCATGAATATGTCCAAGGAGGTAGAAAGATCAAACAGCTCAGGACTGGACAAGCGTAACCTAGCTATCCGAATCAAGTCTATGGACCCATCACCCAGAATCATAGATGACACCTGATCCGCCGGCAGACACAGGAAGCCCGACAACTGCTCCACAACCGACCGGCCGTCCCGTGGGAATGCTACAGTCGCCGCCTCGCCCAGGCCTGTCAATGCCCTAAAGTCTTCCATGGTTGGGGTCAAGTCATTATATGACAGAGTAAAGACGTGCCGCTCTGAGTCCCAAAAGCAGGATGCAGCCCGAAGCAAATCCCAGTCGATCTTCCAGTCTTTCAAGGACCAAATGCATGGCATATTGTACCGCTTGTCAATAATCTGCCTATGTTGCCTCAGATGAGATCCCCAAATTTCGATAAAATCCTGATGAAATTGATATTCCTGGGAAGCTACCTCTCTGTTATAGTGCTCCATTGCAGCCGAAAGTATCAGTCTTGGCCAAAGAATTAGCTTGTCTGTCAAGTTGGGGCTGCTGGTTTCCTTTTACTGAAAGGGCAGTATTTACAAATAAAGCTTGAGCTGATTTTGAAAGAGGCCTGTTACGAGCTTCGTTCAGTCGTACGACACATATTGCCAAGCAGACATGGCATGTCGGGCGACACATTTGGTTGACATCAGACAATATGGAAAGGCCTGCAGTGGTTACCCCAGAGCACTTTCCGACTTGCCGTCGCTGTAATACACCTCCTATCCTCACATACACTCCTATCAAAATGCACGAGAGAGGACACCTTACTATATAAACTCACCCGAGAAAATTCCAATATCTCATGTGCGAGCCCGACAAAGCCGACCTTTTAATACAATGATCGCATTTCTTTCCCAGAACAGAAAGACTCGTACAAACAAGCTAACATAGGTTAATCTTTGCTAACGAGATAGCTTAGTTAGATGTAGCGCTTGGAGTGTTGTATCCCCTGCAGGTACAATGATCAACTGAGCCCCACCGAACCTCGAAGACTGAACCTCAAGCACAACCGAGACAAAGAGCCCGTATCTATTTTTAGTCTCCCCAGCAGTGCACAACAAGCACCAGAGAAACCTGCTCCCTAGCAAGCAAAGTTCCCAGATCAGTGGCCCCAAAGCACAAGAGGAACCTGCTCCCTAGCAAGCAAAGTTCCCAGATCAGTGATCCCAAAGCACCAGAGGAACTCCGCTCCCTAGCAAGCAAAGTTCCCGGATCGCCGATCCCAAAGCACCGGAGGAACTCCGCTCCCTAGCAAGCAAAGTTCCCTGCATCGGTGATCCCAAAGCACTGCATTTAACTCCGCTCCCTAGCAAGCAAAGTTCCCAGATCAGTGATCCCAAAGCACCAGAGGAACCTGCTCCCTAGCAAGCAAAGTTCCCAGATCAGTGGCCCCAAAGCACCAGAGGAACCTGCTCCCTAGCAAGCAAAGTTCCCATCCTACCAGATAAGTGACCGCAAAGCACAAACAAGAGCCCGCTCCCTAGCAAGCAGAGTCCCCAGCCTACCAAGCAAAGCTCAGGACACAAAAGTCAAACCAACAACAAAGAACGTCCAACATTCAGCAAAATCAGTAAATTACCAACAAAAAGAGTAGCATGAGTCCCCCAGAAGCTACACTTATCCCCAGCAAAAGCAGCAGTAGCGTGAGTCCCCTGGCAGCTACCCTGCACCAACAAAGTGGTATGAGTCCCTCCGGCATCCACAAAGAAAAGCAACAGTAGCGTGAGTCCCCTGGCAGCTACCCTGCACCAACAAAGTGGTATGAGTCCCTCCGGCATCCACGAAGAGAAGCAACAGTAGCGTGAGTCCCCTGGCAGCTACCTTGCACCAACAAAGTGGTATGAGTCCCTCCCAGCATCCACGAAGAGAAGCAACAAGCAGTGTGAGTCCCCCGGCGGCCTACCTTGCACCAACAAAGTGGTATGAGTCCCTCCGCATCCACAGAGACCGCCAGTAGTACGAGACCCTGGGCACCTACAACCCATCAACAAATGATAGTATGAGACCCTCCTATAGCCTACTCGCCAATACCCAGTTAAGATGAGACCCTCCGACAGCTACAACCTTGCACCAATGGCAGCTACTCGCCACCCGCAATAGTACCAACTCCTCAAGTAGCTACAGGTAAGCACAGCAAAGGTATGAAGACTCATCTCTACTCTTTCTTGCTTGTAGTCAGTTTTGTTACCGAACTACGATTTGGCTTGATTCCCTCCAGGGATACATAGGAATCCTTTCTCCAAAGGTCCAGCCACCCGATTTCCCCAGATCACCTTCTAGCCCTCTGCCTTATCCCTTGCCGCTAATTGGGATTGGGTCTTATTTTATCGACAACCTCACTTTTTCCCAAAAGTGACGTTGCCGAGGGGCTCTGTAAGTACGCCAATCCAATTCGCGACCCTTTTAGGTGCATTTTAACGTGATAAAATTGCATTAAGGGGCATTTTGGTAAATTCTCGGTCCGTCCCGAGACTTCCAGAAACATTTCATAAGTTTCCCGCGAAGGAAGTACCTTTTGGTACTTTTCTCATGATAAAGGACCTCCTGGGAATAAAACCTTTTTTGGACTTTTTGGGTATTTTTCCTGAAGGTTCCAGAAGCTGGTTTTGGCGCCAAAAGAGGTTGTGCCACCTTGTGTCATGTGACAAGTCAAGGCCTGGAAAGTGGCTACGTAAGGTCGTGCGACTCACTGAGCCCACTAACTGCAGCCTATAAATAAGACCCTCCCCCTCTTAGAAATGGATCCCGATCGGACCTACTGTTACTCTGCAAAAATTGCGTCGTAACACACACCCCAAACACAACTCTCTCTCCTACCTCTAACCTACCCCAATTCCCTCCAATTCAACCCACTTTCTTCAACCAAACTCTAGATCTTCCCTCAACCAATCCTCCCAAGCCTCTCAAGACCAGAAGCTGCAGTTGAAGGATTCTGTATCTAACTTGATACAGAATTCGTGGAAGCAACAAGGGTAACATCCTCAAACCTCCTCTTCTCTCTCTCTTCTACCTAATTCCTTTATAATTCTATTGTTTTACTCCTCTAGGATTCAGTAATCAGACTCCATCTGTCTAGATTACTGAATCCCAATTGCAATCTCTCTGTTTAACTTGGTTGATCTGAATAATTGGGTGTTCATTGTTGAAGAGATCATTGTTTAGATCCCAAGGGAGTGTGGATCTCTCCATATCCACACTCCCGGGGTCGAATTGTTGTTAATTTCATATTTCGAAGCTAATCTGTTTGATTAATTAGATCTGTATTGGTTATTGTTGATTTTGTGTTCAAATTTGTAAGTTCCTACTGATGGTCATTATGTGTCATGCGACACATAGTTCATAGGTGATCCTGTGTCACGCGACACATCTGGTCATCTATGTCATGTGTCATGCGACACATTATGCCTGTTTGCAGGAACCCTTTTCCTTTCTGTAATCTGTTCTGATCTGTTGTATAAGGGATGTGGCCTCCCTGAATAATTGGCTCACAAGTTGTAAGTCTCAATTCATATCAATAAAATGCATGTTTACCACACTTGTTTATTATCGATGCTTGCACACACTTATGGATCGCTTGGATGTTTGATTAGAAAGACTCGTCTACGGACGAGGCGAGTTGGGTGAACTCTCGGTTCTTTCCAACACGTAACCTGACCCCCGGACTCATTCTCTCTTAAAAGGTTTTCAATGTTTCCTTAAAAACGGCGTGGCGACTCCTTTTTTTACTTTTTCATCGTGAAAACAAAATTTCGCGGGGCGAGCGCACATTCAATCATCTCTTTTTTAACCTTTGTCCTTAGTGGAGTTCGGCTTGAGAAAGCCTCAGTATCTCGTTTATGTCGGAGCCCGCAGCTCTGATTAATTAAATCACTAATAAAGTTTGGCCTAACGCGTTACCCTGGTCCGGTTTGAGATAGCCTTAGCATCTCGTCCTAAATCTTAGACCTACCTCCCCAACATGTCTACTTGTTGGCACCTTGTGCGCTCCCAAGATCATTCAGTGAGTAAAGCAAAGGCCCTCGCCACCTCCCCTATGTTGGCAACTTGTGTGCTCCCAAGAGCGTTCAGTGAGTAATATCGAGGCCCTCGCCGCCTCTCCTTGTTGGCAGCTCGTGCACTCTAGGAGTGTTTAGTGAGTAAAGTCGAGGCCCTCAGTGTCTTTCCTTTGTTGGCAAATCATGTGCTCCCAAGCGCGTTCTGTGACTAAAGTTGAGGCCCTTGCCGCCTCCCCTTGTCGGCAGCTCGTGCGATCCCAAGAGCGTTCAGTGAGTAATGCCGAGGTCCTCACCTAGCTCCCTTTGTTGGTTTCTCGTGCGCACACGTGCGTTAAGTGAGTAGCCTCTCTTTTGTAATCGTCTTTCATCCCTAAGGTGTGTGTCTCATTTTTTATCGACGACGCCCACTTTCTTGGCAAGAGACGTCACCGAGGGGCTCTGTTGACACCCATACCATATCATGCATCCACCTATACTAAGTGCACCCACAATTAGTGAAAATCTCCTCTGCACACCACTTTTTGTACACGCACCATTATGTGAGTACACGTGGTAAGTAACGTGAAAATCATGTGAAAAGCGCTCATAGCTGGCTGGCTACCTTGCCAGTCGGACGGCTACCTTTCCAGCCTTGACGGCGCCATAGTTGATTTCCACAAGTTTTTTACTTTGGTTTACCCCAAAACCCTAAATGTAATCCCCTATTATTTTGGAATGTGGGAACGATCTCCCATAATATTAGCTCCACATCGATCGAAAACAGTCTCCCCCTAAAATCCTCTTTCGCATCATCGTTTGGCAGCTTCTTTGATGACGGTGACGAAAGTTCTTTAATTTCATCATCGTCTCTCTTGGAGACTTTAAAAGAAGTGATTTTTTCCCTAAAGTATGTAAGATTAGTTGCTTCACAATTTAGTTATAACAAAAATTATCATTTTTATAGGAGTCAAAGAAGTGCAAATTGAAAACACTAAACGGAAAAAAAATACTAGTATATCCTAACCTTTAAGCACTAAGAACCAAAGATAAGACAACCATGTTCTTGCAGTATATTACATCAAACTTTGATAAATCGAAATCTCAAATAGGACAAAAACAATACGAATGAAACGAACACATTATGATCATAAAAACAAATGTTTCAAACTTTTTAAGATGAAAAATTGTTAATAATTATATCAATACACATTATGACATGATCGTTTAACTTTTCTTGAGAAATTGGCAACCTCAAGTATGATTTGAGTAATTTCAAATTTGAGAAACTTCTTTTTCAGATGATGCCATGGCCACAGACATAGTGAACATAACTTGATAAGCAATGCTAATGTTCGGAAAAAAATTGGCATCTTTAAAATATCAAATATCAAAAGCTGACATTTAACATGTTATATAGAGCTGTCAAAATGGGCCTACGGGGCGGGTTTGCCCGCGGCCCGAAAAGCCCGCTGCAAAATGGGTCGGGGCGGGAAAGCCTGCGAACATTGCGGTCCTAAAAACTCTTGGCCCAGCCCACACCGCATAGGGCCGCGGGCAAAACGGGCCAGCCCGCAAAAAATTCAAAATACTTAAAATACAAAATAACAAAATTACATATCCATTAAATTCAAAATACTAAATAACAAAATTACATACCCATTAAATTCAAAATACTTAAAATAAAATACTAAATAACAAAATTAAATTACATATCCATTAAATTCAAAATACTTCAAATACTAAATATAAATATTAAATAATAAGTTTAAAATTTCATCCACCAAATCACCAATTAGGAAATCACCATGTCATCATCAAAATCATCTACATTGTCTCTTCCTTCATCAATAATTTCTACCACATTGGATGCAGATGCAGATGCTTCAGATGAAGACTTTTGGGCATTTGCATCTTCATCATCACCTTTACCTAGATAAATAGATAATGAATACTCCCTCCGTCCCACTTCACTTGGCACCAAGTGAAGTGGCACGGTAACTAAGGAAAAATAAGAGTGAAAAAAAGTGTAAGAAAATGTTGTGAGTATGAAGAATTAAATAGGAGAGAGAATGAGTGGGAGGAATAGTTAGGAGAGAGAATGTTGTGAGTGTAAAAGTGAAGTAGGAGAGAGAATGAGTGGAGGGAATAGTGAATATTCTTTTCCATTTTGGGCAGTGCCAAGTGAAGTGGGACGTCCCAAAATGGAAATTAGTGCCAAGTGAAGTGGGACGGAGGGAGTATGATTTAAGAAATTGGTAAACTAACATACCATAAACAACGTAACCATGCAACCAATTACGAAGACAAATTTGAGCCCGAACATTTTTGGATAGGATATAACTTCTAAATTTGGTGAGCACACGACCACTTATAGAAAAAGCTAATTCTGAGGCAACGGCAGTTATCGGGATGGCAAAAATATCACATGCCATTGATGCAAGGATTGGGTACCAATGCCTATGATCCCTCCAATAATTCAAAACATCAAAATCATCATAAAATGAAAAATTATGCTTCGGCTCCTCCAAATAAAGATCCAACTGAGATTTTCCAGCATTGGAAATTGTTTGGTTCTCAAATGCTTTAATTTTCTATGTTAAATAAAGTATGTAAGAATACAAAAATAAATGTAATCAAATGAAATATATATTATAACTTAAAGAAAAAGAAAGAAAGTGTTCAAACACTAAATACTTACATCAAATATGTTTTTTTCTGCACTGAGATTGATTGGGGCTGTGAAGGATGTAGGTGGAGTAACAACAGAAAATGATTGGAGCTTTGAAGTACTTGAAATCTTAGCATTCGATTAATGCTCAAAAAGATTATATAGCTTTGTCCTTACTAGTGACACTTTCTCTTTGCATTTATTTGGATCATTCTCGACTTTTCCATAAAAATACTCCAACATTATCAACTTTAATCGAGGATCAAGAACAGCCCCAAATGCAAGCACAACACTATATTCACTCCAATTTTTATCAAACTTCTCTTTCATCTTCTTACACATATCACTCACCACTTCATCCTCATTTGACAAGTTTCCTTTCAATAAAACTTCAATCTTCCATACTAATAAAAAGTACAAATTTGATGTAGGATAAGACGAGCCCGAGATAAGATTGGTAGTTTGATAAAATGGCTCCAGAAATGCACAAATTGTCTCCCCTCTTTTCCACTCTTCAATTGATAGACAATACTTATAATTTTGATCATTCAATTGAAGTTGAGAAAAAGTTTTTTTATAAATAATTGCACTGCTCAACATCAAATAAGTTGAATTTCAACGAGTAGACACATCTAACCGCAAGCCAATATTATTGTTAATATTACCAACTGCACTCACACATTCTTCAATTTTTTTCTTTCTACCCTCCGAACCTTTCACATACTTGACGGAATCTCTAATTTTATCCAAAGCAACAACCGCCTTTTTCAAACCTTCTTGCACAATGATATTTAATATGTGAGCACAATAACGAATGTGAAAAAATTCACCATCACACAACAAGTCATCATTCAAAGAGAACTGTTGTTTCAAAAGTTTTTGCATATTACCATTGTTAGATGCATTATCCAATGTCAAAGAAAATACTTTTTTCTCAATCCCCCAATCCTTCAAAAATTCATATAACTTAGTAGCCAATTCAACTCCCGAGTGGGGAGGAGGCATATGAGCAAAGCTAAGAATTTTACTGTTCAATTTCCAATTCTCATCAACAAAATGACCAGTCAAGAAAATGTAACCCTCACTAGTGCATGCAGTCCACAAATCTGAAGTTAAACAAACTCTGTTTTGAATATTACCAAGAATAAGCTTAAGTTTTATTTTCTCCCTCAAATACATTCTTCTAATATCGGAAACAAGAGTATTTCTAGAAATGCAAGGAACAATAGGATTTAAGTACTTCACCCAACTTCTAATGCCATCATATTCAACAAATGAAAATGGCAAATCATGTTTAACAACTGCAACAGCTAAAAAGTTACGTGATATTTTTGGGTCTACTTTCCTAGACCTTAACTTTCCATCATGATCAACAATCATTTGTTCCACATCATGAAACTTTAACATTTTGCAACTATCCTTATGACGCCTTATTGTAGAAGTCCCATATTTTCTACCCCCACATTTAAATTGTTCGAAGTCCCATATTTTCTACCCCCACATTTAAATTGTTTCTTACATCCCTTAAATTCTGCTATTACTACCCCTTCACCGTCCACGCTTATCCTACTATAGGACATCCTAACCTCCGATATTTCTTTTGACCTTTTAATAGCTCGACTGGATTCCTCATTAGTATTACTCTTATTAGTTTCCAACTGGTCTCCATCTAAATCAATACATTGATTCGTAGTAGATTCCATGATTCTTTCTCTTAATTCTTAATCTGCAAATAGCAAGATAATTGAAGGAAAATTAAGAAAAAGAAAAATTGAACCAGAACATATTTTCTTTGACAAAATTTATTCAATTTAATCATTTTCATAAAAACCATTACTCTATGAAAAAGAAATGATACATTAAAGATTAACATAGCTCAATTGTCCTCTGTTCATTTATTCATTTTAATCATTTTCTAAAATGATGCCACTTTTTGAGCTATCAAAATTTATTCATTTTAAACTTTTAGAATAGCTATTTCTAATTTTGTACATAACAGATTAACAGAGCTCACACAGAGTGATACATTACAGATTTACAGTCTTATAGACTATAAGAGAAATTACACAGAGCCTCATACAGAAATTCAAACTACCAAATAATATACCAATATACCAAATTATCAATATTAAATATACCATATATAGCAAGCACAGTCCATAGAAGAGCTCAAACAAAACAAAAATGGAGGCATGGAGGCTGGAAGCTCAAGCAGTTAACCACAAGCATAAATATTAAAATGAAGAGTCAAAGATTCAAAGTTCTACTTCTACATAGCCCAGACTGTAAGAATTAAGAAATTGAGACTCGGAAATCTTACCTGTGACTCTGTGAGGGACACTGTGCGCTGAGGTATGAATGTTGTGACGGTGACGACTGAGGAGCCACCACCGGGATCTGGAAGCAAGAATGGAGGAGCAGCCGGGATCTGGATTCTGGAGAGAGAGACGAAGACAGCGAGATCTGGATTCTAGATTCTAGAGAGAGAGAGATGAAGACGGTGAGATCTAGATTCTAGAGAGAGAGACGAAGACGGTGAGATCTGGATTCTGGAGAGAGAGAGATGAAGAAAGTGACGCTAAAAAACCTAACCCTTAGGCCTTAAGGCTTACGCGTCTAATTGAAATGGGCCTGGGCCAAAGGCTGAAATAAAAATGTAAGAGTCCAGGTCCACTCTCCAGAATATGCGGGCTGCCCGCGGCCCGCCCCGCCCCAACCCGCAAAAGCCCGCGGCCTGTGCGGGCAAAGCCCGAAAAGCCCGCATCCAAATGGGTATTGAATACACTAGCCCAACCCGCCCCTAATAGGTGGCGGGGCGGGCATGCCCGCGAGCTTTTGCCCTATTTGACAGCTCTAATGTTATATACACATAACTATAAACTCTAAGGCCCCTTTACTACTGTGAGCCCTGGGCAGGCACCTGCCCACCCCCTTGATCCGACCTTGAATTTTGGGGTCATCTTTCTATTGTCATTTTAATCAGCAGATACCATACATTCAGGGTATTGCAATGACAGCTTCAAAAGAATAAATCAACAACATCATTAACCTTTTCTACACAACCTGCTTTACTGAATTTCTAATATATTACTCCTTTCGTCTATTATATCTACGCCACCTATGAACCACATTTTCTAATATATTACTCCCTTCGTCATATAATAAATGTCGCACTTTTCCTCATAATTAGACTCTCCGAAAATTAAAAAAAAATTAAAAAAATAAAGTTGTCCGAAATTATATATTTTTTAGGCTGCCCGAAATAAATGCCGCATTTCTTAATAAAAGAAAAGTGTCCTAGGGCATCTTTACCATTGTACAAAGTAAATTCCTCAAAAACATAAAATGCATCCATTGATGAAATAAAGTTTTTACAAGCAAATACAAACAAACTTATTGAACATTCAATCGAGAGAAAACATAAAATTCATCCATTGATGAAATAAAGATTTTACAAACAAACTTATTGAACATTCAATCGAGAGAAGTCAACGATTCACTCATTATAATGTCATTAAATGCAAAAGTTAGAAAGGAAATAGCTAGCTACTAATAAGCAAGGAGGATGCTCCCAAAGTCCACAACAGCTACAGCAGAGGATCCGCAAGCGAACACAGATGGTCGGAACCCAACGCCACTTCCAATGCTTCAAATGGCTTGAAAATGAAGACCAGACATGACGATTGGTAACCCTGTAACACTGATGAAAATAGTTTTATTATCAAGCAATTATATTAATCTTGTATTCAATCATTGTTCCTCCAAAGTCAAAAATGTATCCGGAATAATGTTCTCCTCATTGCTAAGTAAGCAAAGTAAACTCATTTGGATAGGAATAAACACAGTAAAGCAAACCCAGAGAGAGAGAGAGAGAGAGAGAGAGAGAGAGAGAGAGAGAGAGAGAGAGAGAGAGAGAGAGAGAACCTTAAAAGGATACTTTTGCCTTGTTCATGCTTCTTGAATCTCTGAAGAAGCCAACTCCACTCTGTAAATGTTTTTGCACCAGAAAATAGTGTGTATCATTTAGTTTTAGCTCAATGTAGAAATAGGAAGTCAGAAAGTATAAGAAGGTGGTTAGTTTGTCTTGAACAATTGACTAAGAATAATACTCCTCACGTCCCATAAAGATGCTCCTATTTGACTTTTAAACATTTTAGCGGTATATTTTACTTTCCATCATTATCTCCAATGAAAGAATCACCTTAATGTAATTAAGAATTATGCTTATAGCAAATGATTATTTAAACATTTTAGGGCTCGTCTGGTGCACAGTTTTATAAACAGAGAGTTTTAAAAGCAGAGCAGCTTTGAATCAGAGCTTTTAAAAAACGGATCATTTTTTTATAAATGTGTTTAGTGAATCATTTTAAAACGGCAATTTAAAATTTTAATATTTTTTTACGGACATTTTTACCCTTTTAGAAATGACATGATTTATTTTTATACCATCCTTTATTTTGAACTCTTAAGTATTTTTTCCAACACAAAAACCAACAAAACAATCATAAAGATATATCCTAATTATACAAAGATTATCTTTCTAAAATATGCACTACACCATATGTCCACCATATTCATCCAAAATATAAAAAGTGTGGCGTCCAATTTTGCCTTGTACAGTTGTACTGCTTAGAAGAAGAGTTTGGGAGAAAAAGGGTTATCTGGGGTTAGGGGTATTATGGAGAAAACAAATTTTTTTAGCGTTCTTTTTGGTAACTTCTTTCTCGACGCTATAATTTTGAGCTGCCAAAAAGACCCAACTTTTTAAAACGAAGCGCTCTAAAACTCTCGATTAATACACATAATAATAAAAAAAGTGAGTTTTTTAATCTCTGTTTTAGCCAAAGCGCTTGATAAGACGGGGCCTTAGTGATAAAGTTTAGGAAGTTCACTTATTTTTACCACTCAAATTTGGAAATGAGACATTCTTTTGGGACAAACAAAAGTAGAAAATGAGAACATCTTTATGGGACGGAGGGAGTATGCTCTAGCAATTAAAGCTGGATCACTACAAGTTTTGAAACCAGAATTTCTATATTTACTATAACTCAATGTAAAGTAGCCTGAGACTACATGCTCTCAAAGTAATAGGCATTAAGTTGTGATACTAAAGACATACCTTTTACCGTTTAGTTGCCGTATGGTTGTATTAAGATCACCCTCAATTGATACCTGCTGATCACGATCTTCACCCACCCTTACTTGATCCAATTTTCTAGCTGTAACTTGCCCCCCGCAAAATTTGTCCATTCTGGGACATTCTCGGATGAGCAGATCTTGCAGTTGTGGGAATTCAAAATCATGGTTCCCAGAGGAAAATGACGTCACGCGATCTAATTTCTCAAGTTGCAGAATCCGTAAATGAGCAAATTGAATGGTATCCTTCTTTTCTCTGAATTCTCTGTCAATTTCAATGATTTCTTCCACCATATTAGAGCCTTTGACTTTCAAGTCTTGAAGATTCCCAAGCATTTTAGCAGCAGAAACTGAGAATATATAATTTAAGCTGCCACAACTGTAGATCTCTAAAGACTTGAGGTTTTTAAAGCAAGGAGTTCCTTCAGGAACCATCAGGAATACATGCTTCAAGTTATTCAGATTCTGCAGGATGACGGTTTCAAGCTTATTGAGCATGGGAGCTGCACTTGGGTTCTCAACATTAACCGTCCCAAAGTCAAACATTGCTTGCATTGATTCACACTTCTTTACATTGACTTGTTCAAGATTATGCAAGCTTCTTATGGAATATTCAGATGCTGCAAGACTCAACAGCTCTTCGCATTCAGCCACATGCATGATTCTAATTTTCGAAACAGACACATTGGATGTTTGGTCATTCACTATATTAAGTTTGTTCATAGAACGAACCATCAGTTTGTTCATGCTTGGCAATTCGACCTGCCACAAAACATAGTTGCATTAGTAATCCAGGATGGGATTTTTGAAGCCATATCTTTAGGAGCGAAAGCTCCATTCAATAAAAAACAACGACGAGCTTGAAGACTTAAAAAGTTAAAAGTATAATCTGTACGTGTGTAGACTACTAAAAGAAATAAATGTCACTGGATGAGTATATATATGTACTACAAAAAAAAAAAAAATGCTTAAACATCAGCGTCCTTAATCTTCTAGAAAATCCAAAAAAATAGAATAACTCATTTGGAGAAAGAAAATACAAAATAGGAACCACTTCTTTTTACCACACATAATACTCCCTTAAATGGAATTCAGCAAGTGTTCACACAGTCATATAAGGCCAACTTTAATTACATAGAGTTGATTTAGGGAAAATAATGATAATAATAATTATAATTATTAATTTTCAATATTATGGTTATTATTATAAATAATAGTAACACCGGTTGCAAAGGAATAAAAAAAATCACTAAATAGTGTTAAGACATTATATCTCACATCTACTTAAGAAATAAAGATAAGAAATAAAGATGAACCAGTATAACCAATTGACACCAATTGGTTTTGAGTTGAACCTCCAACCAGTACAGCCTCTCTCTACTTCTTACCCAAATCTAATTCTTGGTTATAAGTTGGAACCTCCAACCAGTACAACCTCTCTCTACTTCTTACCCAAAAATATTTCTTAGATCGATATAGTCTGGGGTTCGATCTCAAAGACTTTGGGTTTACGCGGGGACATAGACTTGGGTGGGGTGGAGCTAAAACATAGTGGACCTCTTTTGGGCTCAAATACCATGATAAAGTCTGAGGTTTCTTCTCAAAGCCAGATGGCAAGGAGAGGAGTAGCCCAGGATGTTATATATTGAAGACAAGACTAGTTAATTCATGATGTGGGATAATTGCTTAAACAATAAAAGGAAAATGCACAACAGAGTTATATACTTTTTATAATTGAACAGTGAATACACATACTAAAGCAAAGTTGCCAATGATATTCTCGAGATTATTATATGTTTGTTAAGTGTAAAGATAAACATACCAGATGGTTAAAGAGAGGCTCTTTGGTACTTTCGAAATTGTCTTCCGGAGGCACTGGATCTTCGTGCTTGAAGTCATTCAAGGTGGAAGGAAGGGCTTTGTTCGCAGGGGGCTTTATGGTGACAGGAGCTCGCTTTTTTCGAGTGAACAACCCACAACCCTGCGTCTTATGGTTTTCTGTGTTTTCACTTTCAAATGGATCCTCTTTCACGGTAGCACTAATCTCAGTCAACATCTTCACATCAGAATCAGGAGAGAAGCTCCTAAAACTTGGCAACTCATCAAGTGAAATGAAATTCAATTTTTGGAGCACAAGCTTTTCAGCAACTCCGCCTTCTCCTTTGGAAACAATCCATTCCAACATATAACAGCACTTTATATCTAGTCTTTCTAGTCTCACCAGGCCTTTAGCCACAGAGAATGGAAACAGGCAAGTTATTGCATCACAATAGCTCATTTCAAGAACTCTGAGGTTGCCTAGGCATTCAGAACCCACAGGAGCCCTCCACAGATGTGTCAGTTTGGGTAAGTTATCTAGCATTACTCTTTCTAAGTTTGTCAAGGATTTTGAAGGCAGATCTCCGTTGCATATAGCCTCGAGATCATCCATAGATTGAATTTCCATGTGCTTCAAATTATTTAAGGCATTAGGAGAATCTCCTTCATTCATTATAAATTTGACTTCATTACCACCATACAGATCAAGAGTCTGCAGGTTTGGACACACGCCGAAGAGATTTTCGAAACTGGTAGTCTTTAATGTGAGGCACTCTGTAGTACTCAGTAACAAGGAAAATCTTGGCATCTAAGAACGAACTCCAATCCATTCCTTCAAATGTAATACTTTTGCAAATCTCATACTCACGAAAACTCAGTTCTTTTCGAATGGCAGCTATCTGAAATCTTCTCAGTCCCTTAAACCAGGATTCCTCATTCAACGCCAGAAGAATCCATGGGTGTTTGACCCGAACTTGTAAGACCTTTAAAAGGGACAATGAGGATAGTTCTGTAATGTTGACACCCTGTCCTTGGACACTGTGTTCCGTCCCCCTTGACCATGAGTCATAATTCCCAAGGTACAAATCTTCTAGCTTCTTCAAGGATGGAAGCAAGTTGCTTGGAATAATTAGCGGACCATACGCACACCTTAAATCTAGCAACTTTAGATTAGTAAGTTGCTGAATTTGAAGAGGCAGGTTAACCAGTTTAGAAGAAAAGAAACTTAGAACTTCCAGGCACGTGAGGCTTTCGATCAGGGATAAGTCCCCAGAGCTTAAGTCGCAGAACTCTATACACAATGTGCGTAGGTTTGTCAAGAATTGAAGTATTGGGGGCAGTGCATCAATCTTGATAAATTTGCCCCACAGTGTCATCCGCTTAAAATCAAGAACTCTGATGTTTTTCATCCCATTAAAAAAGTCTTTGGGAATGTCTAAGGAATCACAATGGAATTGCAGCTGTAAGAGTTCTAGCTCAGGATAAACTAGGCGATCAGGGAGCTGTTGCATCTGATCATCGAATGTAAGTGATATGCCGGTGTACGGTCGCTGTTCCTCTTCGTCTGGCCACTGCATCAACGGGGGATTATGTTTAACCTTAAATCTATTCTTATTTGTTTCCGATGAAATAGACAAGCAAACATCACGAACAACATCATGCATCTTCACGGACATCTCTTTTTCACCACGTAAGAGTAAAGAGTGGCTCTTTAGATAATCGAGCAATTTGGACACCCTGGTTGATGTATTATCCAGGTTGTCCGAAGATTCATGCAACTTTAGTCCCTTGACATATCTGACCAATTTTTGACGAGGAATATCAGCTCCCTCTGGAAACAAACAGCACAGCAGAAGTAATGATTGGGCTTCGGGGTCAATTCTTTCTAGAAGATCGTAGCTAAATTTTATGGGTGAGGTTAGTAGCTCTTCCTTTTTAAAATCCTTTGTGGCAGTCGACTCCCTTAGGGTATCTAGTGCCTCCTTCCAAATTTCAGGGCTCTTGTTAATTAATGAGCTAGCTACAGCCTTAATTGTAAGAGGTAAACCTTCGCATTCATCTGCAACATCGTTTGCAATATCTTCTACGTAGTTACCAACTATCTTCTTAAAAAGAAGCCGTGCCTCATGATTGGATAGCGGTAGCACCTCAACTTTCTCAGCTTTCATAAGCCAAGACATGTGAGTATTTCGCGATGTAAATACAACTTTGCACCCCTTTTCCTCACCCTGAAAAGGAAGCCCAACTCTATCGAGCGGGACTTGGTCCCAGATGTTGTCCAATATAACAAGATTCTTGGAACCATCTGTTAGTCTGCTGAGAAGCCTACGCGCTCTTCCATCTTCATCAGTCTCGATCAGATCCAAACCCAAACTTTGAGCAAGCACGCCTTGAATGTATGGTATGTTTAGAACTTGGGACACAACAACCTTCACAACAGCATCCGAACAATTTCTCTTCTATAACTCTCACTTTGACTTCGTCTGCCAACATTGTTTTCCCAACACCCGGCATGCCACAAATACCAATCATGTAAATCTCATCATTGGCTAGAGCCGCCATAACATGCTCAATTAAAATCTTCCTGGATTCCAAATCGTCAGAGCCTCTAGTTGAGGTTGCAGGACCTGCACCTTGCTCCAGCTCAACATGTTTCCGTCTTTCAGCAAGAACATTAGCAATATCCGCATTCAGCTGTGCGGCTTTCCTGCTCAACAAGAACCGCTGGGGCACATTCAGGCGGCCCTTCAAGAATCCACTATTGACTTTGTCTGCACCCTTAAAAAAATTATCAGCCTTGTACTTGATCCTAGAGACATTCATTTCCAACAACTGAATATTGTCTCCAATTTTTATTCCTCCCTTAGCGGCCATATAAATCTCATGTTCAACGTCGCTTTCCACCCTCTCTAGTTCCTTAACTTTAGCTATAACATTCTGAACATTCTTCGGGAATTTGTAAGCAGAGGTACGCTCGCCGTCGAACACTCTCGGATTAAGAGCATTTTGAGTTGTGTCGGCCATTTCTGACTTTCTCCTGGCTTCACAAAAGGAAGAAATCTTTTAATACATATTAATTCTTTGGAATATTTAAACCCCTTGCACTTACATAACAACCAAACAAATGCAGCCTGAGACACCGTGAATAAGTATTTATGAACAAATGAATTATCAGATTAAGCATTGGAGGCACCAATGGTGAGGTTAACAGGTTTAAAGCAGTGGTTGGATGTCTGTCCCCAAACTACATACTCTCTTAGCTCGGCAACCAGACTTTTCTTGTAGCTTGCTGTACCACATACTAATCTTAGTCAACCTTTTAGTAATTGCCATAGTTTTAAGAAATATAAAGCACCACTATTAAATTTAACATAATTCACAGAAACAAAAAAGAGGCGTGTGATGTGTCAAAATACCACTATTTATAAATGAAGTAAAAGTCCTAATTCTTCTAACAGTTTTAGTACGACCAAACGACTGATGAATGTTACGTATTTTCGTGTTTTTTTTTCATATAATGCAATATAGGAGTACTTTTTAACAACTAGTTTATGAAATGAAACTTTCTTGTTTATTATTAAATAATACAATATACTCTCTCTGTTCTCATTGATAAGTTTCACGGTTGGTCAAACTTCAAATTAATTTGATTTAACATTAATGCAAATCTAATCATCCTATTCAAATTCAAAATTATCATTGATTTCAATAACAATTTTTGAATTTTGATAAAATGATTAGATTTGCATTAATGTTAAATCAAAGTAAACTTGAGTTTGATAAACTCGTGAACTTATCAATGGAATGGAAAGGAGGAAAGTATATATGTTTAACCTTACAAGAGTTAAAAATCAAAAACGGAAATACAATGTGGCATTAGGGATGACCAATTACGGTTTCGGATCCGGATCCGGTTCGGTTTGGAAAAGGAAATCGGAACCGATCCGTGAACTTACGTTACACGGTTTCGATTTCGAACCGGCGGTTCAACGGTTTTTGATTTTATTTTTTTTTAATAGAAAAAATTGTTTTAAATTTTTTTTATGAGTAGCTCTTGTGAAAAACTAGTTTTTTTTCAAAATATTATAAAAAACTAGTTTTCAAAACAGTTCATCACTCTTATTAGTTAGACTTAGTGCTTTGAAACTAGTTTTTTTCTTATGCTACAAAAAAACTAGTTTTTTCAAGATTTTGGCTTTTTTTTATTATTGAAACTATTTGTAAAAATTTATATAAAAAAAGATAGAAAAAAACTAAACAAATAAAAGTATATAAAAGAAAAGAGGGACGGACTACCCTTAATTTTTTTTTAATTTTTCTAATTTTTTGTTGACTAGGTAATAATATTTTAGATTTTTTTTTATTACTGATATTTTTTAGGGAATTTGCCCCCATAAGGTCCTTTTGGAACAAATCACTTCCCACTAAGTTTCTCGTTGTATTAAAATGTCTCATAAGTTCTCATGTTGTATTATGTATAATACAACATTTAGTTATGCAGTAGTTTAAAATCATAATACTGCATCCGCACCACCGCCTGACCGCCACGGCCCGGCTACGCGTCGCCGCCATCTACTATCGCCGCATGCTTCTGGATTTCGGTCAATTTTCGCCGGAATCCGGTTAATTTTCTCACCGGAATCCGGCAATTTTGGCCGGAATCCGGCCGCCGATCGCCGGGAATCCGGTCGCCGGAGGTCTGAATCTGTCGCGGTCCATGAGCTTCGGACTCCGGTGACCGGCTGGCCGTCAAGCCTAATCTGCAAGTATTATGGCCTTAATTGATGTTTTATTTTCGAAACATGGAATACAACATTCATAATACAACATTAAAAGGAAGCTTATTGAGCATAGATTTAAAAAAAGGAACTTATGGGGCAATGACCCTATTTTTACAAAAGATACATTAAAAAAGATAAAAAAAAAAAATAAACTAAACAAATGAGACGTGTATAAAAAGAAAAGAGGGACGAACTACCCTTAGTTTATTTTTTATTTATTTTTAATTTTTATGAACAAATGAATTATCAGATGAAGCATTAGAGGCAAATTCCAATGGTGAGGCGTTAACAGGTTTAAATCAGTGGGTGGATCGTCTGTCCCCAAACTACTTTACTATCTTAGCTCGGCAATCAGACTTTTCTTGTAGCTTGCTGTACCAACATACTAATCTTTAGTCAAACTTTTAGTAATTGCCATAGTTTTAAGAAATACTCATAAAGTCCCGCGTGAATGGAAAGCATTTACATTTTTGGTCAGTCCCAGCGTAAATGTGATCTGTAGAAATGGAAATAAATTTATTATTTTATATTCACCCTAGCTCATGCGCTCGTGCTTTCTCTTCATTTTTCACTATACTCTGATTTATTCGGCCAAAGCCCTTGCTATTAACTCCACTCATTCTCTCTCTTCATTTTCTACTACTGGCGTTTTAAATTATCTTAATTATATTTGCTTGTAGTTATTTGTCTTTAAAAAAAATGGTTTACATTCACGTAGGACGGAGAGAGTATAAAGCACTACTATTAAATTTAACACAATTCACATAAACAAAAAAAGAGGCATGTGATGTGTCAAAAAATACTTACTATTTATACATGAAGTAAAAGTCCTAATTCTTCTAACCGTTTTTGTACGACCAAACGACCGATGAATGTTACGTAATTTTTCGTATTTTTTTTCATATAATGCAACATACTTTTTAACAACTAGACTATGAAATGAACGCGTTTCTTATTTGTATTAAATAATACAATATATTCTTTCATCTGTCTCATTGATAAGTTTTCGGTTGGTCAAACTCAAAGTAATTTTATTTAACACATTGTGCGAATCTAATCATCATACTCCAAATTCAAAAAATTGTCATTTATTTCAATAACAATTTTTTGAATTTCGATAAAAGATTAGATTTGAATTAATGTTAGTAAAAGCTAAACTTGAGTTTGATAAAGTGTGAACTTTTCAATGGAGATGGAAAATGAGGAGTATATATGTTTAACCTTAAGGAGTTAAAAATCAAAACGGAAATACAATGTGGCGTCCAAAGGGATGACCAAGTGCAGTTTCGAATCCAGGATCCGGTTAAGAAATCGCCGGTTCACGAAAAAGGGAAACCGGAACCGATCAGGTGAACTTACGTTACACGGTTCCGGTTTCGAACCCGGCGGTTCAACGGTTTTTAGTTTTTTTTTTTTAATAGAAAAAACTGTTTTAAATTATTTTTTTATTATTGAAAATATTTGCAAAAAGTTGTATAAAAAAAAGATAGAAAAAAAAATTAAATAAATGAAAGTATATAAAAGAAAAGGGGGACGGACTACCGTTTATTTTTATTTTATTTTTTTTAATTGACTAGGAAATAATATTTTAGATTTTTTTTATTAGTGATATTTTTTACAAAAAGATATATTAAAAAAGATAAAAAAAAAAAAAAAAAAAAACCTAAACAAATGAAAGTATATAAAAGAAAAGAGGGACGAACTACCCTTAATTTATTTTTTATTTATTTTTAATTTTTTATTGACTAGGAAATAATATTTTAAGCTTATTTTATTATTGATTTTTTTAAAACAAAAAGGTTTATGAAAAAAGATTAAAAAAAACTACACAAATGAAAGTATATAAAAGAAAAGAGGGACGGACTACCCTTTATTTATTTTATATTTATTTTTTATTGACTAGGAAAATATTTTAGACTTTTTTTATTAGTGATTTTTTTACAAAAAGGTATATAAAAAAAGATAGAAAAAAACTAAACAAATGAAAGTATATAAAACAAAAGAGGGACGAACTACCTTTTATTTATTTTTTTTATTATTTTTTTAATTATTTGTTGACTAGAAAATAATATTTTAGATTTTTTTATAACTGATATTTTTTACAAAAAGGTATATTAAAAAAATAAAAAAAAAATAAAACAAATGAAAGTATATAAAAGAAAAGAGGGACAGACTACTCTTAATTTATTCTTAATTTTTTATTGACTAGGAAATAATATTTTTAATTTATTTTATTACTGATTTTTTAAACAAAAAGACATATAAAAAAAAGTTAAAAAAAGCCTAAACAAATGAAAGTTTATAAAA